>JAJOZX010001357.1:572500-622500 GCA_023014485.1 Bathynomus jamesi | reverse complement strand
ACGAGGGTGAGATGCAAGACAATTCATAATTAATTATAATAACTTCTATAACAAATGGAAAATGGATACGACTAAACCATAGATATGGTAGATCGTAGGGTTGTGACACGAACAAAAATAGGAAGCTACAAGTAAAATTATTATCCAAACTCGCGTTAAGCGATTTTGGTTCTTATGTAAAAATGAATATTAATTATTCATTGTTCATTTTTTACATATATATATATAATGTGTATATAAATATACATATATCTAAATATATATATATATAAATATACCTATATATATAATGTGTATATAAATATACATATATCTATAATATATATATATATATATATAAATATACATATATATAATATATATATATATAAATGTACATATATAAAATATATATATATAAATATACATATATATATATAAATATTCATATATATATATTATATATATATATATGTATATATATATATATATATACATATATATATATATACATAATATATGTATATATATACACATATGAATAGGTATATATATATATATATATATATATATATATATATGTAAAAATGAAATGAATAATCAATATTGATTTTTACATACGAACCAAAATCGCTTAACGCGAGTTTGGATAATAATTTTACTTGTAGCTTCCTATTTTTTGTTCGTGTCACAACCCTACGATCTACCATATCTATGGTTTAGTCGTATCCATTTTCCATTTGTTATAGAAGTTATTATAATTAATTATGATTGTCTTGCATCTAACCCTCGTCCCTAGATTATACATACACATTGCATATAAGAGGATTGGAACTCGTAGTTGTGCTTCTTAATCCTTGATACCCACTCTGTCTTTAATTCGTTTCTTTTAGGTCCTCCCAAATAATGACTTACAGTTATACTGTACGTATGACATAATGTGAATAACTATGACGTCATAAAGTAACTTAATTCTCTTCACGTTTTCCATACCTTGAAACTGAATCACGTGTTTAGTATTTGGACATCTTCCGTATTGAATGTATGGTAAATTCCTTAATAATAATAATAATAATAATAAAAAGAAAAAACTTCATTCTCTATACATCATTATTTATGTTGTTTCCTACCTATTGTCTACTGATACCTATCAACCTATCAGTCCATATTTTACGCGCGTCTATATTACGCACACAACCTATTCTGTTACTTACATGTAAAATACGTCAACATGTATTTTTTTATTTTTTTATTTTAAGTGCGCTCACCCCTCACAAGATATTCATAAATGCTTGGGTAGGTAAGTGTCGAATTCGCGAATCACAGCAGAATTGAACGTTTCTAAGATAAACAACATCTTTCACTCTGATCCAAATTTATAACATATTATAATGTAATATAACATATTATGTTGTATACAAATGATCTTGTCATGTCTCATGTACTTGTGTTGTAATGATAACCATATATAAATATATAAAAACACTGTAAGAATGGTAAACGACGTAATGTACTTCAATGAAACTATAATTGAATGTAATGACTTTATATATAATGTAAGAATGTACTTTAATATAACTGTAAGGGACAATCATAAGCGAATGGGAAGTAATCCATAATCGCAATCATAATTGTAATAAACCCAAACGAAAATGTACTCAGTCGTGTACTTCAATTGTACTTATGTACTACTATGAAATGATATCGCCTTCAGAAATGAAGATTCGGCAAAAAAAAATAAGATTAGTTTTTATTTTTATTTTATTTTTTTTTTTTTATTTGGAATCTTTCAAACATCTGATCGTGTTTAAAAGGGGGGAAACTTAACCTCCAACTGCCATCCCCCAACATTCAGGCTTATATTATACATGTATTTGTAAAATGAACGACACTTGATTACGGCTCTCTGCTTTGGTCACTGCTAAGACTCCCTTGTTAGCAGCTTCGCTGCGGGGAGGGGGCAGAGGCCCCTTGGCTCCTTAACTTTTTTAGATTCCGGCCTGAGCCATGGTCGAAAGAGGTCGAACCTCTACCCCTGTAAAATTCAGACCACTACCTGTAAATTTTTAAGAAGAAAATTACAGTTAGAGAAACTTTTTATTTTCCCCTTCGAGCCGTGCTCTCTTCAGAAGAACTTAGTCAGTAAAGTCGATAATTTTAGTACCAAGAGAAAGTATCAGAGTATTATAGAAAGAGAAGAATTAACAGAGTGTCGACCCCATAAAGCGAGAGAAAAGAATTAGAAAGTTATGGAAGAAAAGTATCAAGAAGAACTATCCGTTGCTTGCCTCCGTAACTAGAACCCCCGTCGATCCGAACCACCCCAGGGCCATAGACGGAGGGGTTAACATATATATATACATATACATATATATATATATATTATATATAACATATACATATATATATATATATATATATATATATATATATACATACACATATATAAATACAATATAACATATATATATATACACATATATATATATATATATATATATATAATATATATACACATATATATCTATAAAATATATATACATACATAATATTATATATATATAATATATATATATATTATATATATGTAAAAATGAACCATAAATAATTCCCATATTCCTATACTATCTTATTCTTCATGTAATTCTTGTATTCATTTATATAGTTCTTGTATCCATTTTAAGAAAAAGTATCCATTTTAAAAATTCATGTGTTATATGGTTCATGTATTTATATAATCCTGTATATTCTATATATTTAACTTTATATAATGCCTATACTCATATGTATGTACGTGTGTGTTCATTTTTACATAAGGACCAAAATCGCCCAACGCGAGTTTGGATAAAATTTTGATTTGCTTTCTACTTTGCCAAATAATTGGTGACCTGTTGTTTTTTTTAAAATCTCATAATCATTTTTTTAGATTTCGCTTAATAAGGAATCGTGCTTAAGCTTTGCAATGTTCATATTTTGTATACATTCCTTTCGTTATAAAAGATGAGATCATGTCTTGCCTAAGCATTAAAATTGTACATCTTAAACCTTAAAATTTTACTCATATGCATATTTTAGTGTAAAGATGCATAGTCCGATTTCCACTTTTAGTTAACTTGGCAGATCATGATAACATCAGATCTGAAAAGTCGCGGTTTAAGATAAAAATATGGTTTCGTCTTCAAATATTTTGTTTACTCGTTCAAGCCTTACCACAGCTAAAAATTTACTTTATTTTCGAATATTGTGCAAAAATAATACAGCCTTTTTAGCATTTAATAATAATGATGTTAGCAGTTTTTGGGTATATAAACCCACTAAAAATATTCCATTGCATTCAGAAGCTAATTCAGAGGCTGAGCACTACCTGTACATTTTAGCAGTAAATTACAGTTGAAGATAGTTTTTATCTTATCCTTCGAGCCTTGCTCTCTTCAGAAGAACTTAGTCATTAAACTTTCCGGATACGCTATAAGAAGAATCCGGAACCTTCAGCATTTTTAGTAAGTCTATCAGAGTCCTCCGAGCCACTATAGAAGAACTCGGAGAGTAATATAGAAGAAAACTACTGCAAGTCACACATCCGTTGCTGCCACCTAACTAGAACCCCCGTCGACTTCGAACCACCCGGGCCATAGACGGAGGGGTTAACAACTGGCGACCCTTTAACCAGGATCTTCACGACTCCAGGATTCTTCCAGTCTTCCAGACCCTGGAACCAGAACCAACACCCAGTTGACCGGCGTGTCACGACTTCTAGTTCGTCACATCCATTGAACCGGTGCGTCACGACTCCAAGTTCTCCACGCCTAGTTTTCATCCAAGAACAAGTGGCCAGCAAGACACGTCTTCAGGACACGTCTCTAAGGATTTCGCCGTAGGAATCTTGTTAAGTACAAAACTCTTTTTTAAAATAATTTCTAAACATTTGAAAAGTCATTATTATTAACAGTTAATATTTAGTATTGAGCTAGAATTAACATAAAACACAGTGAACACTTCAGACACCAGTGATACATTTTTTATTGAAAACAGTATTTTCACAGAATTATTGTTGCAGAATTATTGTCACAGTTATTTCCACAGTTATTTTCACAGTTATTTTTACTATTCTAGTTAGTATAGTATAATTTTATTTAATGTACCAAACATAGTATTACCATACCTTCGCGTACATTTGAGTGAAATTTTGTTTACATTTTTTATTTTTGTTTGCAATCTTTTCAAATTTTCCCCTAGTTAGGCAAATTGTTGTGCATTTATTTTTTTAGATAGTGTAGTTAGGAAAACCCCTTAAGTGATCATTCCATAAATTAAGATCGGTCAAGCAGACCTAATTAGAACACATTAATAAGTACCTTCACATATGAGCGATTCAGACGGTGCGCTTTCTGACATCGAAAATTTACCTACACCCATTTTTCCACCTACCCCGCGCCCTTCAAACATACTCCCAAACACACAACTTCAGATCCAGAACAAGCCAATATGTCTCAGTCTCAAACCCCCTCCCCAGCATACATTAACTTAGGCAGACTAGTAAACCTTCCCATACTGTTTTAATTTTTAAGGGGACCATAGATAATCGCTTTGTTGAACCACGCGTAAGACCTTGGATTGAATCTTTAGAGAACATTTCTTACGCGAAACATCACCGATGATGATATAAAAATTAGGAAGCAAAAAGATTTATCGACCCTAAAGAAGGGAATGCTCATGACACAGTCACCTACGTCCCATCAATTAGCGAAGCTACAACATGGGACGATTTTAAACAAAACTTATTAGAATTTTTTAAAGAAATAACCCTTGCACAACCCTTAGCCACGTTAGAAGCAGTCTTCCAAGCTAAATGGAAGAAAGAGGAACACGAAGATTTAAACAATTTTATTACACGAACACATAAACTTGTAGGAGAAGCCCTCCGGCCGCAGAAAATGCATGTGGCATAACTTTCACTTCGAAACAAAGAAATCTAATAGTAGTAACAACCATTTACCAAAACCTACCGGAGCACCTAAAAAAAAGTTTCAGGAGTTTTTAAATGTTGACAAACCTGTAAGTGTAGCCATAAACAAAACACGGGAACATTACCCGATTTAGCAAACCAGAACTACCGAAAGGGTAGAGAAACCCCTGTACATTATATTCAGCAGCAGCCACAACACCAACAGCAACAACAACAACCCTATAAATCGAGGCCAATGCAGGGAACACCCCAGAAACAAGCCCCCCAAACCCAGAATACACGCCCTCCTCCACAGTGTTTTAACTGCGATAGCTTTGGGCACATGATAAGTCAATGTAATTACCCCTCTTATTGCTCCCACTGTCACGAACATGGTCATCGCCGTGGCGATCGCCAAAAGTGTGCTGATAAAGCCCCTGCAGGGTATAGACCCCACTTTCAGAAACCAAACCAACCACGTTCCCAAAACGTATCCCAAAAGTCATCCAATCCCCAGAAACCAGTCCATTCCCAGCCTCAGTCGAACTACCAACCCAATAGATTACGACCACAGGGTCAACCACACTCTTACCCCATGTACAAACCTCAGTACAACCAGCAAGGTCAACTAGTTCGGTACGTAGAAGTACCCGTGGAGGAATCATTTTCCCCAGAGTACAGTTTTCAAGAACACCCTCCAGCGTATGGTAATCCCGTAGAATATGACCCAGGTCCTCCCATAGAAGACCATTCGAGCCCTTTTTTAGACCCTACATTGGAGGCAGCAGTTCAACCTCCCTCCTTAAATTACAGTAATGAACCCAGATACGCACACAAACTCCCCATCAGGATAATAGGTGCGGACCTCCTAGATTTAATAATAAATTGTAGCACCGATAACCAAGATTTAACTGCTCTCCTAGATACAGGAGCACACGCTACGTTAATTAAGAAACAATGTGTAGATGAATTATTAGAGAATACAAATTACAAATATGAACTTAAGGCACCATCCTGCCAACTCAGAGGAGTTATGGGCACACCCATACCTACATACGGAGAAAATGAGTTATATTTAGAAGTTGGAAACGCGGTATACCCCGCGAAATGTTGTATAGTGGACACAGTCGCCACCTTTCTGACAGACATCCTACTAGGTATGGATTTTTTTAACCGGAATCAGTGGGAGATTTACCCAGCCGGAAAGTTAGTAAAGTGTCGAAATAGGACACACCATCTCCGTGAGAATGACAGAGAGCTTAATGCTAATAGAATTAGTTCAGTTCAGATTTCCGAAAGAAATAGGAAACCCCTCCACTTGACAGCAGATCAAGTCAGCCGGTTGCATCCAGAGGGACAACCGCTCCAGAAATCAGACCCCAGGGTAATCAGTTCCAGTTGTTGAATCCAGTTGGATCAACACAGTCAGTTTCCAGTCAGCCAGTTTCCAGACAGTCAGTTTCCAGTCAGCCAGTTTCCAGTCAGCCAGTTTCCAGTCAGCCAGTTTCCAGTCAGCCAGCTTCAGTTCAGCCAATAAGGCAAATTTTAATCGCCGAACCAGAATCAGATTCACAATTTTTCA
The DNA here is from genome assembly GCA_023014485.1 of Bathynomus jamesi. Classification (NCBI taxonomy): domain Eukaryota; kingdom Metazoa; phylum Arthropoda; class Malacostraca; order Isopoda; family Cirolanidae; genus Bathynomus; species Bathynomus jamesi. The sequence continues at coordinate 615,994 of JAJOZX010001357.1, read as the reverse complement.
TATGCCCTACCGAGCATATAACAGTAGCACCTTATGAGAAGATTTGTTTCCTAGCAAAAGTAGTTAACAGTCAAGGAAAATTATTAGAGTCAGAGCGTACTCTGATTACAGAGAAAAGTAATTTCAAAAGAGATGTTCTTATTGCCCAAGTCCTTAGTCAGAGTCAGAATTCAGCTATCCCTGTTGTTTGTTTAAACAAAGGAAAAAGTCCTATAGAATTAACTTCAAATCAGAAAATAGGAACTGTTTCCACAGTAGAAGTAGATTCAGATTTCCCATCAGTATGATAAATCGTGTTTCCAGTTCCTTAGAGTTAAATCCTTCAGTATTAAAAGAAGAATATAAGAAATGTCTGAGCACTCCCTTCAGGAGTCACCAGCTTTACAGGATCCCAAACTAATGGAATCACTTCTCGATTTCCTGATAAGAAATAGAGATGTGATTGCCCTAAAAGGAGATCCTCTGGGCCGAACTAATTTGGTCCCTTTTGAAATCAAGTTGGAACCCAATTCCAAACCCATTTTCATTCCTCCCTATCGGGTTCCACATTCCCAATTAGTCACTATTGAGGAACACATCAAGGACATGTTGGAGCAGGATGTCATTCAGCCTTCAGCTAGTCCCTGGTCCGCTCCTATGATTCTCGTCTCCAAAAAGGACGGAACATCTCGCCCTTGTATAGATTTTAGACGCCTGAACAACATTACCATCCCAGACCGTTTCCCGATTCCAAACATGCAGGAAACAATTCTGAACGTAGGGAAAGCGAACTTTTTTTCATCCCTCGATTTAGCATCGGGTTATTGGCAAATGGAGGTCAGTCCCGAATCTCGGGCATTGACTGCTTTCTCCACTAACCGAGGCCATTACGAATTCCAGGTTTTACCTTTCGGAGTCCGAAATGGGCCTGCTAATTTCTCTAGGTTGATGAATATAGTCCTTTCCGACCTATTAGGTGTCGAAGCTCTCGTTTATCTTGACGATATTATCGTCTACAGTTCGGACATAAAAACACACTAACAACGCCTTCAGAATGTGCTATCACACTTGAGAAAAGCACACCTTAAACTGAAGCTTGCAAAGTGCAATTTTTAACAAGAATCCCTGGTATACCTAGGATTCCTACTCTCGTCCACAGGAATTAAACCTGATCCAGCCAAACTCGAAGCCCTGGAAAGGTACCCTGTACCCAAAACCATCGACGACGCCCGTTCGGACATAAAAACACACTTTCAACGCCTTCAGAATGTGCTATCACACTTGAGAAAAGCACACCTTAAACCGAAGCTTGCAAAGTGCAATTTTTAACAAGAATCCCTGGTATACCTAGGATTCCTACTCTCGTCCACAGGAATTAAACCTGATCCAGCCAAACTCGAAGCCCTGGAAAGGTACCCTGTACCCAAAACCATCGACGACGCCCGTGCATTTATTGGTTTTGTCGGATTCTATCGGAACTTTATCCCCCAATTTTCAAATATTGCTAAACCCATTACTAATTTGTTCCAGAAAAATTCGAAATTTAACTGGGAATCCGATCACCAACATGCCTTTGAAACTTTAATTAATAAACTAACCTGTCATCCCATTTTACAATATCCTGATTACACAAGACCCTTCATCATAGCCACAGATGCTTCCTCCTATGGACTAGGAGCCGTCCTGTTACAGGACGTAGACGGTGTGGAATTACCCATTGCTTATGCCAGTCAGCTTCTCTCTGCACCTCAACGGAATTATTCCACTACGGACCGAGAGGCCCTAGCGGTATATTGGGCTTTGAAAAAATTCCGAAATATCGTCTATGGCTACGATGTAACCATCAAGACTGATCATAAGCCACTCACGTACCTCTTCAAGGACAAGCTACTTGAAGGACGATTGAGTAGATGGGCTCTGTTGATTCAGGACTTTGCAGCAAAAATCGTATACAAACCGGGAAAACTGCAAGTTATTCCAGACGGATTGTCGAGACTCAAGCCCGACACCCAAGTGAATAAAATAGGAATTCTTCCTGTGTTCGACTACGAGTGTCTGCAATACTCCCAACAACAGGACCAACACACCCAAAACCTTCGGGCGCGCCTGGAACAAAAGGAACCATCGAAGGTAAAAGAACAGTACAACCTCAAAGATGGGCTCGTACATTTCAGGAACGAAGATGGAAATGACCTCGTGGAAATACCAAAGGATCTCGTCGATATAGCCATTGGACTTTGTCACGACTCACCTTTGTATGGACACATGGGGCCGGATCGCACCATCAAGAGTCTTTTGGAGCGATACCACTTTCCCGAGATGAACAGAAAGGTACAAGAATACATCGCCGAATGTCCGTCGTGTTTAAAGCATAAGGGCAACGTACCATCCACAGCTCCGATGCATAAATATCCAGTATGCCAAAGGCCCTGGCAAAGAACTGGAATGGATATACTGGGACCATTTCCCAAAACGTCAAAGGGAAATCAGTACATCATTTGTTTACGGACCGCTTCTCGCGTTACAGCGAAGTAGCCGCCATTCCAGACCAGACCTCGGAAACTGTAGCAAGAACCCTAGTGGAACGCGTCATCCAAAATCATACCACTCCTTCCATCCTAATCTCGGATAACGCCCTTAGTTTCACGTCCAAACTATTCGAGTCACTCTGTAACATGTGTAAAATTAAAAACTACACACATTGTGGCATACCATCCGCAGGCAAACGGCTTAGTGGAAAGTCACAATCGAAAGATCTTGGAAGCCCTGCGCCACGTTGTCGATGCACCCTCCCGAACATGGGATGATTCCCTTCCCATGGTACAAACAGCCATCAACAATGGCTATAATGTGTCCATCGGGGACACCCCTCATTTCGTTCTCTATCACTACGACAAGCGTCTACCTTTTGATTTGCCCGACCAAACCGACCCGGCAGTTCTAACATCTTCCGAAATGGCAGAAGCAAATCAGCAACTAGCTGAACGATCTTTCAAGATTTTTGACATAATCCGCTATGCCCTCGACCAACGAAACCAACAGATGGAGCAAGAGCAACATAGGCGTCATCCCCGTCAACGGACTATAATCGTCGGTATGCGATGTTATCTGAAGAGCGTGAAACCGCCTGGTGCTCATCGCAAATTATACCCAAAATGGGATGGCCCATATAGGATTATGTAAAACCTCGGAAAAAATCGTTATGAAGTCCTCGACCTCCGGGATCATTCCAAACTAAAGATCATTCACGCTGACAATTTGAAGATAGCTTCCGAACAACACCTTCCCAAAAAACAGCTGCCAGGCGTTCGAGCCGCCTATCCTTCAAAAGGTCAAGATATTAACAAATCGGGCAGGGATAAAAAAACTGAAGTGATCTCCGCGGGAACCGCTACTCATGACGAAGATTGGTACCTCGTAATACCACCATTACTCGAGGCAATCTCTGAACAAGAGGAGGCCCCAGAGCCAAGCGTCCCATCGGACCAGACCCTGGAGAAACCCCTTCGAGAGGATCACTCAGTGGAACTCCACTATCTCCTCCAACTCCACCATCTCCTCTGTCACCACCCTCGCCGATTGATGATCGACGCACGGACCCTACATACCGCCCGCAAATGCATCACCCACGTGAACTAGAACCTTCACATAAGAAACGAACCCGCTCAGAATCCGAGCTCAACGGTTGACCCCCATTGCCACCAAAACGAGGCCGACCCCTTCGCCCACAAACACAAGTATCCACACAAGTATCCACACAACTACCCCCATCTCCGTATAACCTAAGGCGTAGAAATGAATAAAATTGTCCCCCTTATAATTTTCCAAATTATTTACTATTGTAGACCTAGCATTAAAATTTCTACCGGAGTTGTTATAGAAAAACTTGCCGAAGGTAAATTTTTGAAAGGGCACGCAGACCTTTATATAAATTTGCAACCACCTGCTAGAATTAAAATCAATCTCCTTCAGATACAAACCCAATTAAAAACGTTTGAAAGTAAAGTCCGGAATTCTTTCCAAGGAAAAGATCAGATTAGTCGCGTTCTGTTAGAAAATACCCTCGTAAATATTCAAACTACAGCACGCGCCCTATCAGAAATATTAGCCTTACCATGGATACAAACTGAAACTAAAAATTCAGAAAACTTTAACCAAAGAAGTAAAAGGGGACTGATAGATATAGGAGGGAAACTGTTCAAAGGTTTATTCGGATTAGCAACCGAAGAAGATATTAAAAGAATTGAACTTAAATTGAATCTCTTCGCGCGAAATCGACAATATAATGGACACATGTTAGAACAAACTATTAGGTCATTACACGAAAACAATCGCTTCCTCCACTCCCTTTCGGACAGATTCACATACCTTGAATCCATGTTAGCTCAATACAAAGAACACAAAAGATATCTAGAATTAATAGAGATAATGAACCTACAAGTAACCCTAATCGATAAATACTTACAACGAATAACTACGATTCATTCCAAGGTTTTGCGTGCAACCCAGCTAGCCCATGGAAAAATCACTCTTTCCACCCTAATACCATGGGAAAAACTTCAGTCCTTGATTCACACCGCCCAGTCACAATTAAAATTATCACCCATATTCCCACTCAACCACACTAATTACCCTCAATTTCTAGAATACACCTGGACTGTACATGGACCACGCCCTTACACATACCTCATAATTATACCATTTTTCGATGTCCTCACTTATGACGTATATAAATGTCACCCTTTCCCAACACCCTACCAAAATAACTCTAATGTCTATCGATTGTATTTACCCACCGTACCACCTTACCTTTTCCTCACCAAAGATCTATCAGCTTATTGTATGATGTCAGATAGCGACGTCCGGCATTGCCGATTCCCGCAACCAAATAAACAACTCGTCTGCCCTCCACTCAAACCAGTTATTCTTCCAACTACTAGGTCTTACTTTATCGATTTAATTCGTGACCGGCATGCCCCCGTATGTTCATTTAAAAAAATTAATTCCCCTAAAACCATCCAACTACGAATTGGACCAGACATCTGGGTTTCCTTCGCGAACAGGACTGCCGCTACTCTCGAGTGTCCATCGAATTATTCCCTCATTACAATCCCTATGGTTATTCGGCTACCAATTGGTTGCTCCTTGCGTTCAAAAGCCCTCCAAATATACAACCTGTATAAGGTTACCCTTAATAACTCATACCCATTCCCGTCGCAAATTAAATTTAAACCCGTCATAGAGATCTTAAATCTCTCCATAAAACCTGTAACCATCCTACCCGAACTACATGCCCCTGAATGGAATGATCATTGATCAATTGAGCCGGTTTAAAATTTTGGATGATAACCAAATCAACCCCTTACAAATACTACAACCGGTAACCATTTTCTCAACATCTGCCGTTAGTATCATTATTGTATGTGCTATTATCCTCGGTATATTTGTGGTGAAAAGATCATTCTGGGAACAAAGAAAACCAAGTGACACGGAACATGAAACTATTTATGCACGACCAAGAGTGCGTACCCAGACCACGTGAACTAGACTTAACCACCCGACTTACGTTGTATATATAACTCTGTATTATAAAACCCATAGTTATCATCTAGTTAGCATTAGTTAGGATGTTACATTATTATATTAATATCAATCTAGAGGGAAGAGCCCTGTAAAAATGAACCATAAATAATTCCCATATTCCTATACTATCTTATTCTTCATGTAATTCTTGTATTCATTTATATAGTTCTTGTATCCATTTTAAGAAAAAGTATCCATTTTAAAAATTCATGTGTTATATGGTTCATGTATTTATATAATCCTGTATATTCTTATATATTTAACTTTATATAATGCCTATACTCATATGTATGTACGTGTGTGTATTAATTTTTACATAAGGATCAAAATCGCCCAACGCGAGTTTGGATAAAATTGTTGATTTGCTTTCTAGTTTGCCAAATAATTGGTGACCTGTTGTTTTTTTAAAATCTCATAATCATTTTTTTAGATTTCGCTTAATAAGGAATCGTGCTAAAGCTTTGCAATGTTCATATTTTGTATACATTCCTTTCGTTATAAAAGATGAGATCATGTCTTGCCTAAGCATTAAAATTGTACGTCTTAAACCTTAAAATTTTACTCATATGCATATTTTAGTGTAAAGATGCATAGTCCGATTTCCACTTTTAGTTAACTTGGCAGATCATGATAACATCAGATCTGAAAAATCGCGGTTTAAGATAAAAATATGGTTTCGTCTTCAAATATTTTGTTTACTCGTTCAAGCCTTGCCACAGCTAAAAATTTACTTTATTTTCGAATATTGTGCAAAAATAATATAGCCTTTTTAGCATTTAATAAAAATGATGTTAGGAGTTTTTGGGTATATAAACCCACTAAAAATATTCCATTGGCATTCAGAAGCTAATTCAGAGGCTGAGCACTACCTGTACATTTTAGCAGTAAATTTACAGTTGAAGATAGTTTTTATCTTATCCTTCGAGCATTGCTCTCTTCAGAAGAACTTAGTCATTAAACTTTCCGGATACGCTATAAGAAGAATCCGGAACCTTCAGCATTTTTAGTAAGTCTATCAGAGTCCTCCGAGCCACTATAGAAGAACTCGGAGAGTAATATAGAAGAAAACTACTGCAAGTCACCATCGGTTGCTGCCACCTAAGTAGAACCCCCGTCGACTTCGAACCACCCCGGGCCATAGACGGAGGGGTTAACATATATATATATACTTATATATATATATATATATATATATATATATATATAATGAACAGGAACACCAGAAAAAATACAAACATCCTTCAAGGTTTAATAGTACCAACGTTTCGGAATGCACTAATTCCATCTTCAGGGCTAAAACAATAAAATTCCAAATCACATACAAAATTACAAAATACAAATTGCTTAATAACAATTTAAAATAAACTTAAAAAAAAAAAAAAAAAATTATAAAAAGTAGCTAAGAAAATGTAAAACATTAAAACTAAAAGGTAAATAAATGTGAAGTTAAAAAGTTAAAATTATAAAAAGTAAAAGCATTAAAACTGAAATGTAAATAAAATAAACTAGTACCTTAACCAAAACATAGCAGATCTATCGATGATTCGTCAGAATTTAGGTCTGGTTTTAGTTTATAAATAAACAGAGACTCCATAATTTTAAGCTTAAGGTCAGAGCTTCCAGCAGCAAGTACGGTGAAATTAGACTGTGAAATTGGGTGGTTATTGTTGTGCGAGTGATTACGTATGAGAGAATTAGGTGGTTTGCCAAGGGGTAAATTTGTACGGACCGATTTACCGAGATGTTCGTAAATACGAGATTTTTAAATGTCTTTTAGTTTTACCTATATATGACCCCATACAGTGGTCACACTTGTATTGATAAACTATAGATGACTTAAGAAGTGTAGGTATAACATCCTTGTATTTAAATAAATGATAAATCGATTTAGACGGGGTGAATATAATTTTTATACACAGTTGTGGGTAGAATTCCTTGAGCAATTTTAAAAGTTTATTTCTAATGTTAAAACTTGAGGTTCCCATATAGGGCAAAGTGAAATACAGGATATCTTTGGGGATTGTAATTAAGTTTCTAGTTGTAGGGCTTATTAGTCTGTTTAAGGTTCTGCCTATTGTAGTCTCGACCAGTCTAGAAGGGAAATTATTCTTGGCAAGGAGTTCTCGGATGAAATCTAGTTCATCGTGTAGTTTGAAGTAATCTGAACAGATATTGAAAGCTCTATTGGTCAGAGTCGAGATTAAATTTCGTTTGAAACCTAAAGGGATAAAGGAAGAAAAGTTCATAGTAAGATTGGTAAATGTCGGCTTTCGGTAAACGGAAGTTTCAAAAGAGGAATTAGTTTTTATTATCTTAATGTCCAAAAGGACAGAGAGCTATTAGATTCAACTTCTGAAGTAAATTGAATGTTAGGGTGCTTAGAATTAAGGTAATTACGAAACAAAGGGATATGGTCTGGTGATTTAAACAGGAGAAAAGTGTCATCAATATATCTTCTATAAAAAAACCGGTTTAAAGTTGGAAGGACACTCATTCAACCATTTGACTTCATGATGACACAGAAACGCGTTAGCTAAGGTGGGACCAAGAGGCAGACCCATTTGAACACCTTCAGTCTGTTTAAAATATTCACCGTTGAATATAAATATAAGGTCTTCCACGGAAAATTTTAATAGTTCTTTCATTTGGCCTCTATTAAAACCCTGCACAGTATCAGTATTATTAAAAAGATAAATCGGTCCGTACAAATTTACCCCTTGGCAAACCACCTAATTCTCTCATACGTAATCACTCGCACAACAATAACCACCCAATTTCACAGTCTAATTTCACCGTACTTGCTGCTGGAAGCTCTGACCTTAAGCTTAAAATTATGGAGTCTCTGTTTATTTATAAACTAAAACCAGACCTAAATTCTGACGAATCATCGATAGATCTGCTATGTTTTGGTTAAGGTACTAGTTTATTTTATTTACATTTCAGTTTTAATGCTTTTACTTTTTATAATTTTAACTTTTTAACTTCACATTTATTTACCTTTTAGTTTTAATGTTTTACATTTTCTTAGCTACTTTTTATAATTTTTTTTTTTTTTTTTAAGTTTATTTTAAATTGTTATTAAGCAATTTGTATTTTGTAATTTTGTATGTGATTTGGAATTTTATTGTTTTAGCCCTGAAGATGGAATTAGTGCATTCCGAAACGTTGGTACTATTAAACCTTGAAGGATGTTTGTATTTTTTCTGGTGTTCCTGTTCATTATTAAACTGCGTTTTCCACGCCACCAATCAATAGCCGATATAATCACCAAACGCTATGGAAGACCAGCATTGCACATGTATAGAAGACTTGAAAAACTTGACTACAAGGCTAGAAAACTTCAGTGTGATTTGCGGTTCCTTACTTGCTGCAGAAACCAGGGTTTGATTCCTGGCTTTTTGAGGTTCAAACTTAGTAACTTTCATTTACAAAAAAGTGAAACCTATAGGAACTGTCAAAAACAATTACTAGATGCAGAAATTAAATTTAAGAAAAGGCTCATTAATGAATGTAATCGGGATCTTAATCGGTCTACCTGTGATTTTAAGTCTCTGATGTCTGGTATAGATTCAACACATCTTTTGAACGTCATTCAGACGGGCAATTTGAAATGTATTGCAAGGGTGAATTTTGTTCAGAACAGGAAACTCCAAAAATTAGGATATAATACGAGTAATAATCTAGCAGCTAATGATCTCATCTTTAATTATTCTTCCAAAGTTCTCAGTGATATTCAAAAATCTGCCCTTTGTAAAGGCCTGAAATTCTCTCTTACTCCAAAGAAACTTAATTTTTACAATTATTTCCTCAATTTTGAGTTATTTTTTAAGGACCTTTTTAAACATTCATTCTTTGACCCACATAGTAAAGGTTTTAACTTTTTATCTAATAATTTACGTAATTTAGCTTTTACTTCATTTTATGCTTTTAACCCTTATGGCAATAGATCTAATATGGAGGTGGAAGAGTTTCAAAGTCTAAGAAATCTGTCTTTGGACAAGTCATTGGTGGTTACAAGACCAGACAAAGGCAATGGCGTTGTTCTTTTGGACAGGAATGTTTATGTTGATAAAATGTTAGATATTTTAAATGATGCAACTAGATTTACTAAAGTAACTGGTGACATTTTTGCTTTAATTTTAAAACAGGAAGATAAAATTAATAGGTATCTTAGAAAACTTAAATCTAATAATATAATCTCAGCCACGGTTTTTACTAAATTATTTGTTTCTGGATCCAGCCCAGGCATTATGTATGGACTCCCTAAAATACACAAACCTAATTGTCCGCTTAGGCCAATTTTATCGGCTCTAGGAACTTTTAGTTATAACCTGTCAAAATTCTTGGTTCCCATACTATCACCTATAACTTATAATTTGTATACAGCACGGGATTCTTTTTCTTTCGTTAGAGAAATTACCTCATTAAATAATAATTCTTACACAATGGCTAGCTTCGATGTAAAATCTTTATTTACCAATGTGCCTGTTGCAGAAACTATTGATATATGTTGATATTTTTTAATAATACTGATACTGTGCAGGGTTTTAATAGAGGCCAAATGAAAGAACTATTAAAATTTTCCGTGGAAGACCTTATATTTATATTCAACGGTGAATATTTTAAACAGACTGAAGGTGTTCAAATGGGTCTGCCTCTTGGTCCCACCTTAGCTAACGCGTTTCTGTGTCATCATGAAGTCAAATGGTTGAATGAGTGTCCTTCCAACTTTAAACCGGTTTTTTATAGAAGATATATTGATGACACTTTTCTCCTGTTTAAATCACCAGACCATATCCCTTTGTTTCGTAATTACCTTAATTCTAAGCACCCTAACATTCAATTTACTTCAGAAGTTGAATCTAATAGCTCTCTGTCCTTTTTGGACATTAAGATAATAAAAACTAATTCCTCTTTTGAAACTTCCGTTTACCGAAAGCCGACATTACCAATCTTACTATGAACTTTTCTTCCTTTATCCCTTTAGGTTTCAAACGAAATTTAATCTCGACTCTGACCAATAGAGCTTTCAATATCTGTTCAGATTACTTCAAACTACACGATGAACTAGATTTCATCCGAGAACTCCTTGCCAAGAATAATTTCCCTTCTAGACTGGTCGAGACTACAATAGGCAGAACCTTAAACAGACTAATAAGCCCTACAACTAGAACTTAATTACAATCCCCAAAGATATCCTGTATTTCACTTTGCCCTATATGGGAACCTCAAGTTTTAACATTAGAAATAAACTTTTAAAATTGCTCAAGGAATTCTACCCACAACTGTGTATAAAAATTATATTCACCCCGTCTAAATCGATTTATCATTTATTTAAATACAAGGATGTTATCCTACACTTCTTAAGTCATCTATAGTTTATCAATACAAGTGTGACCACTGTATGGGGTCATATATAGGTAAAACTAAAGACATTTAAAATCTCGTATTTACGAACATCTCGGTAAATCGGTCCGTACAAATTTACCCCTTGGCAAACCACCTAATTCTCTCATACGTAATCACTCGCACAACAATAACCACCCAATTTCACAGTCTAATTTCACCGTACTTGCTGCTGGAAGCTCTGACCTTAAGCTTAAAATTATGGAGTCTCTGTTTATTTATAAACTAAAACCAGACCTAAATTCTGACGAATCATCGATAGATCTGCTATGTTTTGGTTAAGGTACTAGTTTATTTTATTTACATTTCAGTTTTAATGCTTTACTTTTTATAATTTAACTTTTTAACTTCACATTTATTTACCTTTTAGTTTTAATGTTTTACATTTTCTAGCTACTTTTTATAATTTTTTTTTTTTTTTAAGTTTATTTTAAATTGTTATTTAGCAATTTGTATTTTGTAATTTTGTATGTGATTTGGAATTTTATTGTTTTAGCCCTGAAGATGGAATTAGTGCATTCCGAAACGTTGGTACTATTAAACCTTGAAGGATGTTTGTATTTTTCTGGTGTTCCTGTTCATTATTAAACTGCGTTTTCCACGCCACCAATCAATAGCCGATATATATATATATATATATATATATTTAGGGTGTCCCAAACTCATAGGGGGCCAATTTTTCGGGACACAAATCCGCTCGTGTTGCGCTCTTTTGATGTTTCCATTAGAAGTCTTCCTGTAAATTTCAGAGAGATCGAAGGAAATTTAAAGGTCCCGAACTTTGAACACTTTATTTCTCCTCTTAACTGAAAGGCAAATTAAGTGAAATATTTCTCTCAAAAGTTCCATCACAAAGATGATTATACAAAATAAACATCTATTTTAATCTTAACACACAAACAACAATTTCAAACATCACATTTATGCATTTTAACTAAACACGTGTTTCATGAGATCCGTTTTTGTTCCCTTCCGGCTCACATTCCGTCGGTGTGAGTGGACAGTTCGAAGGAGGAACTGGAGGTCTTCTTCATCACGGCACAGAGGTTTGCTTGTGTATTTCTCAATGAGGGCGATGCCTCGCTCTGCTGCATCATTGACCACCATCAGTTCTGCAGCTCGGCTCTTTGCCAGACGGTAGTTTTCGTCAGTAGGCATGTTTCAGGGTCTTTGGTGAGGAACGTGGGCTCAACTTGGAGAAACTGGAAGAGTGTGGTGGATCGACTCGTCACCCACGGACTTAAACGGCCATCCACTTGCAGTCCCTTGCCTTGGACCCGTTTGAGTCCTTTCCCAGGGCGCTTTTTCAGGTTAGCCGTCATGTTACGCTTTTCATTGTGTCAACTCTGTCATCAAACAGTGCAAGACAGATTAAGTCCTCCGAGATATACCACAGATGACGGAGCACAGCCCGGTAAGCTGTGTTTCCAACGTCCTTGTCAGGGTAACCTACAAGAAGATTGCACAGCCTAACGTCATTTTTGGGAGATTTGATGGCGATGGGAGCCTCGTGCCAGTGACGCACGTATACAAGGCTCACGAAGAGAGCCATACGGCGAACCCCTTGCAGTTCTTGGAGACGAAGTTCGGAGAACTGGGACTGCAGTAATGCTATTTTCAGGCAGTAAATACCTTTGGCCATCCATCTGGCCTGATGGTAAGCCCCTGGAGGCCGAAGCTTGTAACGTCCTACGTCGTCTCCGAGGTACAAGAGGCTCAGTCGAAGAAGTTCTTCATAATCCTCTCGAGGATGATTACCACTTCTTAGGGCATCGCGGAGATAGTCTATTACCTCAAGTCGCATTTGTGAGAGGCAAGCATTGTCATTTATGAAGGCTTTAGCCACCTCGTCCTTGTCAAATGCATCCAACTGACAGTGATTCATTGATGGCCAGGCCTCTTGAATCTCCTGAAAAGTGGGATTTGAGGACTTGGTGGTGTTCCTAGGCACACGACGAAGACATCCTTGAGAATCACTTCGTGAACGTGATGACGGCAAGCAAACCATAAAAGAGATCTTCCAATGCCGCTTCCAAACGCGCACACGCACCTTGCACTATCCCTGTGTTTGATGCCGTCGTGTCAAACACCATGCCTATGATCTTGTCCTCATTCCGACTAGGGTGAGCGCTTGATGGACTGCGCTTGCCATTTGCTGTCCTGTGCCGTCTATTATTTTCGGTGCTCCTAATAGCTCTTCCACACCATCCCCAGTCACCACAACAGCAATCCGATCGACTGACTTACCCTCCTGTTCGATGTCAGTGAGTATCTTTGTGTCCAGTGGATCTGCAGTGAGGTGGAAGCTGCTCGAGGTGGCCAATAACATTGGTCCCTATCATTGTACGGGCCTTTTGTCGGAAGCGGTGAACCGTGTTCTTTGATGGAACACTGTCAGGACCGAGAGCTAGGGATTTTGCAGTCGCAGCAAACGCTGATGTTGCCTGTCGAACAGAAAGGCCCTCGCGATCCCAAGTTGCTGCCAGGTCAAGATCACTCAGACTTTCTTTTAGTCTGTCATGTTTGGGAGCTTTCGAAGGTTTAAGTCCACAAGTGACGGCTTCGTTTCCACTGTCAGCTGACGATGTGCTAGAACTGCTGTCGGTAGCCTCTTCTGTGACTCCTACAGCTAGAGCCTCCTCCGTTTGACGCCGGTGTGCCCGCTCAAGAGCTCTTTCCCTTTCCTGTCTTTTCATTGTGGCTGCATTATATTTTCTATCTTCACCTCCCATGTAACTCGTATGTCGATCTGCCCTTTGGGAAATGAGGAATTCCTTGTCTTCAAGAGGGATATCTCCCCGATCCAGAACGTCTGAGCGGGCGACATCAAAAATATCCTCCATATCAGCCAAGAATACATCCGCTGCATATTGTAAGTCATTCCAGTTTTGTTCTTGTTTTTATGCAAATTTCGATACCTCTGAACCAAAGCTTTCAGTTTAGTCGAGGCATGAACGGAGGTTGTTGCCAGATTCGAGTTGGCTCTAGCCCAGATTTCTAATACAGCCGATATTACAGCCTTGACACTGTTGGAATCTGTCTTCTTTTGGTCGCGGTGATGGTAGAAGAAAAGGAGCAACACGTCCATATTACTTGGTAATCGAGATTTAGCCAGCTCTGCTATCGGAGACCTCTCAAGAAGCCACAACTTGATGTTTGATCTTGTCAACGCCATAATGATCAATTCTGAAAACCAAAAAACGTCATCAAACGTCGGGACCTCTAAATATCATCTGATCGAGTTGAAAATCACAGAGCCAATGCTTTAGCCCAAACCACATCCGGACATGACACGAGTGGTCAGGTCGTCTTAAGAAAAAAAATTGGGACACCCTAATATATATATATATATACTATATATGTGTATTTATATATTTACACATATATATGTATATATATATATATATATATATATATAATTTATACATTTTCAAATGCAAAGAATACGCAGTATAATTAACGTAAAGAACGACGCTCGTATAGAAGACATTCCAAGCGTCGTTCTTTACATTAATTATACTGCGTGTTGTTTGTAGTTGAAAATGTATATATGTGCGGCATGCGGAAGGTGGCCCCCTCGGGGCATTGGTTTCTGCGCGTATGTAGGAGAGTTACGACTTCTGATCGAGTGAGGCCCATGGTGTAATGGTTATCATATCTGACCGGCAATCGAAAGATCCCGGGTTCGATTCCCGGGTGATTACCTCATTTTTTAATTTGTTCTGTCTCCCTCCTCATCTTGCGCGGAATGTCTTCTATACAAGCGTCGTTCTTTACGTTAATATATATTTATATATGTATATTTATTTATATATATGTATATTTATATATATATATATATATATGTATATTTATATATATATATATGTATATATATATATATATATATATATATATATATATATATATATATTTATGTATATATATGTGTATATATATGTATATTTATATTTATATGTATATTTATATGTACAGTGCCCGCGAAAAGTATCCGATCACTCAAGAAAATACAATATTTTCCCTTGATATTCAGAGACACGTAATTCACTTTCTATTTGTTCTAGCGACATCTGGTAACTTTGAGGTTGCTCGCTGATATGAGAGCTATCCAACGCATTCTCAAATTAGTGTTCTGGTAGCCTTCGTTGCGGGTGGCTGTGTCTCAAATTTGTCAGATTTCACTGTTTGTGTAAATTTCTTGATATTTTTTTTTTTTTACAGAAAGTGGTGTAAATAAAATTTATATATAATGTGTGCTAAAAAACAACTTAAGAGTGATTGTCGAGGTGCTATTGTTGCTTTGCATGCATGTGGGAAATCACAGAGACAGATAGCTAAGGAATTAAACATATCCCAAAGTACCGTTAATTTATGGGTTTCACGGGCTAAGAACAATGGTGGCCTAACCACGCCAGTCCCTAAAAAACGATCTGGCAGACCGAGAAAAACAAATTCGCGAACAGACAAACTTATGAAACGTTTAGTATTGAAAAACCCAACAATAACTGCGAAAGAAATAAAATTTAATATGAATAATTTGTTATCTGGTGTTTCTGAACGAACTATCCAGGAGCGGCTCCAAAAAGAACTCGGATTACCATCTCGCCATGCTGCTAAGAAACCGTTCATTAATGAAAAAATGCGTAAAAAACGTGTCGCATTTTGTAAAAAATACATTCATTGGACTGTTGATGACTGGAAGAAGGTTTTATTTAGCGATGAGTCGACATTTTTGACATTCAGAAGTTGTCCAAAAAAGGTTCGCCGGCCTATTGGCTCAAATAGGATGGACCCTAAAGACAATGAAACACCCTCCAAGTGTGATGGTTTGGGGTTGTTTCGGTTACTATGGGCGTGGAAACTTATATTTTCTTCCGAAGAACACAACTATGAATGGTGCACGGTATTTAGCAATGCTACAGGATAAACTTCCAATGGCAATGGCAATCCAAAGGACAAAAACATACATGCATGATGGTGCACCATGTCACAGGGCCAAAATAGTGACAAAATGGATTACTGACAATAAATTTGATATTTTGGATTGGCCTGGTAATAGTCCAGATCTCAATCCGATAGAAAATCTGTGGCTAATAATAAAAAATAAGGTTGAATGGCACGACACTGGCTCAGTCGAAAAATTACAAGAGGCCATCAAAAAGGTATGGTGCAAGGAAATATCAGTGGAAGTTTGTCAAAACTTGATTAAATCCATGCCAAAACGTCTAGAACAAGTCATCCAAACCAAAGGACAGATGACAAAATACTAATATAAGGTTAGTATACATTTAAACATTGTTTTTTATGTAAAAAATACAAATTTCAAGGGTGATCGGATACTTTTCGCGGGCACTGTATATTTATAGTTCGACAAGTGTGACCATGGAATCATAATACATAAACTGAAATATATGGGAATAACAGGAAAAGTAGGGAAATGGATATATAATTTCCTTAGTGAGCGGAGGCAAGTCGTTACAGTACAAGGAGTATCTTCATCAGAATCAGAGGTCCTCAGCTCAGTACCACAAGGAACGGTATTAGCTCCACTACTCTTCATAATCATGCTAACTGACATAGATGAGGACGTTACCAGAGACAGCACAGTAACATCCTTTGCAGATGACACAAAGATCAGTAGAAAAATACGAAAACCAGAAGACATAGGATCTCTACAAACCGACATAAACAAAATTTACAAGTGGACGGAAGACAACAATATGAAGTTTAACACCGAGAAATTTCAGCTATTACGGTACGGAAAAAGAGAAGACCTAAAGTCCATGGAATATTATACCCCAAATGGACAGGAAGTCCAGAGAAATTCCAGAGCAAAAGATTTAGGGGTTGTAATGACAGATGATGCGAAATTTGAAACACAAAATAAGATAGCAGTAAACAGAGCAAAGAGAATAACGGGTCAGATATTGAGAACTTTTAAACGAAGGGATAGAAATGTAATGATCCCTCTACTGAAAACCCTGATAATACCCAAACTGGAATACTGCTCGGTCCTAACATCCCCATATAAAAAAGAAGACATTAAACAGCTGGAGGGGATTCAAAGAAGTTTCACAGCCAAGACCAATGGGTGCAAAGAACTAAATTACTGGGAAAGGTTACGAGAACTAGACCTATATTCACTGGAAAGGAGAAGAGAGAGATACACCATTATTTACACTTGGAAAATAATGGGGAAACTAGTCCCTAATCTTACTCTGAATCCCATACCTCCCCAAACAACGGTGGAAAGTAGAAGCGGTAGACTGTGTCGTATTCCCAAATTGAAGGCGAGACAGGGAACATCCTTAACCCTGAAAGAAAATAGTTTTGTAGTGAGAGGACCAAAACTATTTAATCAGTTGCCCAAAGACCTAAGAAACACGAAGGGAGTTGCAGTGGAAATCTTCAAAAGAAGACTTGACGCCTGGCTCAGAACAATCCCCGATGAGCCGGGCGTACCTGGCTATGTGAGGTGGAGAGCGCAAGAATCCAACTCACTACTTCACCAGGCCAACTCGAGAGGAGGGGCGACACGCTTGACCTTCGCGAAATGAGAAATCATCACGTGGAACCTTTGTAAGGTTGTAAAGTAAGGTATATATATATATATATATATATATATATATATATATTTATATATATATATGTATATATGTAAAAAGTGAACAATGAACAATTCCTACACCATCATTATATGGATTCATTGTCTTCATGCAGTACTTATGTTCGTATAGTTTTTATGTTCGAATGTCCATTTTTACATAAGAACCAAAATCGCTTAACCCGAGTTTGGATAATAATTTTACTTGTAGCTTCCTATCTTTGTTCGTGTCACAACCCTACGATCTACCATATCTATGGTTTAGTCGTATCCATTTTCCATTTGTTATAGAAGTTATTATAATTAATTATGAATTGTCTTGCATCTCACCCTCGACCCTAGATTATGCATACACATTGCATGTAACAGGATTGGAACCCGTAGTTGTACTTCTTAGTCATTACTACCCACTCTTTGTCTCTAATTCGTTCTTGTAAATCTTCCTAATAATGATTTGTACTATACGTAAAAATTCAATAACTATGACGTCACATTCTCCCTTCATCATATATCTAGTATTCAATGTATGAAAATTCTTTAACATCATACTAAGGACGAAACACTATAGAAGTCATTATTTATGTTATGTAGTATAAACATTATTATTCAACCATATTCATCCATACGTCACGTTTTCCCGTCATTGATTTCCCTTGATCATTGTCCTATATAAATTTTATTAAATATTCATTTTTTACTCATGTCAATTTGTGAAGCGCGAAACTTTGGGCGTTCGTTCGAAAACGCGAAAATACGTTCTCGTATTATTTTTTTCATTTTTATTTTTAATTATATGACCTCCCGAGATGAACTCGAATAAATGCTTAGTAAGATCGAATTCCGCTCACTACAACAGATTCGAGCGCCTCAAAGATAAAATATCTCCGTTCGCTCTGATTTCAAATTCATAACATATTATAGCATATTATTTCGTAAATAAATTATCTCGTAAGTGCCATGTACGTTGTATTATATTTCTAAACATCTTAATTGTCTATTAATATGAAACACTGTAAAAACAAAACAAAGTTATAGTAACTGTTTAATTGTAATTAACTGTAATACTTTAATTTAATATAACGTAATGTACTTTAATGAAACTGTAATTAATAATAACTTGTAATGTACTTCATTAAAACTGTAATTAATAATAACTTGTAATGTACTTCATTGAAACTGTAATTAAATGTAATGATTTAATTTATAATGTAAGAATGTACTTTAATAGAACTGTAATGAACAATCATAAGCGAATGTGAAGTAATCCATAATTGTAATCGTAATTGTAATGAACCAAAATTAATACGTACTCAGTCGTGTACTTAATTTGTACTTATGTGTACTATTACGAAATGATATCGCCTTCATAAATGTAGACTCGGCGAAAAATACAAATTAGTTTTTATTTTTATTTTTTTATTATTTTTAGTTAAAATCTTTCAAAACATCTGATCATGTGTTTAAAAAGGGGGGAAATTTAACCTTCAACTGTCCTCCCCCAAAACATTTAAGTTTATATTATACATGTACTTGTAAAATTACAGCACTTCTTCATTGGACTTCTTCATTAGACTTCTTCATTAAGTCACTTCATCATAGCACTTCATTAGGACTCCCTTGTTAGCAGCCTTGCTGCGGGGAGGGGGCAGAGGCCCCTTGCCTTCTTAATATTTTTAGATTCCGGCCTGAGCCATGGTCGAAAGAGGTCGAACCTCTACCCTTGTAATTCAGAGCAGTACCTGTATATTTTTAAGAAGTAAATTACCGTAAGAGAAACTTTTTATTTTTCCCTTCGAGCCGTGCTCTCTTCAGAACTTAGTCAGAAAAGTCGATAATTTTAGTATCAGAGAAAGTATCAGAGTATTATAAAAAGAGAAGAATTAATAAGCGAGAGAAAGAGACAACCCAAGCACCAGAGAAGATATTGGCATAACAGTCTGGCGAGTCTGTAGCCAAGAGTTTAACAGAGTGGCGACCGAAAAGAATTAGAATGTTATAGAAGAAATATCCGTTGCTTGCCTCCTAACCAGAACCCCCGTCGATTCCGAACCGACTCAGGGCCATAGACGGAGGGGTTAACATATATATATTATATATGTATATTTATATATATATAGGTATATATATATATATATATATATGTATATCTATAATATATATATGTATATTTATATATATATATATGTATATTTATATATATTTATATATATTTATATATATATTTATATATTTATATATATCTATATATATATATATATATATATATCTATATATATTATATATCTATCTATATATATATATATCTATCTATATATATATATATATCTATCTATATATATATATATATTATATATATATATATATATATATATATATAGATATAAATATACATATATATATATATTTTATTTCGTATATATATATAGTTTGTGTACCAAACATAATATTACTGTACCTTCGCGTACATTCGAGTGAAATGTGTTTACATTTCGTATTTTTGTTTACAATTTTTTTCAAATTATTGAATTGAATTGACTTGCAAATTAAGAAAGAGAGAGTTTATAGAGTTTATAGTTTATGGATATACTTGATAACAGTTCAAGTAAGTCGGTTACACCAAGAGGGACAGCCAAACCCCAGAGATTAATAGTCTTCACTTGATAACAGTTCAAGTCAGTTTCAGTTTAAGTAAACTCCACTGATAGCAGATCAGTGCAGTCCATTTCATTTAGTTCAAGTCAGTAGGTTGCATCCATCCAGAGGGACAACCGAACCCAGAGAATAATAGACTCCACTTGATTGAGTTCAAATGCAGTCAATTTCAGTCAGTTCAGTTTCAAATACTTGATAGAGTTCAAGTCAGACAGTTTCAGATTCAAGATACTTGATAGAGTTAAAGTAAGAAGTTTCAGTTTCAAGTTGCAAGTCAGTTTCAAGTTGCAAGTCAGTTTCAAGTTGCTAGTCAATTCCAAGTTAGTCAGTTCCAAGTTAGTTAGTTCCAAGTTAATCAGTTCCAAGTCAGTCAGTTCAAGTCAGTTCAAATCAGTCAGTCAGTCAGTCAGTCAGTCAATTTTAAGTCTCAGTCAGATTCAAGTCTCAGTCAGATTCAAGTCAGTCAGTCAGTTAGTCATTTTTAAGTTTCAAGTCAGTTTCATGTTTCAAGTCAATTTTAGTCAGTTTCAAAGTCATTTTCAGTCAGTTCTGAAGTCAGTTTCAAACTCAGTTTCAAAGTCATTTTCAGTCAGTTTCAAAGTCAGTTTCAGTCAGTTTTGAAGTCAGTTTCAAAGTCAGTTTCAGTCAGTTTTGAAGTCAGTTTGTTTTATTTGAAGTCAGTTTTGAAGTCCCAAGTCAGTTTTGAAGTCCCAAGTCAGTTTTGAAGTCCCAAATCAGTTTTGAATTCCCAAGTCAGTTCAATGCAGTCAATTGAATTCAACTTTATTTTTTGTTTAAGAGAATGTAATTTAAGAAAATTTAATTCAACCTTTATTTTTGTTGTTGTTGTGCAAAAGAAAATTAAATTCAACCTGAATTGACTGGTTTGTGTCTTCAGTTCAACCTTCTTTTTTTTTTTTTGTAAGAAGGTAATTGACCGATTTGTCTCCTTTTTTTTTTGCATGCAGTTGTTGCATATATAAATATACAGGTGAAATTATTTATTTTCTTGTTGTAACCAAAAGCGTTTTTACAAATTGTTAATAACGATTTTTATAATTATTGTGATTATATGATGACAGTAATAGTGTAATAATTAATCATTCATGTCTAATGACTTCCTTTTTAAATTACTATAGGGAGGAACATGCCGTCCCTCCGTTTTACCTCCTTTAATTTTTGTTCTAAGCAGTCTGTCAAAGCAACCTTTAAAAAAAAAAAAGAGCAAAGTGCTCACGAAAAGACGTATTGTCAATTTCAGACATAATTATCTCCCCGCTTAGTCACTCGAATCCCCGAATGTAGTACTTCAATCTTTGTTTTTTATTTTATTTTAACACTCCCAACAAGTTGTTTTTATTTTATTTTAGAGTATGGACCCTAGAACCTCATGTTAGTTCATTATAGTTTATAATTGATTTCTATTTCAATTTTTATATTTTTTTATTATTTTTTTTATTCGATTAATACTAAGTAATTGTCGTAGTCGAATTTAATTAATTGTGTGTCGGAATTCAATTTTAATACCGTGAGATTTACTTTCATTAATTGTAAGTTCTTCTAAGTGCGTCTTGTTTATTACCTTAATACGTGTAACTGATTTAATTAAATACTTATATACTACCTTAAACTTAAAGGAGTTTATAATAATAATAATAATAACACTGGGGAACAAATTTCAACTTTTTGTCTATTGAATTAGATTTGACAGTTAGTTCTAGGTAAGTTTGGTGCGCTGAGCACGAATTTTTACTCGGTTTTGCTCTATCAGGTCCTGATTTTGCTCAACACCCCTCCTCTTTCGTCGTATTCATAAAAAGGTTTTTTTCTCAATACTCGCTAAGTCTTTTTGCAGTTACACATTATGCAACTAGGTTTTTATCTAGGTATTTGTACCTATTGTTATGGTATTGTTGTATTATGTATATTTTTATATGTAACACCCTAAAAATATTTTTAATTTTGTCATTTTTAACCCATTTTAATATTAGTAAATTAAGCTAAAAATATCATAGAATTCTAAAATTTTCTCGAGCGTTCCTGTTCTCTGTAGAGTATTCTAGAGGGACAACTAAAATATATAAAAGCGACTCGTTTCCAGAGTTAATCAGTCAATTCAATCAGTCAGTCAGTCAGTCAGTCAGTTGAGTTAGTTAATTAAGTTTGGGCATTAACATAATTTTGAATTGGCATATGATTTAGTGAGTAATTTTGTCATCGTGATTTAATATAGTTGATTTAATTAGACGTAATTTATATTGTACCTACTCATCCGTGTTTCTAGTTTAATTTCATAGATTGTAAGTACCTATTTCATAATAAGTACCTATTTAAACTAATTTTTGTGTTTATATTTCAGATTTTCTTAAATTTATATGAATTAAGGACTTTAAATACCTTTACAAATTGGCAGAACAATCAAGCAATATGTCATCAAGCACTAGAAAGTTCAAATGCAAAAACAACCCTAATTCCTTCTGTTATATATGTGGAAATTTTACACTTCCACATCAACGAGCAAATATAACTGACTTCGTAAAAAGAGCTTACTTAGCTTATTTTGGCATAAAACTGGGGGACCAAGATAAATCGTTGGCTCCACATAAAGCCTGCACTATATGCATTGAAAGACTGCGACATTGGACGAAGGGTTCGGATTCAAAAATACCTTTTGGAGTTCCGATGGTAAGTTTATGATTTCATAAAACTACGTAATTTAATCACTAGTATACTGTAACTTACCTAAATGTAATTGTAACTTAGGTACATAAACAAAAATTTACAGAAAATGTTTATAAGAATCTCAAATATTGCATAAGGTTGAAACACATAGAAATGTTAAATGTTTGGGTGATAACTTTTGATAAAATTCATAAAAACAAGTCTCTCGTCGCTTTTGTTAACGCTTTACAATTTTTTTTCCATATCAGGTGTGGCGAGAGCCTACTAACCACGAGACCGATTGCTACCTTTGCTTTGTCAAGACTTCGGGCTTCACTAAGAAAAATAAACATTGTATCGAGTACCCAAATTTCGACACCGCGATACGACCTGTGCTACATTCAAATGAGATCCCCATTCCAAAATTTAAGGGTCTGCCAACTCAAGAATTAGTTGAAGATGTTCCTGAAAATATTGTTATGCACTTTGAGGAGTCAGACACCGATTTTGACCCCAGCGTATTTGAAAGTCAAAACGATCCGCAAAAGTTTAACCAGGCCGAGTTGAATGATCTTGTAAGGGATCTAAATTTGCCAAAAAAGGCTGCGGAAATTTTAGCTTCAAGACTTAAAGAGAAAAACTTGCTTACTTCAAACACATACATTTCATTTTACAGAAAAAGAGAAGAAGAACTTGTTAAATATTTTAGAACAGAGGATAGTTTAGTATATTGCTGCGACATAGTTGGTTTGTTAAAGAAGATGGGGGTTGAGTCTTACGATGCAAATGATTGGCGCTTGTTTTTAGACAGTTCGAAAAGAAGTCTTAAGTGTGTGTTGTTGCATAATGGCAATCTATACGGCTCGATACCGATTGGGCACTCAACAAAATTAAAAGAAAAGTATGAACATATAGAAAAGGTTTTAAATCTTATCAAATATAGGGAGCACGAGTGGATCATATGTGTTGACTTAAAAATGGTTAATTTTCTGCTAGGACAACAAGGAGGGTATACTAAATATCCCTGCTTCCTTTGCTTATGGGACAGCAGAGCCAAGGAAGAACATTATTTCAAACAAATCTGGCCAGCACGAACATCACTTACTGTCGGAGAAAAAAACGTAATTAATCCACCTTTAGTGAGCAGAGATAAAATCATATTTCCTCCTCTGCATATAAAACTAGGCCTCATTAAACAATATGTAAAAGCTTTAGATACGAACGGCGAGTGTTTCAAATACATAACTTCAAAATTTCCAAGTTTAAGTTATGAAAAAATCAAGGCGGGAATTTTCGACGGTCCACAAATAAGAACAATGATTAAAGACAGCAATTTTCCTAATGTCATGAATGAACGCGAAAAAAATGGCTGGTTCTCATTCGTGGACTTGATAGAAAACTTTTTAGGCAATTATAGGGCAGATAACTACGAAGAAATCGTAAAAAAACTTTTAAGGGACTACAAAGAGTTAGGTTGCAATATGAGCATAAAATTGCATTTTTTGAATAGCCATCTTGACCAATTTCCAAGTAATTTAGGTGATGTAAGTGACGAACAAGGGGAGAGATTCCACCAAGATATAAAAATTATGGAGGAACGGTACCAAGGCCGCTGGGATTCCCACATGATGGCTGATTACTGCTGGTGCTTGAAAAGAGACCTGCCATCAACAAGCAAATACGCTAGAAAGTCTTACAAAAGAAAATGTTTGCCACAGTGAAAGCTTCATATCTGTTTTTTTTTTTATTTTAAGTCATTTCTATCGTTATAATGTAATTTTACTGTAGTTTGAACTGCTTGTATTCATGAAACTTGAAAAAAAAATTTAACACATGACTTAATTTTTTAGTCCTAATTTGAAAAATCTGGAAAATGGCACATAGGCTGTCGACAAGAATCAGGACCTGATAGAGCCAAACCGAGTTGAAATTCGTATTCAGCGCACCCAAATTACCTAGAATCAAGTGTCAGATATCATTCAATAAAATACGTGTTGCCCAGTGTAATTGACTTAAACTTAAAAGATGCTATAACTCTACACTCAATTTAAATTATTATATATCTATGTTAATTCGAAAACCTCCCGAATCCTTACACACACACACACACACACACACACACACACACGTATGCACACTATATATACTATATATACACAAACCTTATGCTAAAATCATTGGATATCACAATACACTATTTCATTGCGTGTAAGTGCTAACTATGCTATTTAATCTTAATCATTTTGCTTACTATATATAAAATTTTGCTCATGTATTTATTAAATTATTTTAACCAAAGCTAATCTGTTCCTTAAAGTGTATATATAAATATGTATACGAACATAATCATAATCCACATACTCAATACTCATGTTCTACGTACACGTATATATACGTATGCGCATTTACATATAACTTCAACAATAAATCCTTTTTCCCAATTCGGACATATCACCAACCACTACACTCTGTATCTAATACACACCAATACACACTAGACCACAGGTCTATATATCATCCATTACGTAATTCAATTTTTACCTACACTAATCAATAAAATTAGTTTATGAATTGTAGTATCATGGTAACCTTGAAAAATCCCTGAACTTTAAAATTTATATTTTTCCCTTTTACCTATTCATTATGTATGTAAATTTTCCCATTGATTGTTTAAATTAAAGGTTTGTCTAAAATAACATATTAATCCTTCTATTCTGTTTGCATAAAATTAAAGTGTTAATCTTTGAATTTTTATACTTTATAAAACTCTCTAACTAAGCGTCATGATAAAAATTTGATTACTCTGCATTGTACTCAACGAACTCACTTGTTTCGTATAAAATTTGTATTGTAAAGAAAAATTCGTCATCATCTAATTTGAATTCGTTTGGATGTTATTTTCTCAATTGTATTGTAGTAATTGTATTATATTATTGCATTAATTGTATCCTATTATATTATTGTATAAATATCATTTTAAAAGGGGAGAGCAATGTAAAAATGAACAATGAATAATCAATATTCATTTTTACATGAGAACCAAAATCGCCTGAGCGAGTTTTGGAATTAATTTCGATTTGTACTTTTTTATTCATTACTGTATCTCTCTAAGTCATCTTTTCTAAAAATGACTTATACTGTACGTATGGCATAATTTGAATAACTATGACGTCACATTTTCCCGTCATTAATTTCCCTTCATCATATCTCTAGTATTCAATATATGAAAATTCTTTAACATAATAATAAAAACTGTGCACTCTATAAGTATAAATATAACTATTATTGGACGATATTCCCCCCCACCCCATACATCCATGTCCCTTCTTGACCTTTATCTTTTGTTAATTTTATTAATTATTCATTCAGCTACCTATTGTCAACCTATTATGTGACTACCAATATGTGTACAATAGTTTAGGCATTCGTACATGTCCACTGAGAACGTACATAATTATCTTACATGTAAGTACGTTCACATGTATTCTTTTTACTCTTTCTTTTAAATGCGTTCAACTCTTGCAATGAACTCGAAAATGCTTATGCAACTATATGCAACTCGATAACACAGCAAAAGTGGACGCTTCTAAGATAAAAATGTCCTTTCACTCTGATCCAAATTTATAAAAAAAAATTATCATGTGTTATGTTAACTCATGTGTGTCATGTATATAAAATATATACCGTATGTGTTGTTCTAATAACCATACATACATATAAAAAGAACTAAGAATTGTAAGTGACTAATGTACTTAATAATGTAATTGATGTACCGTACTTTAAAATAAAACTGTAATTAATAATAATAATTTAAAAGTAATTAATGTACTTTAACAATAATAATTTAATATCAAGAAATTAATGTATTTTAATAACGATAATTAACGATAAAAGCGAATGTGAATTAATTGGTAATTGTAATCATAATTGTAATGAACCAAAAGTGCAGCTTACTTAGAGATGTACTTAGATTGTACTCAATGCACGACCCGACATTATTTCACCATTTAGGAATGTATACGCGGCGATATTGTTATTATTTTTTTATTATTATTTTTCCGTTGTGATAAATTTTGATGTGCTTTCTACTTTGACAAATAATTGATGACGTTCGTTTTTAAAAATTTCTTAATCATTTTTAGATTTAGCTTAATAATGAATCCTGAGTAACTTTTGCCATGTCATGTTTTGTATACATTCTCTCTTCGTTATAAAAGATAAAGTCATGTCTTGCTTAAGCATTTAATTGTAAATCTTAAACCTTTAATTTTTACTCATATGCATATTTTAGTGTAAAGATGCATAGTTCAATTTCCACCTTTAGTTAACTTGGCAGATCATTATAACATCAGATCTGAAAACAAGCGGTTTAAGATAAAAATAAAGCTTCATCTTCAAATATCTTGTTTATTCGTTTAAACCTTACCACACTAAAAATTTACTTTATTTTCAAATATTGTGCAAAAATAATGCAGCCTCTTCAACATTTAATGATGATGATGTTAGTAGAATCGGGGTATATAAACCCCACCAATTTCTTCCATGTTCATTCTAATTCTAACGACGAGGCTGAGTAGTACCTGTACATTTTAACTAAATTACAGTAAAAGAAAGTCTTTATCTTCTCCTTTGAACCTTGCTTTCTTCAGAAAACACTGTAGTATTAAAATCTCCCGATACGTAACAAGACGAATCGAGGGGAACCCTCAGAATTTAATAAGCCTCTCAGAATCCTCCGAGCCACTAAAGAAGAACTCGGAGAGTCGTATAGAAGAAACTACTGCAAGTAACAGATCCTTTGCTCCCTCCTAACCAGAACCCCCTCGACTACGAACCAACCCAGGGCCATAGACGGAGGGGTTAACATATATATATATATATATATAAACATATAAATATATACATATAAATATATATATATATACATACTGTATATACATACATAGATAAAAATATATATATATACAAGCCGAGCTTTCGGCTCCCTGCTCTACGGTCGGGGCTTGTTGTTCGCAAACTTGCCTACGGCGAGGGCACGTTAGAGTTACCTTTTAGGGGGAGGTCATTCTCCCTTTTCCCCCAAAACCCCTCACCCTCCTTCATGCAACTTTGGGGCTAACCCCCATCCTCCTGTTGCATAACCCTCTCCACTATTATCACCACCCTTTTTCCTCAATATTCTCTTAGAACGGGACAGTCGTCCAGTGCCCTTTTCATCCATTTGTCAGTTATCTCACTGTATTGATTGGAATAATGCTTCAATTTTGTTTCACTCAAGCAACATTCTTAATAGAAATATTCTTTAGTCTGCCATTTTCCAACTTACAAATAATTTCAACATTAGGCAGGGCCTTTTTTCGCTTGATCCTGTTGTTTTGAATTCCTTCAGAACGGATTTAGACAAAAGGGGCAAAGTGCTAAAACTCTGGTAGGTCATGCTCCTCCAACAGATTTTTATTTTTTTATTTTTTTTGTGACCTATATATAGTCTCGAACTTCTTTTTTATTTCAGTGTTCTTGAGGATGTTATTAGACGAAAGCCCTTGAGCACCATTCTGTGTTTCCTTTTTCCTTCGTGGTCATTTTCATGATAAATATTATTCACGTGTTACTTTCGTGAAATAATTTTCATATATATACACACAGAAGAATACAAAGGAATACAATCGACACCAAACATCAACAGACCGGCTGGTGATCTACGAGGCCCTCTGTTTAGGGAGGAAGGTTAAAAGATGGAAGAAAATTTAAAGACAAGCGAGTTTTAAAGCAAAGAAGAAAGGTTTTATTTTAAGCAAATATTTAAACGAATTTTTTGTTGTATAATTCTTAAATGGCTCAAGTTTTTCTACCTTAAAAGGTACGGTACCGTACCGTAAAAAACAAAACAAACCTCAGATTAAATTGGAAAATTAATTGTATGCTTAATAAGGCTTGTTTTATTTACAAAGCTCATGCATCTTAGAGGCTTTAACATCCTAACTTGAAGTTCAAAATTATCATAACACCTACAAGAAAAACGGGAGCAATAAAAATTAAGAATAAATACTGTGGGAGAGAAAATTGTGGGAGACAAAATTGAAAAGCAAAAGACACCTCGAAAAATCGAGATATTCTCTGCGACTCTCAGCTTTCCGAACAACAATAAGATCTCTGCGCTCAAGCTTTCACCGTTCATACTGGAGATTTAGAATTTTGCCGTGCAAACAACCCCACTGCAGTTATAAATTTTTCCCCATGCAAGACTACAGGATCATGGAGGGGTAAAGCAAAGAATTTGACCACAACGACGGCGGAATGCTGTTTAGGGCTAATTCGCCCAGACAACAACAAGCCTTGTTATGCTATGATCTCTTTCAAATTTAGTATATAGATGAATATTTATAAATTTACATTACCATAACCGACCTAATTTGGCCAGGTTACTTAAATTTAAAGCTTAATCAGTTAGGGTAGGCCCTAATTAAGCTTAATCAATTTTACAAAATTTATAATACGACCTACAGATTTCCGAACGGTCTTCCCTTCAAATAAGGGCGACAAAAGCAGAAATTTTCCATATTCTTGGATTTTGGAGCTAGGTAGGGTAATTAAATTTATGCAGATTCTTAATAAGGATCTCGTGTAAAATCAAATTTCGGCCAAATATATTTTCATATTTCATATTTAGTTCCATATACTCGTATTGAACTACTATCATATTGAACTATCACAGGTAACTTTTGCCATTAAATTTAATATTGCAGATTTTTTCTGGCCAATTTGTTAAGTTAAAGATTTTCAAGATCAAACAATGAAATATTGGAATGGAAATAAGCTTTTAGAATCTACTTATGGTTCTATTATATTAAATCTTACAATTACTCATACGCCTAGCTACCTACTCATATTGCATTAAAATTAGCACCAAGGTAAATTAAGACAATTTCAGAGGAATCTCCTTGGGAAGAAGGTTAGGAGAGGCAGAGTTGGCTGCATCCCTCTACCTCCCTGTGGAGTAGAGGACCATTCTGCAACAACTGGAAGAGTCAGCCGTACCCTTGCACTGAATATCCGCAAATTTTCAGACCATAGTACCGTACCTATTTTCATTAAGTTTCAACATTGTATTTTATCATTTAAGATATTGGTATCAAATTATAGATTTGAATACAATAGCTAAAAAGACCCTAAATTTTTTTTTTCATATTTGTTGTATCTTAAGATTAAGTTAGCCATATAATAAAATGTTAATTTGTGTTGAACTTAATATAATTTACCTTCCTGTTGTTCAAACTTTCCTGAACAGGGATCGGAGTGAAAATTCTATAATACTTCTATGCTCTAACAAATTCTTCTAACTGGGGGTTCAAAGCAAGATAAACATCAAGTCTCTTTTCACCGGATTCGATCGAGTTACTTTGAAGTTCTACGCTGGCTGGCGATCCTTTCCATAAATTAACTATACGATTGAAGAAAAAATGATTAGCTTCATTAGAAAATAGAAAAGGTTAAATAGAACTACTTTATTTCTACTTTTCGCTCTTTAAATTATCCGCTCATTCAACTGCTTTACACTCGTTTTCCTGTGTCTTACAAACGGGTAGACTGGTAGCGTGGCCACCATTAACATTTCAAACGAACAAAACAAGGGAGGAGAGAAAATGACGACTCTTTATCGTTATTTATTGGTTTTTATTTATGCCGAAACAAGTAACAAGACGGTGGAAAACGATTGCGGATTCACCATTTTAATTTAATCTTGGAGAGAGAGATGCATTTTAGAAATACAGTATTAGAATCACCATCACAAAATAGTAACGAAAACAACCCAACTGGGATAAACCACGTCCGAGAACTGTTGGGGCATGCCTTCTTGCCTTCGGCCTCAGAAGAGTTGCGAAATAGCATTTTACATATCTTAAATTCATACAAAACCTCATTAAAGTTTTTATTAAACATTATTATATTCGTTATTAAAAAAAATACACAACATTTGAATTAAAATGTTTACCCACTAATTTGAAACCATTACCGCGAGTTCTATCTGCATTTCTGAAGGTGAAATATCTTTCAGCGTCGACATTATCGAAAACTTTAATCATTTTCAACATCGGAGGTCAGAATTCTGGGTCACCCAATATTTGAACAATGATTCTGAAATCTAGTAAATGCAATAATTAACCTTTTTGTAGGGTTAAGTTACGAATGCATGCATTTGAAGCTACAAATTCGACTCATTCATCCGTAAGTTAACTCTTATTTACCTAGGTTATACTCTAATTATATGATTTAGTGAAAATTCAGAAAGCTTTTAGTGTTCTCTCATACGAGCTACCATCTTATAATTGAACCCATTGAATATCGATGCATCTCTATCCATAACTTTAGACTTTATTATGGCTACCCATGGTTCTGTTCGAAAAGGTATTAGAACTAAATCTAAAAGAAAATCTATGAAAACGATGTTATGAAAAGTAGGGGCCGACCGATAGTATTCCCAAAGTATCGGCCGATACCAATACCCAGTGGTGTAGTGCTGTGGGAACGCGTGGGAACGGCGTTCCCTTACTTTTTTTTGGTAGGCGGAACGGCGTTCCCTCACTATTTCAAATAAATCCGAACTTACAAATCTCTAACGTCATGAAATTTTAATTCCCACCCCTAGAAGAAATATGAGAAAGTATCATTAACTGTTTCATTTCTTTTAGCTTTGAGTGAGGCAATGCTAGCCTATAAACTTTAATTATAAAAAAATTCTCAAAAAAAATAGCCGCTCCCAGCCTCCCTCCCATTTCTTACTGGCCGCTCCCCTCACTTGGAATCATGATAAGCTACACATCACCATTATTTACATTATTATGGCCTTTGGGTACAATTATGCACGTATACGATTTGTTGTCCACAAAAATGTCAGTTGGTAAACAAGTTGAAAAGGTCTGGGAACAAACTTCTGGTCTAAACATTCACCATCCAAATTACGATACAAACCTACTATTGTGTTGCCTACTCCATCAATGTGTTGATGTGTGTGGTGTAAGTGGTGTTAGCCTATTGAATAGCCTACATCTGATGAAACAGACACCACGGCGTACCAGTTGTTAATTTTTTTTTTAGTTAATCATTCCATTTGTTAGCTATTTTTATTGATCGTATTGGATGTTAATATATCTAATGACAATGGAAATATTGCATCTTCAACCTTGGAATATATCCTAATATCCACTGCATATGGCCTCAAAATACCCCTGAAATTGGTTAGATTTCAAAAAAATTTCCCGGGTGCTTACAGCGCCCCTGGACCCCCAGCTCTATGGGCTCGCTGCGCTCGCCATTGTCCCCCCCCCGCATTTGAGTAACACTTTCAAAATGCGTTCCCTCACTTCTTTATTTAACACTACACTACTGCCAATACCCATACCGATATCTGCCCAAAATATCAAAATAGGATTCAAAGAATGTAATTCGTCACATGTACTGTAATTCAAAACATATATTTGAAGAAATGGAATTCACAAAATAAAAGTCAGGTAATGGAAACAATATGTAATTCAAATAGTGTAACTCAATATGACAGTTCACTCAATAATCAAAATTGAGGAACTTCAGATTTTTGGAGAGGATGATTTGTTCCTCAGCGTTGATTGGGGTGATGTTGGCTCGTTTCGCACTTCTCAGCAACTTTGGCAATCTCCGGGAAATCAACGGAATGTTCTCGCCAGAAAATGAATGGATCCCTATGCCCAATGATCCGAGGTTGCGACCAATAGGCGGCCAGGGCTGCTTTCTACTCGTGCGTCTGGGACAGTGAACCTCGTGTTCGTATCCCTCGTTTGAGTTCTTCAACTAGAATAGGACGAACGTGATCGTCGAGATCGCTACGTTCTGAATCGGAAAGGTTTCCCCAAAGAGCGATTTTCATGGACGGAGAAACAGGACCACTTCGGCGGCATTTCACGGCAATTGCACCTCCAATACGCTTTCGTTGGGTCCCCTCCATGTGACTGCGTATCTCTTGTCTCAACAATTCCTTGGCCTTTTCTCGCATGTCGTCGTCTATCAGCCCAGCTCCTACGAATCGGGGATCAACTGCTGTGGCTAGCAGCAGTTTCTCATTTGAATTATGCTCTTGAAATCTCTGTTCGAGAGAATCGCCCAGCTGGCTCTTCAGAATCTTGACACCAGCATCATTCACTGAGCACGCTGCACAGATTCTTTTTGACAGAAATTTAACTCTAGGTAAAACTTCTGATAAAAGTGAGTTTTCCTCACTGATTTTGAGCGTTGCAGTTTTGAAGACAGGAAGCACGTCAATAAGCTTAACCATAAGCTTTCATTGCGTTGAAGTCAACGTATTTTCCAGGGGCATTTGACGTCATATTCAATGATAGCTTGTTTTTGGGAAAGGATTCGCTGCAACATTTTCAGCATGTAATTCCATCTGGTTAGCCTATCTTGAATCAGCTTCAGTTGAGGCAAGTTAAGTCTTTTTTAGAATTTGATGTAGGCGCTGCGTTGCTTGTGGAGAGTGGCGAAAATGACCGACGATTTTCCGAGCCGTTGTCAAAAGATATTAGCCACACTCGGGAGGTTCAAGCAGCCAGCCATCCTTTATCACCAGTTGGAGTGTATGAGCCAAACAACCGAAACTATCCATTCCTGTTTGTCTGAAAGCGGCTCGCATGTTAGCTGCATTATCTCGCATGATCATAAAAGTGCCTTCTTCGGAAAATCCCCAACTTTGAATCATTTCTTTAACTTTGGCGGAAATTTTTTCTCCTGTAAGATCCTCGTTGAAGACAGAGGCACTGAGAGACATTCAACATGATATTTTTGCGCACGAAGTTTGGGCCGACGGAGTGACAGGTCAAGCTTATATATGAGTCACTTGCTCGACTGCTCCCTATGTCCGTGGTGAAAGAGAATTTCCTCTTCTCTTCCTTCATTTGTGACATCAATTCCTCGATCTTGCCCTTCACCTTGCCTGCCATGTCTGGAATAAGGTTCGTCCAGAAAAACTTCTCAGAAGGAATCGTGTACGTCAGATCGGCAGCCTGAAGTAGTCGCATAAATCCTACCCGTTCGACACATGCGAAGGCTTGACGGTTGATGCAGATCATCTCTGCCACCTTCAGGTCAAGATCAATCATCCTTCGGTCATTATGAGCGTATGGAATGGATTTGGAAAACGCGACCTTAATGGATTGAGTAGCCGTGGCGGAAGAAGTTCCAGGCATGTCTCGTAGAGAGGAAAAATAAATTTATATACAGGGTGGCCCAATAAAAATGGCACCAATTTTCAGAAGTGATATCTCAATAACCATTGCAGCTAGGGACTTAAAAAAACAACCAAATGAAAGATAATTATTTTCTCTTTAAATACTTATTCTATGGTTTGATGGTTATAAGCCAATATAATGCCCAAAATTGGCTTCCAAAAAAAATATACAAAAAAAAGTTGCGCGTTTATATTTATTCCTTTTATTTTTTTCTAATTAATTATCTTCTAATTTACGGTCTTTAAACGAAGTTCTGTGGTTTTAAGTTAAACCTAATTTTCAATAAATGGCCCAATCTGCCCTCCATTATGGTCAACCACAGCCTGTAATCTCGCCCTCCATTTTGAAATTGCCTTTGAGATCGTCACTTGTGAGAGATTTTCCCATGCAGCCTGAATTCGTTCACGAAGATGGTTCACATCACGGATTTTCTGACCATGGTAGACTTCTCTCTCTAAGGCAGACCACACAAAGTAGTCAATGGGGTTTAGATCTGGGCTGCATGGTGGCCAATTATTTGGTTCGATAAAACCAGGACAATTATTATTGAGAAATGTTATTGTTTCCTTGGCTGTATGAGATTGGGCTCCATCTTGCATGAACACAAAATCAGTGCTCGTCTCCTTGATCTCTGACAACATTGGAGACAAAATGTCATTACAGTAATAAATTGAGTTAATTTTAACGCCTCGCTGAATAAAAATGATGGATGTTTTGTTCTCAGATGACGCTGCAAGGGAAATCATTATCGAATCTGAAAAGTGTTTTTTTTTCACGCAAAAGTCGTTTTGGGTCAACATGAATTTTTGTCGCCACTGCTGCACGAACCCGATCATTTTGGGTATTTCGTGGTGTTTCGACCGTAAATCGTTTCTCATCAGAAAACCAAATTTTTTTCACAGACTCATTTGACCGAAATCTTCGCAATAGATTTTTACATCGATGGAAACGTCTTTCTTTCACAGGCTCCGATAAAGCAGTAACCTTCACCCTCTTAAATGTTTTCAACCCAAGATCTTTCGAATTATTCACTGTACTGATGAACGTGAAATCCCGGTTTCTTTCGCAACTTCACGTTCACTTTTACTTGTTCCCGGTTGTTCCTCTTGACTTAAAACCATTTCATTTACTTTTTCAATGTTTTCTGGCGTTCTAATACTTTTTGGTCGACCACTTCCCGGACGCCGTTGACTGCTGCCGGTTTCTTTAAGTTTTTGTAAAAAATGTGCCACAGTTCTTTTTTCCAATTTCTATTTGGAAATTCGTAAAGGATTCTGTTTAATGAATATCCCTTTTCTTCACGTAGTGCTTGTATAATGTTCTTATCAGATTCTCTCAATCCCATCTTGAGGGGTCTGGAATAGAAAAAATTCATTTAAAATTAGGATCAAGGAATAAATACAAATGCGCAACTTTTTTTTGTATATTTTTTTGGAAGCCAATTTTGGGCATTATATTGGCTTATAACCATCAAGCCATAGAATAAGTATTTAAAGGGAAAAGAATTATCTTTCATTTGGTTGTTTTCTTAAGTCCCTAGCTGCAATGGTTATCGAGATATCACTTCTCAAAATTGGTGCCATTTTTTTTGGGCCACCCTGTATATATAAAAAATAATTTTAATACAGAAATATTTATATGTAAAGTTTTATATATTTAATATTTTTTAATAAATAGAAGCTAAGTAAGTTAACAAAGAGAATTAAATTTATTTTAGTTGTATCTTAATTCTGAGTGGGAGAAATTATAAACAAATAGAAAACGACAATTTCAGGGAGACTTTGATATTGCAATAAATTCGTAAATCATGTTGAAACTTGAAATCAAACTTTATATATAGCGACTTTTTATATATAGCAACATCTTAGCAACTTTTGGGGGCCCTGGGCATGCTAAAATTTAGGGACCCGAAATATACATTAAAAAAACAAATATTTAGACTTCCTAAATTTTTATTGAAATCATCATTTTTGGGGCCACTAGGATGTTGGGGCTTTGAGCAACTGCGAATTCTCTCTGAGAATGTTTGAAGAATCACTTTACAGATTTTCATGAATCTTCTCACCAGAATCAGTAGCAGAAGTTGTACATTGACTCTTATTGGCTTCATCAAACTCAGTCTTGTGCTTGTTGATTAGGTGACTCCTCAGGTTCGATGTAGAAAAGGTACTTGCGCTTGTTCCTCCACGAGAGACAGACACTGCACAAAGTGCAGATCGCCTGTTTTACATTAGTGCTTGAAGCAGTGAAGAACGTCCACACAATGCTCACGAAAGCAAAAGCGAATAAATTTATACCAGTAGTTAAAAAATTTACAAAAAAATTATTACACACTGTTGAACTGATTCAGAACTTTCGAACTGAGGAAATGACGCCGCGATGGTTACGGGCTCGCTTTATATAGAGCGGTAATGAGTCCTGGAAATTTCTAGAAACGTCGGGATAAATCGCGAACACACACGTAACTTCTCGAGCAGCCGGGAAGTTTTTCTTTGGAAAACGACCGTTTTTATTATTCTTAGAAACAAAAAACTATCGGTATAGGTAGCTACTAACCATCGGTATCGGTACCGAAACCGATACAACCACCGGTCGATGCCTAATGAAAAGGATTGAATAAGTAGTAGGACTTCTTTTTAAATACTTTAAAATTTGTTATCCATTACACCATTCTCGAACCCAAATGTTTTCCTGACTGTTCAGCGGTAAGAAACGTGCTTAAGACGTGGCCCACGCTAGATGAGGATAAACCCTCCTCCTTTTGCCTTTAAATGCGATAAATGGTCTAGGTCTGACTCATTAATAAGTCATTAGGTTCCTACCACGAAACAAGTAACAGTGTTCATGACAAAATTAGCTACTGCATAAATATGATGAAAGAAATTATACAATATGATTTCAGCATCAGCTGTGAAAAATTTCCATCCCACAAGAAACTGATATTTTTTGCAGAGCAACTTGGTCTCACTCTTCAAACCAAACCACGATACAACTGATTCTCTTCTGTGGGCTTGCAGCGTTTACTATTCCAGTCCATCTTGTTCTAATCCATTATGTGAATCTGGAGTAATGACTTTCCTTATCCTATTTACCTACGAAGGCTTTTTTTGTGTAGTTGAACTGCTGATGCTTGTTTGAAAAGTTGTCAGATATCCTATTTGATTTATATATATATATATATATATAATATATATATATATATATTAGAAATTATACAGTGTGTGTGTGTGTGTGTGTGTGTGTGTGTGTGTGTGTGTGTGTGTGTGTAGTCTATCGAGATTTACTTTAAATGAAAATAGTTAATATAGTACTTTAAAAAATTCCAAAAAGTTTATTAAAGTTAAAATAATAATGATAATAATAATAGTAATAATAATAATAATAGTAATAATAATAGCAATAATAATAATAATAATAATAATAAATAATAAATATTCTAAGGGATGTTTATTTTTTAGGTATAGGGATGCTAGTTTATACGTGCGTAAATAAGAGTGTATGCCTATACGGCTGGCTGTGAGGTGAAAGGCTGCATTCTAAGTTACCCCTTGGAGTTCACATACAAACATATATATAAAAGAAGCTTTTCTATGCACACCCACATATATGTAAAAATGAACAATAAATAATTCCTATATAACCAAATATTCATTTTTGCATAAGAACCAAACGTGAGTTTGGATAAAATTTTTAGTTGTTGCTTTCTATTTTTGCAGTGTCACAACCAAGCGACCTATCATTTCTGTGGTTCGGTCGAATCTATGTTTGTGTCATTGGAGGTTCGTTGTGAGAAGCGAATGTCCCTGAATTTCATTCCCTTAAATTACAAACAAGACACTCGATGGTTTAGATCGTTTAACATTTCCATCACAATATTACCCATAATCTCCATTTTCCATTTATTATAAACTTTATGATAATTAATTATTGTTGTCTTGCATCTAACCCTCATCCCTAAATTTTATTAGATTATGCATACATATTATTATTACAGTTTGATTTGATTTGATTTGAACCCTTGTTTGTAATTCTTTATTCATTACTGTATTTCTTTAATTCATCTCTTCTAAATTCTCCCAATAATGACTTGTACTGTACGTACAAATTAAATAACTATGGCGTATTAATTATGAATTGACGTATGGTATAATTGGAATAACTATGACGTCATAAATTAGCGTAATTTCCTTCACATTTTCCATACCTTGAATACCGATCATATGTTTAGTATTTAATGTATGGAAAATTCTTTAACATAATAATAAAAACTTTACATTCTATACGTCATTATTTATATGTTGTTCATTCATACATCCATTTCCTTTCTTGACCTTTATCTTTTGTTAATTTTATTAATTATTCATTCAGCTACCTATTGTCTGCCTATTATCAACCTATTGTGTGACTACCAAATGTACAAAACTTTATGCATTCGTACATGTTCGCAAATGATCATGATCACGTACGTAGTTACCTTACATGTAAGTACGTTCACATGTGTTCTTTTTATTTCATTTCTTTAAATTAATTAATTTCTCGCAATACTCATAAATACTTGCACAAGTGTTCGAATTCCGTTGACCAGGCAAAAGCGAGAGTTTCTGAGATGAAAATCTCCTCTCGCTTGCTTCTAATTTATAAAACATTATTATGTGTTATGTTATATACAGGGTGTCCCATAAGTCCGGCATCATAGGAAAAATAATAAAAAAAGACAAAACAAAAGATTTTATTTACAGAACGTGCTCAATATGTCCAGCATTGTTTTCAATACACAGATTCAGACGTGATACCCAGTCAACAAGCACACGGTGAATGATGTCAGGAGTAATGGTTTTATATGCCCCAATAATGCGCTGCCGCAAATGTTCAACACTCCTAATTTTCTCTGCGTATACCACGCTTTCAAATGGACCCAGAGATAAAAATCTAGTGGCGTGGGATCCGGGCTTCTAGCTGGCCATTCCACAGGCCCTCGACGTCCTATCCAATGACCAGGGAATTGTTGGTACAGGTATTCCCTTATTTGGGTGCTGTAATGTGCAGGAGCGCCGTCTTGCTGGAACCATGTTGGGAAATTTCCTTCTTCGTTCATGACACTGGGAAATGCTTCTTCCTTGAGCATACATAGGTAGGTGCCTCCAATGACATGTTCATCGAAAAAGAGGGGGCCTATGATGCAATCCTTTCAAATGCCACACCATACCATCACCCGAGATGCACCTTGTTCCTTTGAAGAGGTATACCAGTGAGGGTTCTTTTGAGACCAGTAGCGGGTGTTCTGTCGATTTACCTCACCATCTCCATAACAAACAATCTCGTCACTGAACAGAATGGTGGACGGGAAATTGGCATCCCGAGCATGTTGTTCCGTAGCCCATTCACAAAATTCCATCCGCCGGTCGGGATCATCTGCGCTTAATTTCTGTAGGATCTGAAGTTTGTATGGATGCCATTTGTGAGCCTGAAGAATGTGAGTGATGGATGCTACTTTTCGACACACCTGTCTCGGCGGACAATCGCCGAAGAGACTTATTGGGACTTCTGTTAAATTGAGCCAGGATAGCAGTCGCTGTATCATCGTCAGTGGACCTCCGTGAAGGTCCACTGCGTGGTTTATCTTCTATGGATCCTGTTTTCTTAAACTTTTCAACAAGTCTGCTAACACAACTCTGTGTTATTGGCTCGCGGTCTGGATGCAGTCTGTTAAATTCAGCAGCAGCCTCTCTTTGACTCTGATTTCCTATGAGTAGAATTATCTGGATTCGTTCTTCCTTGCTCACAGACATTATGGCCTGTAGAAAGAGAAAAATATGAATTTCTCCTATGATGCCGGACTTATGGGACACCCTGTATATATATATATATATATATATATATATATCTATACCCCGTTTGTGCCCATGTACTTTATGTTATACTCCTAACATCCTAATTGTCTATAAATATGAAACACTGTAAAAAAAACTATAATTAACTGTTTAATTGTAATTAACTGTAATACTTTAATATAATGTAATTGATGTACTTTAATGAAACTATAATTAAGGATAATAATTTAATATAATGTAATTAATGTACTTTAATGAAACTATAATTAACGATAATAAGCGAATGTGAATAAATTGATAATTATAATCATAGTTGTAATAAACCAAAATTACAATGTACTCAGATATAATGTAATTAATGTACTTTAATGAAACTATAATTAACGATAATAAGCGAATGTGAATAAATTGATAATTATAATCATAGTTGTAATAAAACAAAATTACAATGTATTCAGTGATGTACTTGGGATTGTACTCAATGTACGACCCGACATTATGTCGCCATTTAGGAATGTACACTCGGCGATATTATTATTATTATTTTTTGTTAATATTATTTTTCGTAGCGATAAATTTTTTATGTGCTTCTTACATTGCCAAATAATAGGTGACTTGTTCTTTTTAAAATTTCTTAATCATTTTCTGATTTTGCTTAATAATGAATCCTGAGTAACGTTTTGCAATGTTCATGTTTTGTATACGTTCTCTCTTCGTTATAAAAGATGAAGTCATGTCTTGCCTAAGCATTTAATTGCAAATCATAAACCTTTAATTTTTGCTCATATGCATATTTTAGTGTAAAGATGCAGAGTTCAATTTCCACTTTTAGTTAACTTGGCAGATCATGATAACATCAGATCTGAAAATACGCGGTTTAAGATAAAAATATGGCTTCATCTTCAAATATCTTGTTTATTCGTTTAAACATTACCACAGCTAAAAGATTTACTTAGGACCCTTAGAGAAATTAATAAACTTCTCAGAATCTTCCGAGCCACTACTGAAGAACTCGGAGAGTAGTATAGAAGAAACTACTGCAAGTAACAAATCCGTTGCTGCCTCCTAACCAGAACCCCCATCGACTTCGAACCAACTCAGGCTATAGACGGATGGGTTAATATATATATATATATATATATGCGATGAATTTCACAATTAAACACAGTGTGTGTATATATATATATATATATATATATTTTGGACGTATAAGTCTACGGTTCAGATTAGTCGATCCCCTAACTTTCAATTTCTGATTTAGATTTTAGTCTATTCTGGGTGGTTTTTAGGGCGGCTCGTTTTTACACTTTTTTCGATATTTGATTGGGGGTAGTGCGGAAAAGTTGCGATTTGGAGAGAAAATAAAGTGTGTAAAATTTTTTTGATCTACGTCAATACCTTCCGGTGGCGGCGTGTCCTTAAAAATCGAAAAATAGGCCTAAAAACATAAAATTTTTATATAATTTTATATAATTTTTATATAATGTGCATTGTTCAATGACTGCTATTAATTTATTCAAGCCTATAATAGTGTTCTCAGGGTTGTTTGCACAGAAATATACCGGAATTAACATTTGTATAACATCTTGTTAAAACTTGCTTTAAATCAATATTTTGGATATTTTAACGGCTAAGACGCCACCGGAAGTTATTAACAGATTGTGCTGAAATTTTTATTGTTTATTTTGTAAGTCTTTAAAACCATTTTCCAATCTACCCCGTTAGGCCTATTTTTCGATTTTTAAGGACTCGCCGCCACCGGAAGGTATTGACGCAGATCAAAAAAAATTTACACACTTTATTTTCTCTCCAAATCGCAACTTTTCCGCACTACCCCCAATCAAATATCGAAAAAAGTGTAAAAACGAGCCGCCCTAGTGGTTATGTCGACCACCAACTTGCCAACATAAAAAAGTAAAACTTTGTAAATATCTTGTAAAAATTAGTTAATAAATCCATCATAATCATCATCATAATCATCTGACATAATAAGTTCATTATATACATCCTGAGATACATTTGCAAGTGCTTCGTCATATGGACCCAATTCAGATGTTGACCAAAAGCAAGCTAATGCAGGAGTGAGGACCTATGACAGGTAGGCCTGTCTTTAAATTCAAGCTAAAATGGAAAGTGGAAGGTTAATTTTTTAGACAGGGCCTATAAGTCAACTCCCTACTTTAGAGGCACAATTTTAAGCTTAAAATACCGACTTATACGCCCTAATATACGGTGTGTATTTATATATTTGTAGGACTGAGTCGCTAGGTTAGGTTACCCTTTCAGTTGACAGATATATAAACAATTACGGGGGGTCAAAAACACTCCCATCATGTTGCATGAAATCGTACATGCAATGTTGCTCGCAACGCTGCAAGATGCAATGTTGCATTGCAATTGCACTCTCACATT
This sequence comes from Bathynomus jamesi, assembly GCA_023014485.1. NCBI lineage: Eukaryota > Metazoa > Arthropoda > Malacostraca > Isopoda > Cirolanidae > Bathynomus > Bathynomus jamesi. The sequence goes on along the minus strand of JAJOZX010001357.1, from coordinate 573,608 downwards.
TTTCGGTAGTACTACTGAGCTCAAATGACAAATAAGATCTGTAAATACAAGTATTATTCAAAGTTTGAAATATTCTGAAATTATTTTGTGGCGCCATTATAATGACGTCAGAAAGAAAACGTTTTCGCTGAAAACCATTACGGAGATTTTTTTTGGTATGCTGGACTGCTAACTCCCTACCAAATTTTCTACAGCGCATATAACAGGATATAATTATCAGGTAAAAGTTGCTTAAAATTAATCAAAACCTATGGAAAAATTATTGAATGCACAATTAGGTCAACTGTACGCTCTTGACGATTGGTTAGATTAAGTCGTGATATTTTTGTTAGTTTTAACGACAGTATCACAACTTAACCGAACTAAAGGAAGTACCTGTGTCCATTTTTGTAATTACGACAAAAATAAGAATGCTTTCCGTTGCCAAACTTTACCAACCTCACTAAGAAGCAAATTACATGATGGTGGTTATGTTAGGTTTGGTTTAATTTCCATAAACTGCGCATTCATGGGATTAGTTTTTATATCAGAAACGCATTTCTGGTAGTCTAAGGTTGCGCAAATGCCTTAAAACTGAAATCAGGCATAACAGTTTTGGGGCATTTGCGCAACCGTAGACTATCAGAAATGCGTCTCTGATATAAAAACGTGTATACGTATACTTTAGCGTCGGAAATTATTTATGTTTTAGCGTCAGAAATTATAACTATTATCATTATTATTATTATTATTATTATTATTATTATTATTAAAAGAATTAAAACGATATTACAACTGCTAAATGTCAATAGTAGTATGTCCGCAAAATAGTAGAGTGCATATGCAATTGCAATGTTGATCAAATGAGTACCAGTGCCAACCCCCTCCCCCAGTGCCAACCGCCAGAGTGTCAAAAAATGGGGGACGTCCACCTAACCTCTTTGCGGGAGAAGGTGGGACGGCCTCACCCTCCCAAAGTGGTATACCTAACCTGAAGAGAGAGAGAGAGAGAGAGAGAGAGAGAGAGAGAGAGAGAGTGGAAGACAGAGCATCCTACACCTGGAAGATCCAGATGCAAAATGGGAGCTCAGGGTAGGATCACTTTGTTTAGAATTCGAAATCAGCCAGT
>JAJOZX010001357.1:162500-567500 GCA_023014485.1 Bathynomus jamesi | reverse complement strand
CCTCGGCAGTTAAAAAGGTATCCTTCGCCTCTTTGGAAAGTTGAGGACATTTTCGAGTTAGGTTCGTAGGTCATAATAACACGTTCCTACCGAAATGTAGACCTGGTTTAAATACACCTCATACTCTCTGAATATGGAATGCAGAAAGTTGGTTTCAGGGTATTCAGAATAATTATCATCGCACTCTGTTCCTTCAGAACGTAGTTTTGCGTACATGTTCCTCCAGCGTGGATCAAAAAATTATCGACCCGAGCTGGGTAACACGAATTCTATAGGGGCACTCGGAGAACTAATTCTTTTTAATGGGTTAATTGTAATAAAGTCACTGTGCTCAATAGAAACTTGTGTTGGGGCATATCAAAGAAGGAGAGCTCCGATTTATAACATTGTGAGTTACACGGATGGATGAAGCGTGCCATGACGAGTCAGAAATAGTGCCACCTTCTCGACAAGTAGTAATCAGCCTATGATTCGTGAGAGCAATGTCCTCAGCTTATATCATTTAAAAAAGAATCAACCATAGGCTTCATTCGCTTAGAACACGTCTTCTTTGTTGAAGTACTTTTACGTTTAATGCCACGTGTTGGTAACCCCTTCTTCCGGACAGCCCTCTTCTTCTTCCCGCCACCACGAATTTTTCTCTTTGCATCTTTGATGTCTTCGTCCCGTGTACGTTTTAAATGTTTTTTTAGAGCTTCTTTTGGTTTAGCTTAAGCCATTATATCTTCTACCGTGTTAAAACCTGATTGTAACGCTTTCCTGCCGATGTATCTGGCACCACTCTTCAACAATGGGACAGCCGTGCGTAGTATGGTTGAAAAAATGGATCAAAACCCACTCCGACGCTGATATCTCGCCCCTCGATATACTGTGAAAGGCTTTCGGGTCATTATAACTGAATGCGACGAAAGTGCAGCTTCACTGTTAAGGTTTCATCACTGAATGGGAAATTTTTCCCTCAATCGTTCTTATTTATATTGAGATATTGGTTAATAGATTAGTCGCAACATTCACATAATGGGGCTAATCATATGTAATGCTCAAGCTCTTCCCGCGATGGTAGGGAATGTGTGCAATGGGCAGCAGACACGCCTGGGTATCCCAAACAAATTGATGCTCAACGATATTGCTGTAAATATAGCACATGTCTGAAGGTGGATAGCCCACATCCAATTTCTCCAATTTCAACTGATACATTAAGATGGACAAGTCATGTTGTGCCTCGTGAAAGGTATCTCTTTTGAACGCTGCTCCATGTCTCCCCTCGGTTATAATTTGGAACAATCCTTTGTCATTAATATTTCTATTATCCTATGATTTTAGTGTCAGAGCATGTGCAGGGGTTTCTTTGTTTAAGATCTCGTATACTAAATCAGACCTAAGATTTGAGTTTTTTAAACTTCCGTTTAAGTCTCTCACAACATCCTCGGCCGCGCCATAATGACTCGAGCCTAGTGTTACTACTGTAGTGTAATACAGGGCCTCCCAACTCCGGGCGGCACGCATGGTTTCATCCATAATTACCCCTGCCTTTTCACACTCAATACTTAAGAAGCTGGTGGATAGATAAATTTCGCATAACCCCACCTCATACGAATCACGTTCCAATTCAATGGGCACATAGAGTTCTGTTACGAAGTTGGGTAGTGTGTTGTTAAGATGTACAGACAGAGAAGAAGAGGACAGGAGTGTGAAACAGAAGTGGTTAGGCGCCATGTTGCATACTATTTAAGCTTCATTATTGCATCAGCTTTTATATAGGTGTTGAAGCTTTCTGGGTACCCTAGCCATTTCACCAGGTACATATTTCTCTTTCCTGAACCTCTGCTGCCTAAAATTTTTTTCAATTCTAAACACATTTTTCCCTAAACTAAATGTCACTTTCTGCAACTCCTCGCGGTAAAAGCCTCCTGCGATTTCTTCTCCATTCAAATCTTCAACGTAATACATCATTATCTCGCCTTTAGGTCTTATAGCACTAACTTTAAAAAGCTCACGAGTCCTTTCTTGCTCAAATCCCTTCGCGAATTTATTCCCCGAACGCGATAGCATTACATAATCAGTGATTTTGAAACGTGTAGAGTGTGGCGGTGCTCTACGAATATCTCTTCCCTCCTCACACTCTGTGTGCGTACCTCTTTCTAAAACCTCGCGTGGTGGTGTGAACGGTTGTATGACGAGGCCATTAATCTCAGAATGTTTATATGTCTGTATGTGCTTTTATGTGCAAAATAGCGATGCATGCGTTCCTTTATGGTACGATGAACTCTTTCATCTAAAGAGGCCTTATGTATAGAGTTGCTAGTGTGGTAACTGATATTAAACTCTGCCAAAATATTCTGAAAAGCTCGGCCAATAAATTCTTTCCCCATATCCGTACAAAATTAGCCTGGAACCCTGTTTTCTTTCAACATTAGCGTTTTGGTAGTTTTAGCAACTGTTTCAGGCGATTTATTTTTCAGAGTAATTAACCTTTGGTTAGCTTCCGCCCGAATTATTCATTCTGACGAAGGTCAAGCTTTTCACTCCACCTTAGACCTACAGTTTAACGTGGAATCCGAACCACGCCCCATCAGCAGGCAGCGTCTTAACCACTAGGCCACCTAGGGTACCCATTTATCTACCAACCACTTTCTTTTATTGTGTGGAAGGATGAACAGCTGGGTTTTGCTGCGCGCCGAATGCCGTCGGGTCTCGAACCCGGGGCCGATGGATTCCTAGTCAGCGACGCTAACCACTACACCGGAATTAGCCATAGATATCTAGAGAATACATCTATTATGAATAGTATGTAGCAATAACCATCATTATATACTGAATATCTTTGCATGTCTGTTAAATCTGCTTGTCAAATAGAATCAATCGAAGCCGCTGTTGTCCTAGCTGTTTCAAACCTTTTCGTCACCGGCTTATTAAGTGCATAAGCATCCTGCTCCCGCAAAAACATTTCAACATCTTTTTCCCCTACTCCATCATTGTAAACACCTCTGTACAGTCTATCAACACTGCCATAGGAGGCGTGGTTACAAATGTCATGACAGCGTTTTCTTAATATGTTGGCCATTTATGTATTTTAGAGACCGTGGATACGGTTGCCCGTTGTTGTTTGGTCTCATCTTTCTCCTCTTCAGAGATGCCACTGGGGGTGATAGCGTTACTCAGTTGTGGCACATGCGAGACTTGCTCAGTCTTTTAACCTATTCAGATTTCCTATCAATGTTATGGGGACATTTATTTTTTGTAGTCTTGCTTTAATATGCTTCCGTCCTGATGGTGAGGGCCTGTCCCACTTTCTCACCAGATCATGGACAATGTCGACGATACTCGATCCCTCTACCCTTGTTCCTTCAACAATGACCTCACCTGTATCGGTCCACTGTACATATGTTGGGGTCCTCACTGATTAGATTACAAAGACTTAAGCCTTTATTCCTCAATGTATTTGGGAGACTGCTTTTTAATACATGCTCGATGTGTTGCGATCCGTTATTCTTTGGTTGGTCATCTCTAAAGTCGGCCTCAGGTCCTATGTCGCCATGCTCATCGTTGCTCGCGCTGTGTATAATAACTATCTGTCGGATTCTTATAATCTTCGTACTCATGAAGAAATTTCTGCAGAGCCTCTTGGTATAAGATCCTTTTCTCATCAGATAACTTTTCACTGTTTAATAGGTCTATCAATTCGCTTTCCATTCTTATAAGCCTGCTTTTACGGGGTTCTAGAACCGTATCTGGACTCTTTGAACTTTGCAGTGAAGCATACATCTCGTGCGGAATCACTACCACTTTTCTCATTAAATTAATCTAGTCAGTAAATGTCCCAAAACTGAAAATATGATGGGGAGGAATGATCCCCCTCTTTGTACAATAATTCGCTTTTTTTCCATAGAGTCTGACCTTTACGAGCGAGCGTACGTATTTTGTTCTTGTAACGATGTAAGCGAGCCTTCTGAGGGGATTTCATTAGTATATTACATTTTATAACATTAAGACAGATTTCACAGATGCATTTTAAAAAATCGGAGTCGATATTTTTAAACATCTACTGCAATGCCTGGAGCAATTGTTGATAGATTTTTATTAATTCACGGTGTTTCTTTAGCCTATTTGTCATTCTGGAATATACACCGTTTCAGCCTCATTTGGGAATATATTCATTCTTAGAAGTACCCTAAACGTGTTTCGCGGGTGAAAGTCACAAACCAAATATCCGTAACGCTGACTTGTAGCTTCTTTAAAAACTTCCAAAAACTCCTTACGCTGATTCGGGAACATTTGATTGGATAATACCCCAATTTGTGACACATCTCTACGTTGCACGAATAAGACTAGATATTGTTTATTTAACGACACATCGCGCATGTATCTATTTTTGAAAAATAGATTCTGATTGATCAAGAATACGCTTATGTTAAGACGGTGTGAGAACACTGTAAATATCTCGGCAAACGTTTTATCCATTTCCAACATGAGATCGTCAATTACAATGACTGTATGTTCATTTCCCTTTAAAGAATTAACGTCATATACGCCTTTTTAGAACAAAATATCATCTTGGTACTCGTTGAACACTGACTGGTACGTCTAATAGCACCATATTAATTTATGCACAAATTTTGAGAACATCTTCACTTTATCTTTAATGATTTTAAGCAAAAACACAGTTTTACTACATCTTGTAGGGCCAGATATAATACACGTGGACGAGCTTGTGAACCTGAATTTTTCTACAGATTCCATCTAACACATCACACCCCCAAGTGGAACATTTACAAAATATAATAAAAATTTAAGTGTTGCTCCTTATATTCTTGTTTTTCTTCTTCTTCCACAGAACCGTGAATGACGATGAGGTACAGCACCCCATCATCGATATTGCAGACGGCCACGATGACAGTGTAGTTGGGGTTACAGACTCCGCCCCCGCTGACGAACCCTCACAAGCGACACTTCCACCACGTGGCAATTCAAAGCGGAGGTACAATGAGGAAGAACCTTTCACGTTAAGTATAAAACGTGCCTGGAGTGTACCAGTTGCTAGACCCCCAGTAATAGAGCCCCAACCCTCGACGTCTTACGACACAACCTCCACAGTAGCACCCTCCTCAATTAAATTTGTACCTCCGTATTCCTGTTCAATTCCGGGTACATCCTCCACATGAGCAGGTTCTCACTATGTAGAGAAAGGTATAACATTCGTACTGGTGCGCACCGCTAACCCCACCCCGGCCCTCACTAGAAATCGGTATATAGTCAGGGTTGACCATGGAACCCTGTATATCAACGGTGTTGAACACGGACTGCGGCGCGTACTTGAACGTATTGTGGAGTTTGCCCTTCAGAACCGCGACGAACGAACGTGAAGTCAGGACGAGATTGTTCTTTGGGCTCGGGTCAGATGGCGGGGATGTAGATGATTTTTAGGTAGTAATAACATTCAGACGCTTGGCCGATGTAGATATAGAATATATCTTGGGGCGTATAATGAAGGCCTCTCAAAGTAGGACAGCTTTCAATATGGACAATTTCATGGTAGATATTGACAGACTATTCACGGTTGCGGGTCATAGTGCTGCACCTTATACTCTTAACTTCAATTCTCAGGCTATTTACAGATGGCATATAAATGCTGATCGTGGTTGCGGCATTATAGGAATAGTCTTGGCCCGTATGTTTACTGTGCTAAATACACGGGCCCAAAAAATTTGGTTGCCTTCTGTTGTGCAACGTGCTCGTAAACTGGCTTCAGATTGTAAGCTTGAGTTTGATTGTAATATGGGTTTCCTGAAGAGCTCAGAAGGGTAGAGCACAAAATTAATGCTCGTATAGTTGTATTTGGAATGGATGATCGTCGTAGGACTGTGTATATTTTTAAAAGCTGTATGAGAGATCGCGCGAGACTACTTATTTTAGGACTGTCAGGGTCAACGTATCTCCCCATCCGCAATATAAGGGACCTTTACGCGAGTTATGATGAAAGTTGAAAATATTGACCGCATCATGATTTGTGTAAGGGATGTCTCGAGTTTGCGGATGATATAGTGAAGCATTGTAAGGCATGTTACATGGTATGTGGGCAGTATAAAAGCCCCAAATGTGAAAATCGTGTAGTTGAAGCTGAGAAGAAGGAATGTAATGTGTGCAGACGTACATTTTTCAATAATAAATGCTTTGAGCTACATACAGTAAGTCAATTGGCACTTGCAGGAAAATGAGAATCTGTGAATGTAGTATGTTTCATATGATGGATAATTGTGGTACGTTTGAACATAAATGCGATGAAATTCACTGTCCTACATGCCATGAGAAATATAAAGTGGACGGAGTAAAGTATGTATATTATCTGAAAGATGTTAAGCATAAAAATAAACCCAGTATAACCGTGTACTACGATATAGAAACTTACACAAACCCTGAAACAAGAGGTTATCCCACATCTACTCGTAAGTCAAACTATCTGCGATGAGTGGATGGAAGTCGAGTGTGATGAGTGTCACAAATGTGGTAAACGGACAAACGTTTTTAGAGCGATCTCACACGACAGTTCTTTGAAACTCTTTGTATCCTATATTGTCAAGTTAGCGGACAAGTTAAAAAAAACGACTGTATATTCTTGCCGATAACGGGGCAAAATTTGTCACACAGTTCCTTTATAAAGAACTGCTTGAACATGAGTCATCGGAGATATTTACAGGCGACCCCTTGAAAAGGGGAGACAAACTTATACAAATGAAAATAAGAGGTAATGTTCAGTTTAAAGATACTTTATTATTCACACCTTGTAAACTAGCCAAGCTACCCAAGGTGATGGGTGTAGCCGCCGAAGTTTCAAAAGGGTATTTCCCTTACATTTTCCTCACTATCGACACTTTAAATTACGTAGGACTACCTCCCCACAAACTACACTTTAACTACACCAACATGAATGATAGTGAGCGTGAAGATTTTGACAGCTACTACAACAGTTTTAATCAAGCTAATCCCTACAATATAGTTTCATTTTCTCCTTTGTGTGTGTGTGTGTGTGTGTGTGTGTGTGTGTGTGTGTGTGTGTGTACAGGAAAGAGTTGTAAGTTCTGCACATTGTAAGATCAATCAAATGGTTACGTGACTCCTGCTACTACCTGGGCATATCTCTACCCCTGCGTGCTCAGTTGACCGCTGCAAGCCCTGGATCTCAGACGTATATTTGAAGAATTCTCACGTAGACAAAAAATAGTGATGGCGACTTTTGATATTGCGTGTTCGACTTTTATGAAGTGGTATTCGGTAAAGCGGAAGATGTGGTGAATACTGAAAGACACCCTAGCCCTCCCTCCTTTGAGACTTTTAAGGCTACATTGAATCGTGTGAAGTTTGAGGAGCAAGATGTTCAAATACTCTATGGATATTCTGGCGAGAGCATTGCCGGATTTCGCGGCATAAACGATGTAATGGACTACGTTGTAGGACTAAACTGTATAAAAGCGTACATATACCGTGAAGTGAAAGAAACAACGCGTGCAGAAGAGAAGCTACGAGTATGGGAAGTGAGTCTTGTCAATGAGTGGTGACTGGCCGTATTATGTCATGCTGCATCATACGGAGTACGCGCACCTTGCGGCTGAGAATGTAAATCTCGTCATAATGGATAGCCTAAAATACTTTTACCAGTACATTCATATATATCATGACGAGGTTCGCAGTGAGGTTGTGGCTAAAGGCCTGTGTAAGTTTTTAATAAAATTTAGAGACGAGTATCGACTGTCAAACAAAATGGATAAATACGGGCAGCACATATTTCTCTCAAATAGTGCGCCGGATTGTTAATGTGTTTAGTTTGTGGAAATGAACGTGTGCGCATTCCGATAAAACATTAAAACCGATATTGCCCCATGTATCGGAAAAATTGGCTGGTATAATGGGTACAAATACGCGCATGATTCTTTCATGCTGGAACAAACCCGTACACGAAACATTAACGCTTGGTATGACACTCCTCCTGTCTCCGAGCCAAACCGCGCACCGGTTGCTCATAGACATCTCAGTGCTTGACCCGACTGGTTGTGCACTCTCACAATAGAAAACGATGGAGCTTCCTTTGAGCAATATTCTCAATGCCGTTTACGACGTGTCCGTGACGAAGTCATTGCATGTGTTCAGACGTAAAACCGGTGCCATTAACTATGTACTTGAAACGACTTGTAGACAAGCCAACTCTGGTCAACGTAATGTTGTTTATTTAAGTGTTGAGGAGATGAATAGAGTTTTCGTGATAGTTGGAAAGTGAGGTGAGGTAAATACCTGCAGGTGTAGGTACAAGAAGAGAACAGATTAGTGATGCACCGTCATATGCCATTGTTTGTACGTTGTGTTTAAATAACGATCAGCCATGCATTGATATACGACTGATGTGGAAGAATGCATCTGATAATAACGTTCTTGTCCCCAGGCGAAACCGCTTCATCCTCGACAGAATGTTTGAAATCGTTGGTTTCCGCAAACTTAAACGTATATTAGACGCACGTGTTACGGATAAGGTTTATTTTGATACGTTTCTTGAATACGCATACACCGCTCTGCTTATTTAAAAGGTTTAGACTCTTCGAAATATCATGGACTTTGGTACAAAGGACTTGAGCGGTAAAGGGCAGAGCTCGCCTACACTGTTCACCCTGAAGAGTTATATCTTTATATAATGAGCAGCAGTCATTACGACTTAGGAGATTATTTCAACTGCCGCTAAGCGTTGTGAAGAAGAGTTCACAATTGAAAAGCTCGGATCGGTAAGAAAAAACCCTCGATTGGAAAGGAGTGTTTATAAACTTGTATTTAATAATGACGTTGTAGCTAAGGACGTCCTCTTTTTGCGTGCTTTTGAGTGTATTCTATCCGTGTTTAAAGATAACTTGCCAACCAATTGTAAGGTTGGCACCAAAATAGTATTGAGCGAAATGAAGACCCTTTACATCGAGTATAGGCACCCGCACACCTTGAGTGGTGAAATAATTCTAAATCGTATTTATTGTATAGTACAAAGCAACAATGATGTAACTTTAGACTCGATCACGTGCGAGTTTAGTATTTTAGTGAAGCGCGGTAGAACATAAAGTGTATGTATTTAGATTTTATACAAGTTTTGCTATTTATATGTATTAATGGGTATATAGTTTTTTCCTGTACTAGTATTATTTTTTATATAAGTTTTGGTGCTTATATATAAGTGCGTATTTGCTCGTACTTATATTAAATGGTTATATAGTTTTATCCTATACTAATATTATCATTTAAGAATGTATATATATCCTTCGCTTAATGTGTGTATTTTTGCTGTATATTATTTTTTAATGTATATTTATTTCCTATATACTTCATGAATTATTTCCCTTAACTCGTCTAAATAAACAGAATGATGTAATGGTGTTTTATTTAATTCTTTTGGTTGTATATAGATATAAACTATATTAAGGAATAACTGGGGAGATGGGAATATATATATATATATATATATATATATATATACATACCAAATGGCTGGTTACGCCTTCTAAGCCGACTGACGGATTTCTAAGCCAACTGTCAAGAATATCTGACTAGCGCAATCTGGCAACCGAAAAGTTTTATATATATATATATATATATATATATATATATATATACGCCTGTCTTCTAAGTCTTTTAAGTCATCTGGCTGATAATGCCTGGAGGCACTGGCTTCCTCGCCAACTGGCTGAAAGACACTTCTAAGCCCGGTGATCTCTTATTATGCATCTAGATGTCCAGGTGAAAGGATGCTCTGTCTTCCGCTCTCTCTCTCTCTCTCTCTCTCTCTCTCTTTCTCTCTCTCTCTCTCTCTTAGGCTAGGTATATCCTCTTTGGGGGTTGAGGCCGTCCCACTTTCTCCCCCAAAGAAGTTAGGTGGACACCCACCTTTTTTTGGCACCATGGTGGTTGGCATTGGGGGAGGGGGTTGGCACCTTGCAACAGGGGGGAAGGAGGTTGGCACTGGTACTCATTTAATCAACATTGCACTTGCATATGCATTCTACCATTTTGCGGGCATACTATTGCCATTAATGGATGTAATCAAATGCGCAAATAAGTTGGTTTTATATTTATTTCTCCATAAAAATTTGTGAATATAGCTGGGAAATAAGGCACGTGATGTACCATGTTGACGACGTAGCTTCTTCTTTGCCCAGTTAAGTCGTGATATTTTCGTTAGTTTAAACGAAAATATCACGACTTACCTAACCAATCGTCAAGGGCGTACAGTTGACCTAACCGGGTAAAGAAGAAGCTACGTCGTCAACACGGCGCATTTATCAGTTATAATGTAGTTTTAATACTTTTAATAAAGTTATATTCAGGCTTACGTATTTTTTGTTGATATCAAACATATAAATAATTTCCGACACTAAAGTATACGTATACTTCAAAACGAATCTATGAATGCATAATTTATGGGAATTGAACATTTTGGAGTTATTCTAAACATTCACAGTTTCTGTTGTTAAACATCTGAAACTGCTGTTGGACTTTAAACGTTTTTAATTGCTAAACTTTTAATGACTGATAACGTAGAAATTTTAAACTTTATCCCTGAAAACCCTTACCCAACTGTAAAATATACAAAATAGACACAGTAAACACGCCACTAATTATTTCCACAACACAAGTAAACACTCAATCCAAAATCTGAAATTCAACTACGTCGGCTGCAAATAGCTGATCTCTGTTCTCTCAATCGCATGACGTCACATGTTGGTTGGTTTATCGAACTCACAATTAAGACAATGACCCCCCACCTCTCAATTGACCCTACCTAGAATTCATAATGTGGCGTTATAATATATAATATTTTGTTAAATTTATAAATTGCAAAGGTGATTTAGGAGCGAACGCATTGTAGAAAAGAACACTCAGCTTACATTATTTGATAATGAACGTTGTTCCAATCAATTTTACCAAAGTTTTAAATATCTTGCAGATTATTTTTAAAAGTATGCATTCCTTCGATGAAAGGAAGGAATCAAAGGTGTTTATGAAGGGGTCTTGGTTCCATTTCAAAACATCCTTCCTTCTGAAAGATACCACAGTAAAAAAAGGAAAGCATTTTGGAAGTTGTCAGAGGACTCGAAAGTAAAAATATCAAAATGATTACATAATTTTTCGCGCACATCATGACATCATGAATGAAAATTTGGTTTAAAAAAGAAACCCCTCACCAAGACATGGAAAATAATTTTTAAAAAAATTGATTTTCTAATATTTAAAAAAAAATTCAAGTTTCCGAAAAACACTCGCTCCTCCTAGTTGCCTCGTAGGTTGTGTTTCAGAGGGTTTTTGATGGGCATAGGGCAGCAGGCATTATAATAACAGGGTGTTTTTAAAGTCCCTATCTATTTCAGTGAAAACGTAGCAAAAAGGGTAAAATTCAATAACAATATAATAGAAGGCATACATTTAATGAATACTTAAGCATATGATTCTACATGAGCACCATCGGTATCTCTACAGAGTTCGAATGTGTCAGCAGCATTGCGAATCACATTTTGGAGCATGAGAGGGATTATTTTTGTAACTGCTGTTATGATAGCACGTGAATGTCCCAGCTTCATTCAGATGGCATTTTAAACACCGTCGTCTTTCAACAACATGGGCCACCATGTCATTACGCAAACATTGCTCGGGAGTACCTAAATGAACGATTTCCAAAGCGATGGACCGGACGTGGAGGCAACAGGCCATGGGCGGCTTGGTCTCCTAACCTAACGCCCTTGGATTTCTTTGCATGGGGCTTTCTCAAATCAAACGTCTATCAAACGAGGGTTACAGATCTGCAAGATTGACGTGCTCGTATCGTAACAACAGTTACAAAAATAACCCCTGTCATGCTCCAAAATGTGTTCCGCAATGCTACTGACAGATTCGAACTCTGTAGAGATACTGATTGTGCTCCTGTAGAATCATATACTTAAGTATTCATTAAATGTATGCCTTCTATTATAGTGTTATTGAATTTTACCCTTTTTGCTCGTTTTCACTGAAATAGATAGGGACTTTATAAACACTCTGTATATACTGTATATATATATATATATATATATATATATATATATATATAGCTAAATGCATTGTATAAATTATCACATAATACAAGTGGAGTAGTATGGCGTCTTCAATTATAAAATTAGATGTGGTTTTCTTTCCTTATTTCTTAAAACGTCCCTCAAGAACCGAAATAAAGGAAATATGAGTGGGGAAACCTCTTTTCGTGAACCATTACAGCTGAGAATGGTTTTATTGGTCTTTCCTCGTGAGTAAATTCCTAACCTTAATCCAATAACGCTTAAATTGCCTCAAATATTACCAGATTGGAGAGGGTTCGAAGGGGTTACGTGACAGGAAGGATTTTTTTGCTTTCTTTGTCTTTTAAATCTGAATGAAACACTAGAATTCCAGATACGAGTAGATACATTGAAACGGGGTAGAGAGAGAGAGAGAGAGAGAGAGAGAGAGAGAGAGAGAGAGAGAGAGAGAGAGAGGACGAAACCAAATACGAAATGTTTCCATTTTACGTGAAACCATTTTCTCTATATTTTGTGACAGATACTATTATAAATCACGCTCTTTGCCTTCCTCATGCATGAAGCAAATTCAAATTTAGAATTTGCAATCTTATCCATTGCATCAGCAGCGTTTTCAGATATTTCAGATGTCACCTTTTCAAGATGGATTTGTATATAAATGCAAAGTATTAGTCGAGTAAATTGAGAATTTGAGAGTATTTGAGTCTGTCTCAAAATTTAATATATATATATAAATGCGCCTCGGTGGTATTTTGGTTAGCGTCGCTGAGCTGATTAAGAATCCATCATCCCTGGGATCGAGACTCGGTGACGGCAGGCGGCGCGCAGCAAAACCCAGCTGTTCATCTTTACACACAATAAAAAAAATTGGTTGATAGATAAATGAGTACCCTGGGTAGCCTAGTGGTTAAGACGCTAGGTTGCTGGTGGGGCCTGGTTCGGATTCCACGTTAAACTGTAGGTGGAGTGACAAGCTTGACCTTCGTCAGAATGAACAATTTGGGCGGAAGCAAAACCAACGTTATACAGTGTGTATATATAATGAAAGTGAAAGACTTCGTTTTAGTTGATGTTGTGATGCCATTAAACAGACATTTCGATAAATCTTTTATCATTATTATCAGTACATCTTTAATGAGATGACCATGTAAAGTTAAAAAGCTGATGATTAGTTGTTGAGTGTTAGAATACTTTGAAAAAACTTTCATAAACTAATCTTCAACCTTTTAATTTTCCATAGAAAGCTCATTGCCGAAGGAAGAATAATGCATGAAACTTTTTTTCGAAAAATCAGTTTCGAATATATAGAAAAACTGATCGACGTTTTTTGACAATTGTTTCCTTTGCGAGATAAAGTCGAGGCTTAACGAATGTACAGTATCTTTAATTAAAGTTAATAAAATTAAAAATCATATTGAGAAAGTGGTGCTCCTTTAGTATGCGGTCTACAGACAAATTCACACTTTAGTATGCGGTCTACACCAATTTGTTTTTTAAGTGTAGTTAAAGAAGGTTGAAATGACAATCTTACTTGAAAAAAATTTATTGAAAAGTTAAAAACATAAAAAGTTTAAATGTAAGTATACCTTCTTAGCTTGTTTACTAATTGCTTGTTTACATCCCAATGTCAGTCGCCCTTGACGATTGGTTAGGTTTAGTCATGATATTTTCGTTAGTTTTAACGAAAATATCTTGACTAAACCTAACCAATCGTAGGTAGACCGCATACTATAGTAGCACCGGCAATTGAATTGTTTACAACTTTATTGCTTCAAATTTCTCAAGCTACTGATGTTAAACATTTTGAATTTCAAGGTCAAATAGGGTCTAAGTCATGTGAGTGAGTCATTTAGCGAAAAAAAAAGAGCGGCAGAATGCGTGAGCAGGCACAAATTTAACGAAAAAAACCTGTAGACTGCACTTTGAAAAAAGTAGAGCGCGGCAGAATTTGTAGACCGCATACTAAAGGAGCACCAAGAAAGTAATTACTGTTTCTCTATACTTTGATTTCACGATGATTAAGATTCAGGAATATTGACAAAAGAAATTTTTGGTAAAGTAAAAAATAAAAGATGAAGGAATTAAATTTATATAAGATAAATAAAGTTGTTTTTATGCATCAGGATTTACTCGCATGTCGAAACAAATTGAATTTAGGAAGAAGGAAAAATATAAAAAAGTCAAACAAATAAAGAAATTGCGCGGTAACACTCATTTCCTTACACATATATATACACACACACACACACATGTGTGTGTATATATATATATATATATATATATATATATATATATACAGGGTGTACATAAAGTCAGGATCTATTTTTGTGAAGCACTTGGAAATTATATGGAATTCAATCATAAAATGATACAGTGGTAACATTTATTAAATAATTAAGAGTAGGATTCGACGTGACGCCCTTCAGTATCCCTGCACAGCTCAAATCGAATCGTTCCGCAGCATTTCTAAACACATTCTGGAGCATTTGCGGGGTTATGTTATCTGCAGCAGTTCGTATATGTGTACGTAAGTTTTCAAGACTCGTAATCTTCGTCTGATAGACGTGCGACTCGATAAAGCCCCATGCAAAGAAATCTAAAGGGGTTAAATCTGGTCATCTCGCGACACAAGGTCTGTTGCTTCCGCGTCCGATCCAGCGATTTGGAAAACGTCCATTTAGATAATCCTGAACAATTTTGGCATAGTGACAAGGAGCACCATCATGTTGATAGACGACGGTACTAACAATCCTATCCCCAATCAGCTGAGGTTCAAGGAATTGCTGCAACATGTCCAGATAAATAAGCCCCGTAACTGTAGCTTCAGCAAAGAAAAAGGACCATAAACCTTAGATTTTGTTAAACCCATCCAGACATTAAATTTAGGTGAGTCTCTTTCCCAATTTTGGACGAAATCATTCGGTCTTTCATCTGCCCAAATTCGACAGTTATGGCGATTTACTTTTCCACACGTATGGAAAGTGGCTTCATCACTAAAGAGAATGTTGTCCATTAAATTATCACTCCAGATTTCTTCTACGAGATCAGCACACACAGCACTTCGTCGAGGGAAATCTTCCTCATGTAAATCATGTAAAACCTGCAAATGATAGCTTTTCTTCTGCAAATTAACTTTCAGAATTTGGTGCACAGATGACGTCGGGAGGCGGAGTCTGTGTGATGCAGCACGAACGGACGTACGTTACTCCTCAGTGATAATTCCGCGTACTGCATTCACGGTAAGATCTGACATACACGGTCGTCCTGATCTTGCTTCATCATTTACAGATCCCGTTCGTTTAAATTTGTTCACCAATTTTCGTATTGTCTTGTCTATTGGCCCCGGCTTATGAAATCTCCTTCTAAACTTCTCTCTGATGTCATTGTATTTCTTTCCCTCGATTCGCCAAATTACTATTGCCACACGCTCTTCTGTTTTCATTCTAAGGGCTTCTGAAAAGAAAAATAGAAAAAAATAATTATTTCACAAAAATAGATCCTGACTTTATGTACACCCTGTATATTACAAACTTAAGTGCCCCCATCGGGATTCGAACCAGGGATTGCTTGAGTAAGAGACACTCGCGCTACCACCAAACTAGGATGAGGTAAAAAGTTAACAACCTGTCATATGTATCGACAACCAAAGAAACACTTAACGCTTTCGAGTTCAGAAGTGCTTTACGTGTTAACCGCCTCCCCCTCACGTTTTTGAAGTAATGACACCTCGTGCGTGTTATTCCATCTGTGGGACCCTAATGTTACACCAGAGAAATTTGAAATAAATGCTGCCATTACCTTGAGTGTCGAGTGTGGGGGAGTTAAAATATTAAACATTCTGGACACGGGGACGTTGTTTCCCATAATCTTGTTCCATTTCATGAAAAAGTATTTCAGATAAAGTTATGTCTTTTTTGGATTATACTTAGAGGTCGCTACCAGATGAGAAATTTTTCTACTACATGAAGGACTTAGTTGTTGCGTGACTGAGTATTTTGTTCCTACTTTTTTTGTAGTTTTGGTACCACACTGTTCAGAGAATGGAAAAAAAAAAGGAGAACAAAGACAAGCGTTCAGAGAAATTAAGGCAGAAAGAGGAAACTTGGAAGGTAGATTAGGTTTAGTTGACATTGCTCATGCTAATGCTTTGAATATGATCAAAACTGATGAAGATCGAGAGTTTCTTGCTGCTCATCGTGAGAAAGAGAGATGAGGTAAGATGGGAGGTCTAGAACGAGCACTCGCCAAGAGAGAGGAAGAGTTAAAAAAAGGTAGCCGACATTTAAAAAAAGAATTGTGCAAGAAAAGGAAAATAAGAGGGCTGTGAATTGATCCTTCACATACAATCAAACAACAAAAATGCAGATGTATCTCAATCCTTTCTCCTCTCTTGCGATCAACTTGAATTGTTTCCTGAACATCTAGATCTTCAGGGAATAGATAGCTTTGGCCATCCATCTGGCACAATGAAGACCTGCTAGGAGACTTAAAAGAGATTCCTTTGGTTGGTGTTCCTCCCAGAATATAATTATAAGTTCCAGGAATTCACGATAATTGTCCAGAATTTGGAACTTTTCTAGCTGACTTGATGCAGTTGTCATCATTTCATCCCCGTCAGCAACTTCATGCGGAGTAAATGTATCAGATAATGATGTCTGGTAGTCGGTGTGATTTATTAATGACCACTTACTTTGTAACCGCTTCAAAAGGATGATTTCAGGACCTTTGGAAGACACTAAAGAGAGAGACACAGTAGTGTGACCGCAAAATGGGAGAGTGCAAAAATGTTGCAATGTTGCAAATGTTAATAAATGTCCTAAAAGGGGATGTTGCAAGGGGTATGCAACAAAAGGGGATCTACAGATCTACAGAAGCTAAGGCTAACAAAGACCCTAAGATCCACTCTAAGGCTAGCCCGAGAGAAAGGAGAGAGTAGGGGGTTAAGAGAAGAGAGGAGAATAAGGGGTTAAGTAAGGAGCAACACCTATCATTCGTGGGTTAACATTCATTCAGAAAAAGAGGGAAAAAGTCTCACCATCATCATCCGCCGGCCACTGCCGACAAGTCAGAAAAATAGTCGGAGAATATAGGAGAGGGTGAAAGATGAAAAGAAGTAAAATAAGAACGCTTACAAACCATGCAAACACAGTCTTAACTCACTGTCATACCATGCAAACTACAAACATGCAAGAAAAGAGTTAGAGACATGCAAAGTAAGGAGGATAAGAAAAAAAAAAAGTAGGTAAAGTTAAACAAAAAGTGGGTTAGTTTACGCTATGAGCTACATCTACATTCGTGTTAGTCTAATTTTTTTTTTTTTTTTTTTTTTATTGCTGGCATCACACGCTGGCATGTCACAAGCTGGCATTCATCGTCAACAGACTCATCCTCGAGCACCACCACCAGAGCTCCTGTTGTTAACTTTCTTTTTAATTTTAAACAACGTTAATATTTTTAAAATGTCTGTCAAGACGGTTCTTAAACACATTAACGCTGGTAGAATGAACGACTGACGCGGGAAGATTATTCCATTTATCAATTACTTTAAACGTAAAGAAGTTTTTAGCGATATTAGTAATGAAACGTCTGCCACGCAACTTGAATCCGTTATTGCGAGTATTACTATTATCGAAAGTGAACAATTTGTCAAAATTTACGTTATCGATGTTATTAACGATTTTGAAAACTTCAATAAGCTCCCCCCTTAATCTCCTAGTTACGAGTGAATACAAGTCTAACACTTTAATCCTATCTTCATAAGGCTTATTGCGCAATGCCGGAATAAGTTTCGTGGCACGACGCTGAACCCTTTCTAACCTATCAATATCCTCACGCAAGTACGGGCACCAAAACTGAACGGCATATTCCAAATGAGGCCTGACTAGGGACTTGTAAAGGGGCAATATAATATCCTTCGATTTAAATTCGAAATTACGCGCTATGAAGCCTAACATCCTATTAGCTTTTGCGCAAGACTCCAGGCACTGGTTCCTAACCTTTAAATCTTTAGTTACGCGTACGCCTAAATCTACTTCCTCGTCAACGCTCGCTAAATCCCTATCATCCATCGTGTACACGTAATTATTGTTGCGAGAACCTATATGCAAAACTTTACATTTATCTACGTTAAATTGCATCTGCCACTTATCCGTCCACTCCATAATCCTATCTACATCGTCTTGGATCCTATTTCTATCGTCCTCGTTAACAACCTTACCGCCTATTTTAGTATCGTCCGCGAATTTTGACACGTTACTAATCAATCCTACATCTATGTCGTTAATGTAAATTACGAATAACAATGGGCCTAACACTGAACCGTGTGGGACACCACTACCTACCTCTAACCACCCCGATTCACTACCATTAACTACGACCCTCTGCCTCCTAGCACGAAGCCATTCTTCTAACCAGTTAGCTACCTGACCGCGGATACCGTGCGCTTTAACCTTCGCAATTAGTCTCCTATGCGGAACTGTATCGAACGCCTTTTTAAAATCTAAATAAATAACGTCAGCTGCCCTATGCCTATCGTATTCGCGCACTATTTCGTTATAAAATTCTAACAAATTTGTTAAACAAGACCTATGGCGTCGAAACCCGTGCTGACTACTATTAATCAAACCCCTACTTTCTAAGTGATCGATAATACGATCCCTAACTACGGATTCCAAAAGTTTACCGACAATTGACGTTAAGCTAATGGGCCTATAATTGCTAGCTACCGCGCGGTCGCCTTTTTTAAAAATAGGCGTGACGTTAGCTAATTTGAAGTCTTCAGGAATAATCCCCGTTTCGAGTGACTGATTAAAAATCTTCGCTAAGGGGCCTACGATAACGTCTTTCAAATCTTTCAAATGTCTAGGATAAAAAGCGTCAGGGCCTGGAGCCTTGCTAACTTTTAGCCTATCGATATAATGCGCAATCTCAGCCTCGTAAACAGTTATTTCATCTAAAATAGTCTCGCTACTAAATGGAACGATATCGTCAACGTCGGGGACATTATTTACGTCCTCTACGGTAAAAACTGTCGCAAAAAAGTTATTGAAAATACCCGCCATCGCCTGAGCGTCAGAAGCCAAAGCGCCATTTACATCCAATAGAGGGCCTATGTTATCCTTTACCGGCTTACGATTATTTACGTATTCAAAAAACTTTTTTGGATTATGTTTACTATCCGCAGCTATAACTATCTCTAAATTACGCTTGGCATTCCTAACTGATCTTTTAACCTGACGTCTAAGCTCGATATATCTATTAAAGTTAGCTACCTGGCCATTGCGCTTGTTAAGTCTATACGCTCTATTACGCTCGTTTATGAACTCGCCTACTTCCCTAGTCCACCACTTCGGCCTACCACGATTTCTAACGCGCTTGGGCCTACGAGGAATAAACTCCCTTTCAATATTCCTAAAACTTTCTTTAAACGCCACCCAACGCAAATTTGTATCATTACCCATAAATAAGTTATCCCAGTCCACTACTCTCATCCTATCAGCAAAACTATCAAAATTAGCCCTACGAAAATCAGGGACTTCTATTACGTTACTATCCTGTGTGTTTTCTATCAATAACTTAAACCTAAGAATTTGATGATCGCTACATCCTAAACTCTCGCCTACTTCTAAACTTTCGACTATATTCTCGCCGTTCGTCATCACCAAATCTAAGATATTATCACCGCGCGTTGGTTGGGTAACTATCTGTCGTAAAAAGTTATCGTCCATAAACTCAACCAGTCTCAAACCCTCTTCGTTACCCGTAACGAGTTGCAAGGAGTTATGCAACAAGGGGAAGGGGAGTTGCAACAAAACAATGCTGCAAAGGGGAAGGGTTATGCAACAAGTTAATGCTGCAAAGGGGGGAGGTGAGGGAGCTTCGGGGGAGAAGGGAGGATGACCTCCCCCAAAGGGGTAACCTTAACCTAAGAGAGGGAGAGAAAGGAGAAGGAGGAGAGTCTTTATGGGAGGTGTGATGTCCTCACCCCTCAAAGGGAAACCAAACCGAAGCCTTAACCTAAGAAGGAGAGAGGAGTGTTCGCTGGTTCTAGCTAGACGCATAATGAGAGTTCATCCGAGCGCCGGCTGTCTTATAAGGTGTAAATCAGTCAGTTCGCTTAATCCGCCAGTTGGCTTAGAAGGCTTCTTAGAAGGCGTAAATGGATTGTTCAGGTGTACATTATTAGGATTGAGCTGCCTGATTGCGCTATTTATTTAATTAAAGCATATATATAGTCTTGACAGTTGGTTTAGAAATCCGCCAGTTGGCTTAGAAGGCTCCTAAGAAAGCGTAAATGGTTTGGTCAGGTGTACATTATTAGGGTTGAGTTTCCAGATAGCGCTATTTATTCAATTAATACATACATTCTTGACAGTTGGTTTAGAAATCCGTCAGTCGGTTTAGAAGGCATAATCAGCCATTTGGTATACAAATAATTAAATAATAATTTCGTTTATAAAGGGTGATCCAGAGAAATGGGACCCAAAAGAAACCCCTGTAACTCTTAAAGTATAAGTCCTTTTATAAAATCATACGCATCATTCGAAAGAGGATAGTTACAAGTTTGTACAGGATTGTATAGGTTTTGACAATACAAGACAAGATAAGATACAAAACAAAATAAAAGTGTTAGTTAAAACTAACCCTTCAAGATGACTGCATGGACTGTGGAACAGCTGCGTTTCATAACTGAGCAATATTATGAGCATGGAAGAAGTGTAGTTTCAGCTCAAAGATCTTTCAAGACAAATTTTCAGATGTCAAAATCACCTTCTAAGAAAGTAATCCGTCGGTGTGTCAGAAATTTTTCCCTAACTGGCAGCATTGGAAAAAGAAAACCAACTGGAAGAGTGCGCACAGCAAGGATAGACGAGATCATTAACAGAACTCATGAAATTGTACAGGATAATCCTAACATAAGCATCAGACGTGCTTCTCAGCTGTTAGGAGTTGGATATGGAACAACACACCGTATATTCAAGCAAAATTTAATGCTCTTTCCATATAAAATTCAAACAGTGCAACAACTAAACGATGGAGATTTCGCACGAAGACGACAATTCTGTCAATGGATCCAACAGAAGGTAAATGACACCACCAATTTTCTAGCAACTTTGATTATGTCAGACGAAGCCCATTTTCACTTGAATGGAACTGTAAACAAACAAATTGTCGTTTCTGGGCAACAGAAAATCCATTGAATGTTACCGAAGTCCCGTTGCATAGTCAGCGTGTAACTGTTTGGTGTGGTCTTACTGCATCTCAGATCATAGGGCCGTACTTTTTCGAGGATTCCACCGGAAACACGGTCACTGTAAATGGTGATCGCTACGAAAAAATGTTGACCGATTTCCTTATTCCTAAATTAAGAGATCTTTGTCTAGAAAACCACTGGTTCCAACAAGACGGAGCTACCTGCCATACCACGAGGAACTGCATGGCAGTTTTGCGTCAAACGTTTCCAGGCGAGTTAATCTCAAGATTTGGAGACGTTGAATGGCCCGCAAGGTCTCCGGATTTTTCTCCCTTAGATTATTATCTCTGGGGATATTTAAAGAGTAGGGTCTACAGAAATAACCCAAGGACCTTGCAAGAATTGAAGGTCGCCATCACAAATGAGATACAGGCCATACCACCGCACACTCTTGCAAAAGTGATGCAGAACTTACAAGCGAGAACACTGGAATGCTTGGCAACTAATGGAGCACATTTGAAAGGAGTCATTTTTAAAAAATAAATATTTCATAATAATCTTATAACTCTACTCTTTCGAATGATATATAGTTTTTATGAAAGGAATTAAATATTAAGAATATTTGGCTTTTTTTATGGGTCCCATTTATCTGGATCACCCAGTATATACAACCAAAATAATTAAATAAAACACCATTACATCATTCTGTTTATTTAGACGAATTATTGGAATCAATTTCATGAAATATATAGAAAATAAATATACAATCCTATACAAACGATGGAATATATATGATCAAAAAATAAAATAAAAATTAATATTAGAAATACAAAATGAAAGAGTATAACCATTAATATAACAGTACAGGAGAAATATATATACACAATTATATTAAATAATTAAATATATTGAAAATAGATATACATCAAAATACATACACTTTATCTTCTACTGCGCTCAACTAAAATAAAAAATAAAATAAAAAATAATATAAGAAATACAAAACGATGGAGTATAACCATCAATATAACAGTAAAGGAGAAATATACACACACACACAATTATATAAAATAATTAAATATATTGAAAATAAATATACATCGAAATACATACACTTTATCTTCTACTGCGCAAAACACTAAACTCACACGTAATCGAGTCTACAGTCACATCATTATTGCTTTGCAGTACGCGGTAAATACGGCTTAACATTATTTCACCGCTCAAGTTATAGGGATATCTATACTCTATGTAAATGGCCTTCATATCGTTCAATACTAGTTTTGTGTCCACTTTACATTCGGTTGGCAAGTTATCTTTAAACACGGCTAGAATACACTCAAAAGCACGCAAAAAGAGGTCATCGTTAGCCACAACATCATTATTAAATACAAGTTTATAAACACTCCTTTCCAATCGAGGGTTTATTTTTACCGAACCGAGCTTTTCAATCGTGAACTCTTCTTCACACTGCATAGCGGCAGTTGAAATAACCTTCTAAGTCGTTACGGCAGCTGCTCATTATATAAAGAAACAGTTCTTCAGGGTGAACGGTGTACGTGAGCTCAGCCCTGTACCGCTCAAGTGCTTTGTACCAAAGTTCATGATATTTCAAAGAGTCTAAACCTTTTAAATAAGCATCCAGCACTAGACCATTCTCGCCTTGTTCAGTCCTACACTCGGTAAACCTGTTGAGCAGAGCGGTGTATGCGTATTCAAGAACCGCATAAAAATAAAGCATATCCGTAATACGCGCGTCTAATATAGGCTTCAGCTTGCGGAAACCGACGATTTCAAACATTCTATCGAGGATGAAACGGTTTCGCGTAGGGGCAAGAACGTTATTATCATATGCATTCTTCCAGCTCTGTCGTATATCAATGGATAGTTGATCGTTATTTATACACAACGTACAAACAATGGCATATGAGGGGGTATCACTAATCTGCTCTCTTCTTGGACCTACACCTGCAAGAATTTTATAACGATCCTTACTCCACTTGTCAACTACCACGAAGACTCTATACATCTCCTCAACACTTAAATAAACAACATTCCGTTTACCAGAGTTTGTTTGTCTACAAGTCTTTTCCAGTATATAGATAATGGCACCGGTTTTACACCTGTACACGCGCAATGACCGTCACGAACACATCGTACATGGCTTTGAGAATGCTGCTCAAAGTGCTCAAAGGAAGTTCCATCGTATTCGAGGAGTGCACACCCATTCGGTTGAAGCTCTGAGATGATTATGAGCCACATGCGAACGGATCGGCTCGACAGGAGTGAGTCATACCATAAGTTGATGAAACGTGTACGGCTTTGTTCCAACGTGAAAACTTGTATCCCATTATACTGTGTAGGTGTTTTGAGAAATTTTCCGATACATGAAGCAATACCGGTTTTAATGTTTTATCACTCCCACTCCCCACAAGAAGCACAAGACATTTTTGCATAGAGAGATTTTCACGAACTAAACACATTTTATTCACACTCCGGCGCACTATTTGAGAGAAACATATGACCATATTTTTCCTTTTTGCTTAGCATGCGATACTCATCTCTAACTTCTGTTAAATACTCACGCAGACCTTTGGCCACAACCTCACTACAAACCCCGTCATGATACAAATTAATGTTATGGTAAAAATACTTAAGATTCTCCATGATGACAAGATTTACATTCTCAGTCGCAGGGTACGAGTACTCGGTATGATGCAACATGACATAATATCGCTTGTCGTACCACTCATCAACAAGACTCACTAACCATATACGTTGCTTCTCTTCTGCACGTGTTGTTTCTTCTACTTCACGGTATATATAAGCTTTTATAAAGTTTAGTCCTACAACATAGTTCAATACATCGCTTGTACCACGAAATCCTGCAATGCTCTCGCCAGAATAACCGTAGAGTATTTGTACCTCTTGTTCCTTCGCACGATTCAATGTAGCCTTAAGAGTATCAAAGGAGAGTGGAATAGGGAGCCATTCAGTAACCTTATCTTCACACTTTGCCGAATACCACTTTATAAGCGTCGAACACGCAATATTAAAGGTAGCCATTACTATTTTTCGTCTATGTGGGAAAATACACGTCTGAGATCCATGGCTTTCAGCGATCAACTGAGTACGCAGGGAAGAGATATGTCCAGGTAGTAGCAGGAGTTACGTGACCAATCATACCGGTGGGCGGAGCTTAGAACTTTCTCCTGTACACACGCTGGGCGGAGCTTAGAATTTTCTCCTACACACACACACACACACACACACACACAAAGGAGAAAGTGAAACGCTAATTGAAACACGATTTATTTAATAAACGAAATATTCAAGGTATATATATTTACAAATACGTGTAATAAATAAGTATAACAATAGACATATCAAAGATTATGGTATCCAAAGGGTACGGTATCATAGGTATCAGGTACCTGGTAACGTTTCCTATAGGTGTTACGGCACACCTTTGTATCCCTAAGTTCCTTCACGCACCCCAGCTTCTGCGCCCGAAAATTGTGGGTACCTACAGTTAGTTGGGGAGGTGGTCGCCCTCATCATCATCCAAGCACACTAGATCCTTCAACGAGTCAAAGTTAACGAAACGCCGATTCGCCTGGTTGAGCGTGATACCCTTTGCCTTCACGATATATTTCGTATCCTCCCCACCCTCACCCGTACCCCATAAGTTTTTGGCCTTGTTGAGACAAAAGAGTCGGCGTATGCGATGTCTCCATACTCATCTTTGATCTCATCAGTTAACTCCCCCAATGAATTCACCAATAGGAGGCACGTATTCACCCTCCCTCGCTGTGAATATCACATTATCTGTATCGGCGTACAAAACCCTCCGACCAAGAAAATGCAATAGACCCCAAAGTTTGATGCGTGCGTAGGCCGTTGTGAAGCTGGCTACAGGTATGTTTGTAACCCATGAGGTATCTGTGGCAAATTCGGTATTGTTGTACTTTATTATGTAAGCATTACCTACATTCACGATCTCCATGACCTCTTTATCGGGAGCGTTGGCATAATCCCAGACTTCACTATAACTTTGTGCCAAATGAACGTTCCCTTTGCCAGTATTCTGTATAAATTTTCCCCAAAGACCTGCTTAGCCACAACTTTGCACTAATTCGCTTGCCTGAGTTCTTTACAATTTGGGAATGGTCAAGCTGTATACCTTCACGGTAACATTGAATATAAGCCGATTTTTCATCTTCGGTATCAACTCCTCGCGGATACCCTGATATCTACCTTATCCTTCAAAAAAGTGTTTATATATGTCGTGAAAAGGTTGGGTAGCTTCTGAAACCTCCACACCTCATGTATCTTCAATATTCTATAGCCAGCTCTGGGCTTGTATATACACCTCTGATCTTACGCTGGTTGGTTGTACTATTACATTCTCCATTGTTCTCCTCTGCGCACTTCACGCACAGGGGAAATATGAGCTTGTGGTCTATAACGACGGATAAGACCGGCATCCATAAATCGCGTGGGGGGAGCATATCTACGAAAGAAAGGCCGAAATAGTATCCGTTCAAATTTGTTGAGAACACCTCGATGGTGAGCAGGTCAAGTTCCACCAGTTTTTCAGGTGCACCCACGGGTGACGGATTGTTCTTCATCACGTAGGGATATAAAGGACAGAAGTCGTAGTAATGGAGTTTCACGCCCTCCGTAGGTGGAAAGCATAGTTTGAAGGGATTTGTACGCCATCCGAACGAGCTATCACTGCATTTGAGAGGATCCAGCACCATTGATCGTTTGATCGTGTTTATTTCTTCACGGTACTGTTCATCTGTTTCCATCCGTGCATCATACTCATGTTCCCACAAGACTTTGTGAGTGAACTGGGAGCCTATAATTTGATCGCGGGTGCGGGTCCACGCAAGACTGTTGGCAGGATATCTACCGTGGATATCTCCCACGATTCCACTCTCAGGACAGGGGCATCCGTGGCACCAGCAACTGTTAAAGGAGTACAGTCTTCTCACCAGTGGCACGGTTTTCGCTTGGACCATCAACCCAAAAAACACGACCATTCACCTTAGTGGGTACTTCCCCCGTGTTGCGGGCATGCTTTACTGTATGTATGCACCTGTCTGCTGCTGTATGTGTATGAGCCAGTAAATAGCCTTTTGCCCATAACTGTGGGGATTGTTTCTGTGAATAACGGCTAAGGTGTCTTTAGGCATGAAGTTATTCTTGAACACCGTAAAACATAATGAGGCGATCGTAGTTGCGACTTGCAACGGATCGCATTTGAAACGGGCTATGTACATCCTTCTAAACGCCCAGAGACATACTTTAAGCACGCTCACATTCATCAGCTAGATTCTAAGGTTTAGATTCATTAAAACTGTTGTAGTAGTGGTCAAAATCTTCACGTTCATACGTACTCATACATTCATAGTTAAAGTAATGTTTGGGTGGAGGTAGTCCTACGTAATTTAAAGTTTCGCTAGTGAGAAATGTGTAAGGGAAATATCCTTTTGAAACTTCAGCGGATACGCCCATCACCTTGGATAGCTTTGCTAATTTACAAGGTGTGAATAATAAAGTGGCTTTAAACTGTACATTACCTCTTATTTGCATCTGTATTAGTTTGTTGCCTCTTTTCAAGGGATCACCTGTAAATATCTCTGAGGACTCGTGCTCAAGCAACTCTTTATAAAGGAACTGTGTGTCAAATTTTGCCCCGTTATGGGCAAGAATATGCACAGTCATTTTTTTGAACTTGTCCGCTAAGTTGACAATATAAGATACAAAGAGTTTCACAGGGCTATCTTGGGCAATCGTTTTAAAAACGTTTGTCCATTTACCACATTTTTTACACTCATCACACTCGATCTCCATGTACTTATCAGAGATAGTCTGGCTTACAAGTAATTGTGGAATAACCTCTTTGGTTTCAGCGTTCGTGTATGTTTCTATATCGTAGTACACAGTTATACAAGGGCTATTTTTAGGCTTAGCGTCTTTCATATAACATACATGCTTTACTCCAACCGCCTTATATTTCTCATGGCATGTAGAACAGTGAATTTCATCACATTTATGCTGAAATTCCCCAATTATCCATCATGTGAAACATACCACATTCACAGATTCTCATTTTCCTGCACGTGCCAATTGATTTATGGAGCTCAAAACAGTTATTATTGAAAAATGTGCGTCTACACACATCACAATCCCTCTTCTCAGCTTCAACTACACGGCTTTCACATTTGGAGCTTTTACACTGCTCACATACCATGTGGCAATCTTTACAATGTTTCACTATATCATCCGCAAACTCGATACACCCCTTACACAAATCATGATGTCGTCCATATTTTCGACTTTTATCATAACTCGCGTAAAGGTCCCTTATATTACGGATGGGTAGATACGTTGTTCCTGACAGCCCTAAAATAAGTAGGGCTTGTACGATCTCTCACACTGCTTTTAAAAACATATCCTACGACGATCATCCATTCCAAATACAACTATACGAATTCATTTCCTGTTCTACCCTTCTCAGCTCCTCAGGACCCATATTACAGTCAAACTCAAGTTTACAGTCTACAGCTAGTTTACGGGCACGCTCCACTACCGTAGGCAACCAAATTTTTTGGGTCCGTGTATTTAGTACAGTAAACATACGAGCTAAGACTACTGCTATAAAGCCGCAACCACGATCGACGTTTATATGCCGTCTATAAATAGCCTGAGAATTGAAGTTAAGAGTATAAGGTGTGGCACTATGACCCGCAACACGGAATACACGGTCAATATTTACCGTGAAGTTGTCCATATTGAAGGCTATACTACTTTGAGAGGCCTGCATTATACGGCCTAATATATACTCTATATCTTCAGCTGCCAAGCGTCTGAACGGTATTACTACCCAAAAATCATCTACATCTCCGTCATCTGACCCGAATCCGAAGGACAGCCGTCTGTCTTCACGTTCGTCGCGGTTCTGAAGGGCAAACTCTACAATACGTTCAACTATGCGCCGTAGTCCGTGTTCAACACCATTGCTATACATGGATCTAGGATCAACCCTGACTATATACCGATTTCTAGTCAAGGCTGGGGTGGGGGTAGCGGTGCGCACCAACTCGAATGTTATGCCATCCTCAACAGAACGAGAAGCTGCTGCGCTGTGGAGGATGTACCCGGAATTGAACAGGAATAAGGGGTATATTTGAGGAAGGTACTATTGTGGGGTTGTGTCATAGAGGTTGGGCTCTATTACTGTGGTCTAACAACCGGCGCAATCCTGGCACGCTTTATACCTGACGTGGGCTCTTCATCATGCCTCCGCTTTGAATTGTCGCGTGCTACAGGTATCTGGTGAGGATCGTCAGGGGATGGATTCTGTGATCACAACTACACTGTCGTCGGGGTCATCTGTAATATCGATGATGGGTTGCTGTACCTCATCGTCATTCACGGTTCTGTTGGAGAAGAGAAAAGCAAGACTAGAATATAAGGGTCATCATTTAAATATTTATTATATTTTGTAAATGACCCACTTAAGAGTGTGACGTGTTAGAAATGGATTCTGTAGAAAAGTTCAGGTTCACGAGCCCATCCACATGTATTATATCTGGCCCTACAGGATGTAGTAAAACTGTGTTTATTCTTAAAAATCATTAAAGAAAAGGGAGAGATGTTCTCAAAATTTGTACATAAAGTTATATTCGACGTATCAATCAGTGTTCAACGAGTACCAAGATGATATTTTGTTCCACAAAGGTGTATATGACGTTAATTCGTTAAAGGGAATGAACATACAGTCATTGTAATTGAAGATCTCATGTTGGAAATGGATAAAACGTTTACAGAGACATTTAATGTATTCTCCCACCATCTGAACGTAAGCGTGTTCTTCATCAATCAGAATCTATTTTTCAAAAATAGATACATGCGCGATGTGTCGTTAAATACACAAAATCTAGTCTTATTCGCGCAAAGGAGAGATGTATCACAAATTGGGATATTAGCCAATCAAATGTTCCCGATTCAGCGTTAAGAGTTTTTAGAAGTTTATAAAGAAGTACAAGCCCGCGTTACGGATATTTGCTCTGCGACCTTCTTCCGTGAAAAACGTTTAGGGTGCTTCTAAGAGATTGGTGGGAATTGACGAGCGTGTGTTTTGGTTAATTTTCAACTTTCTTCGCAAGGTTTCTTTACCTTTCGTTTTTACCACTGTTGTTCGGTATTTATAATAAAATAGGAATTAAGTGATTTATTGCGTAAAGAGCGTGTGTTTAAATTATTTAAACAGATGAATCTTCTTAATTCCAACAATTAATTCTGTATTGATTAACTACCATCATATAAATATATTGTGGTATTTTGATTAATATATGGTTTTCGCTATCTGGCAACTCAGCCTGAATACATGGCGCTATCTGGCAACTCAGCCGGATTAGAGGTCTATAAAAGAGTGAGAAGCTGATGACGGAGTTATTCAAGCTCGGCTCCCAGCCGAGCAAAGACCTCTGGTCCTTTCTCTTTCTGGCCCTTTGGGAAAACCCCTTAGAGGCCTCTTAGGTTAGGTAAACGAAAATAGCTTGGGGGAGAACTCCGCCTCCAAGTTGCATGCCTTGCAATCAAAGGCCGCTACTCTCTCTCTCTCTCTCTCTCCTTCAGGTGTACCCCTCCCCCATTGGCTCCTAATCAGCCAGTTGGCTCCGGCCAGGTGAACACCTCTCCTCCTTTCTCTCTTTCTCTTGGGGGATAACGCCGCCTCCAAGTTTCCTTGTTGCCCCTGCAGCATCCCCCACCCCACTTTGGGGGGATTTTTTTTGCAACACCCCCCTTTTGCAACATGTTGCATAACAACCCCACCCCCTTACAACAACCCCACCCCCTTTGCAACATTGCAGCATTACGTAATAAATTGCAACATTCCTGCACTCTACCCTTTTGCGGCTATACTACTCGATATGAAGCCGAAATATACATAATATATCTACAAAGGTTAAAAGTGCAGACAACCCATGGCGACAATCTGATCAGAAAAATTTTAAAATGTGTCACAGGAAACAAGACCTACCCAAGATGAGCCACTTCCTGCTTCCAATATAAAACAAACAAACTGGGCTATTTGCTTCTTATAAACATGGAGAATCCCACAGTTCATCGCACAAACAGACGCACACACTGTATCGTCTGTATCGTGTATATATATATATATATCGTAAAGAACGACGCTTGTATAGGAGATATTCCGCGCAAGACGAGAAAGAGAAAACAACAAATGAAAAAATGAGTACCACCTGGGAATCGAACCCGGCAATCGGAAGATCCCGGGTTCGATTCCCAGGTGGTACTTCATTTTTTCATTTGTTGTTGTTTTCTCTTTCTCGTCTGCGCGGAATATCTCCTATACAGTGTCGTTCTTTACGTTATTTATACTTGCGTGTTCTTTGCAGTTGAATGATATAATGTTACGGAAGCGGAGGTGCCCCCTTGGGGCATTGGTTTTCTGCTGACGGTATGTAGAGGAATTACGGCATTTGGAAGGGTGGTCAGAGTCCATGGTGTAGTGGTATCGCGTCTGACGGCAATCGGAAGATCCCGGGTTCGATTCCCAGGTGGTACTTCATTTTTTCATTTGTTGTTTTCTCTTTCTCGTCTTGCGCGGAATATCTCCTATACAAGCGTCGTTCTTTACGTTATTTATACTGCGTGTTCTTTGCAGTTGAATGTATATATATATATATATATATTATAATGATGAATAAAACCACGAAGGGAAAAGAAACACAAGGGGGTGCTCAAGCGCTTTCGTCTAATGACATCCTCAGGAACACTGAATATTTTTCACGTGTCACTTTCGTGAAATAATTTTTCATATATATATATATGTATATATATACTGTGTGTATATATATATATATATATTAGGGTGTTTCATAAATTAAAAGTTTGGAAAATTTTTAATCCACATGGATCCCCTTGTTCCATTTGCTGAGGAGACTGATAAACCGAAGTATTAATTCAATAGTTTAAAGTTTACGGGTCC
Source organism: Bathynomus jamesi (assembly GCA_023014485.1). Lineage (NCBI taxonomy): Eukaryota > Metazoa > Arthropoda > Malacostraca > Isopoda > Cirolanidae > Bathynomus > Bathynomus jamesi. Next base: position 536,206 of record JAJOZX010001357.1, on the reverse strand, counting down.
CCAGGTTGATGCTCTGGCAGATCATAAACGGAAAAAATTAAACAAAAATCTGCCAATGAATTTTTATTCAACAAACGAGTACCATTTCACTACACATTTTCACAAAGATACAAAAAACATAACCACTTCTTGCGAATCATTTGTCCATGAAATCCTTCTTGGTTTTATTCGGGTATTTCGCCCTATGCTGCATCACAGTTTTGAGCAAATACTGCTTCTGCTCTTCGTTCTTCGTCAGAGAACAGTTGAACTCTTTGGTGAGCGCGATGGCTCTTTCGGCCCGATCGTTGACGACAGAGATTTTGTTAACAGTTGCCGCTGCTTGCTTGAAGCCCTCTACTTCAGTCTCCTGTTGTTCCTTAATCTTGTCCAGCCTCTTCCTTTTCCTAATCTCCTTATAGTGAAGCTTCATGTCAACAGGGCCCATGCTGCAGGAATTTGGATCTTCACGCTGCATGTCGAGAAACTGGATGTCCTCCTGATTCTTCATCATTTCCTTAGCCTGTGAATGAGCAATGTCCATGATCTCCTTCGCTATTGCCTCCTTGAACATCGCCTCCTTCACTCGGAAGGACTCTGCTTTATGTGACTTGTGCTTCACAAGCCGGTCGTATTCCTTGAGAAGGGATTCCATCTTCCTCAAGGCCGAATCTCGACGCATCATGGGGATTCTCGCTCTCTCCCAAAATATGAGACAGGCATCCAGGCACAGGTTCAGGCATTTAGTACGTCCAAATTTTTGCTCCTTTTGGTGGTAAAAGTACTTTTTGAGTACTTGCAACTGAGTTGGAAGGCCACTTGATGTGATGTTCGCATCCGTCTGGCCAATAAGAAACACTTCTGTTTTCGCTCTGGTAGACACCTGGAAAAGAAAACAAACTAAATAATTCCACAGAAATAATTTCACATCGTAATTAATTTCATTAATTAAATAAAGAAAAGCAGTAACTGGGACTCGAACCAGTGTCATAGCCGTTTGGCGGCATCGCTCAAGTCGGCGTACACAGCACGCTATCCACTACACCATCTAGGGAGTGGATAGCGTGATGTGTACGCCGACTTGAGCGATGCCGCCAAACGGCTATGACACTGGTTCGAGTCCCAGTTACTGCTTTTCTTTATTTATAAAACTGATACGTGTACACTACGTTCTCTTTGACAATTCATTAATTAAATAAATTTCAATACCGCAGTAAAATTACATTAATTAGTATCATAAATAATTACCAGCTTAGTTGTCCAATATGCAACAGACTAATTAATTTCATGTAATATTAATAATAAATATCACTACCACAGTAAAATGACAGAAATTAAATAATAATAAATTTCAATACCACAGTAAAATGAGATAATTAGTAGCATATATAATTACCTCCATAGTTGTCCAATAGGCTATACAACACGAACCGCTCAAGTGACGAAGAAAACCGTCTTCACTGCAGGCAGGCGAGAAATGAACTGACAAAAAGTCGTCAAAGTTGGGGACCTCTAAATGCAGCGCGATCTGGTTCAAACTTGCACAAACGTGTTTTCTTGTTCTTTAGAATACGGAGAAACGTGTGGATTAAAACTCCAAGCTCATTTTTATTTTACCCTATAGGTATGAAACACCCTAATATATATATATATATATATATATATATATATATATATATATATATATATTACACTGCTCCACTTTAGTACATTTGATTTTTACCTTGATCCACCTTAATGCCCATATAGCTCTTTGATAGCTAAGTCTCTTCGTCACAAGTTTCAGCTAAATACCTCAATAATTAGAGGTCCCACAACTAAGATTTTTTATATACAAATATTTTTTTTCTCAATGTGCGAAACAATCTCGCCAAAATGATGCAACCGTATGAAGGGACAAAAAGATTGTGAGCTTGGTATGATGGTTTCTTAAAAAGAACATAACTCTGGAAATTAAACGATAATGAGTATGTGTTACAAAACTTTTAGAGCCAGGAAAGAATTTACTGCCATTACACTGGTCTGCGTCATTTTTGAGGTCAAGGTTTTTTTAGTTGTTCTTTTATAAGTTTTGCATGCTGAATTCAAAAATGTAACTCATTTTGCTCAATCAGGTCAGGTTTTTATGGTATCTCAATTTAAAAAAAATTAGATAATCGTTATGAAATGAGCAAGTTTATTTTTTTAAAACAGACTTACATTTTAGCCAAGTGTTAGCCAAGCTCTGTATAATAAACAGACACAACTTATTTCTAATTGCGATTGTCATTACTGTTTTTCAGCATGAATAGAATGTGCAAGAATGACCCAAACAGGTTCTGCTACATCTGTGGTAAAGTCACTATGTCAGACCGGCAGTCAAACATCACACATTTTGTGAGGAAAAGCTATCACGCCTACTTCGGAGTTAAACTGCGTTGAAAGTCTGAGACGCTGGAGCCACAAGAAGGTAGAGTGTCTACCTTTTGGTGTCTCAATGGTGTGGAGGGAAGGAAGAGATCATACTACTGACTGTTATTTCTGTATGACAAACCTACAAGGTAAGTTAGTATGAATTTAGTATGAATTTCATTTTATACTTACAAAAATATGCCTGACAATATATGAGATATGTCTTTATCTTATCTTTATCTGCCTTTATCTGTTTCCTTTTAGGCATAAATCGAAAAAACAAGCAACACGTAAAGTATGCAGACGTGCCATCTGCCATAAAGCCAGTTCCTCATGGACCAGAAATTCCAATTCCAACACCGCCCGACAACTTTGATTCGTCGTCCGACTCAGATGAAGAAATGGATGATGGTGACATATCTGGTACATACCAACCTACTGCCGAGACAAGTCAACCAAAACTCTTGAGCCAAGCTGAGTTGAACGATTTGACAAGAGATTTGTGCTTGTCCAAAGAATCTGCTCAGTTGCTAGGGTCACGTCTTCGCGAAAATCGTTTGTTAGCTCCAGAAACAACACTCTTCTGGTATCGCAGCCGCGAAGAAGAGTTTTGAGAATATTTCACGTTGGACAAAGAAGCTTCGCTGGTTTACTGTAACAACGTCAACGGCCTCATTGCAGCTATGGGTTTAGCGTATGACCCTACAGAATGGCGGCTGTTCATCGACTCCTCAAGCAGAAGCTTGAAAGCAGTACTACTCTACAATGGTAACAAGGTCGCGTCTGTTCCGGTGGGTCACTCGGTGCAGATGACTGAAAGTTATAGTAACATGGAGCTTTTGCTAACTGCTTTGAAGTACAAACATCACAATTGGATGATATGCGGAGACCTAAAGGTATGTTCGTGTCTACAAAAAAATACAAATATATATATATGGCCCCTATTTTTCAACTTTTGAAATTACTTGCTCCCAACCCCAAATCATCTTCCAATATAAAAAAGTACTCTGTGCAAAATTTCAGCTCAATTGGGCTATATTAAGGTGGCCCCCAAAGGCCCTAAAGTTTCAAAATTCACCGATAATTGGTATTTCTAATATAAAACCTTTATAATTCATTTGCAAACTTTGTTTGGGAAAATAATCACAAAGCATAATCGAAAGTGAATTTTATTTACAACAAATTTTGTTCATACCATTATTTATAATTAATAACATTAATACCATTATTTTAAAATGGCAATAATAACATACTGACAACGATGTAATAAGTTACCAGATTTCACTGCTTCATTAGGCCAGTTTTGGTAGCATCTCGGTACTTTTTTCTGTGTTCACCGACAATCTGCACAATGTATTGCTTTACTTTTTCGTCCTTGGTTAGAATGTTCTGATATTCTTGTATTAGTTTCACTCCTCTCTCAGCTACGTCGTTAACCACTACAATGCTTTTCAATATCTCCAACCCACGTTGGAAGTTGGCATCATCTTTCCATGTAGATGGGCAGTTTTTAAGAAAATTTGTATTTATTGAAAATCTTGAGAAACATGTCTTCGATTCAGCTGAAATGAAGTCCGAGAATTCTTTTTCTTTTAAACGGTTGAGATCTTCACTGTTAACAATGTATCGTTTTATTCGGTTTTCTACATCGCTGTCTTCTGTAGTCATCATTATAGTAGCCATTTTTTGCTTAATGTCTAGTGGGACTTCATCATCAAAGAATGCGAATGCCGCAGTTTCTGTTGACAGATACCATAAATGGTTGGCGAATTTTTTTACGGCAGCACTACTAATTTCTGGATCTACTTCCTTATACTCGATTAATTTCAGTAAAAAATTGTAATCGAGATACGGAGCTTTCACAGCCAATGGTGCTAGGAACCAAGCTCGTAAATAGAGTCGGATAAGGAAAATGCATATTCTTCTGATTGAATCGTTCTCTTTTTTGGTCAGTTTAAATTGATCTTGGAATAAATATATTTTAAAGGCATAAATAGCCTTCGCCATCCACCGAGCATGGCTCACAGCTCCAGGAATACTAAATGAGACTCCTCGTCGGGGGGCACCGCCGACGAAGATCACGGCCAATTCTAATAATTCGCGATAATCATCTCTATGCTGTTTCTGGCGTAACTGTTCTTGTAGAAATTCCAGCATACTGACACGGACATCTTCGGTGACATCTTCTATCCCACTACGGTATTTTTTATTGTCTATGGCCGACCACGTTTCCCTAAATCTTTTAAACAAAATCACATCTGGTCCAGAACTTGCACCCATTACTGCATCAAAACTACCTCTCAAGACTAATTCGAGGATGTGATGTCTACACGGAAGGTAGAGTAAATCACGATCAAACATTTTCTCAAGATTTGTACAGGCACCATTTATTCGGCCGGTGTTGCTTGCAGTTGTATCGAAACACAACGCCTGTATTTTTTCTTCTATGCCCCATTTTTCCACTGCTTGGTAAACGGCTACAGCTTGATCTTCTCCTTTAGATGTTGGAATTTCAGGTATACCTAATAATTGTTCTCTGCTGTGAAAAGTAACAATTATTGCTAGTCTATCAACCTTTTCCACGCCACATAAAGCTGGAAGTAGCTTGCCATCCCAGTGTAACACCAAAGCGTTGCAATCCGCTAGATTAAAATTTCCTTTAATTTCTGCTTGCCTCTGTTACCTCAATTTTTTCCGTCGACGTTGAAACGAAGTGCGATTAATAATTAAGCTTTTAGTATTACAGTTGAAAGCTTCTGCTGCAGCCATTAAAAGATGAGCCGCATTTCGGTCGCTGATTTTGCATCTGTCTAATGCTTCAGACAGACGTGGAGTGAAAAAATCTAGTGTACCTCTCGTACCCGAAGTACTTGGTTCACTCACTCTCATTGTATCACTTGAGCCTGGTTGTGTATCTTCAGCTGGATCATTAGAATGCTGGCTGTCTTCTTCATCTTCACTATCACTGCTTGACAATGATGGTAGGTGAACCATGACGTTTCGTTCCATTTCCTCGTAAGTTCTCTTTCTTCTCTCTGTTTCCTTTTCTATGCGTTCCTGGTTTTTTTCTTCACTCGCTTTAAATTTGCGATCAATGCCAGCCATGGAACCTGGTCGTCCTTTCTTACGCTGCAATAGTAAATATTGCTTATCCTCTTCGTTCTTAACGATGTTTAACGCATTCTCATGGGCATCATCAAATAAATCATCTAATTTATCGAGGAATTTCGCTCGTTTATTCGTTTCCACATCTGATTCTCTACTCAACCTCTTCTGTAAATCTCCCCATTCTTTATGCAGTGATTTAACTTTTTCAATGCAATGATCAGTTCGTTTTGTGGGAATTCGTGCCTTTTCCCAAAAAACTAGAACTTCTTTTACAACTAAGGTCGCACTTGCTTTGATGGATAATTTAACTACACGTAAATTGAAGAAAAGAACACTGAGTACTTGCCGATTTGAAGGTAGTTTCGCTCCTACAATTTGGTTTGTTATGTTTCCGATGAGACTGCATTCGTAATCTTTCCGTAAACAGCGCGGAGGTTTTGAAGTGGACTTTAATGATGATGCCATTATATCACAACGTGAAATAACATTAATAGATATTCACTAAATGAAAGAGCGTACAGCAAAATAACCCGGAGCGAACTTAGAAAACTGCCTTACTGGCTCGAAGACTCGAACTGAAATGACTGAGCGGTGTTGAGGGACGCCGCTTATATAGGCCGCAGGCGCAGAACTTTCTAGAACCTTCCAGAAGCGGTTTTTTTACGCACTTATGATACTTTTCAATTTCCGTGAATATCTCGTCCAATTTTGGTTTTAAGTAAATAATGGTTATAACTAAATTTATTGTAAATTGAATTCTCTTTCGATCACATTCTATATTTCTTTCGAATAAAACACTGTAAAGAAGATAAAAACGGTTTTATATGAAAAAATATCAATATTGTTAAAATCTGAAACTTTAGGGCCTTTGGGGCCCATCTTAATATTGTCTGATTGAGCTGGAATTTTACACAGAGCATTTTTACATTGATTAGAACAACTTTGGAGGTTGGGAGATGAAACATATTTCATTTCAGAAAATCACATAGTACAACTAAGGGCCACCCTAATATGTATATATATATATATATATATATATATATATATATATATATATATATATATATATACAGGGTGGGCGGAAAGTAGCTCCCTAATTTAAATTACATATAAATTATGTATAAATTGTGATTGTATTGTTATATTGTTATGGTCTGTTCTCTAAAGTGGTACAATTGTAACGGTAATCTTTTTTTCTCTAAAGTGTTCTCTTTGTGTTCTCTAAAGTGGTACAATTGTAACGTTCATTTTTTTTTTTCATTTCAGATTGAAGGGTAACATGGCTGAGCGTTTAACACTGCAGGAGCGTGCCCAGTTGGCGGCACGGTACGAAGTTTGGCAATCTGTCGTTCAGGTTCAAAGATGGTGGCTGGCCATTCACGGACCACGTGCCCAAGTGGACCCGAAAACAATCAAGAACTGCCACTCGAAGCTCATGACCACGGGGTCTGTGGCAGATGTTCGAAGATGTGGTCGCCCTTCGACATCCAGGGCCCAGGAGACGGTGCAGGCAGTTCAGGAAATGTTCGCACGGAGTCCACGAAACTCAACTCGCCAGGCAGCTCGGGAAAGTGGACTCTCCCGCTACTCAGTGCGAACTGTGCTGAAGAAGGAGCTGAACTGGCGTGCGTGGAAGCCGCATTACTGCCAATCTCTCTCGGACGAGGACTGCGACATTCGCATGGAGTTCGGGGAAATCATGCTGGCTTGGCATGAAGACTGGCCCCCATCTCTTCCGCAACATCCTCTGGAGCGACGAGGCGGTGTTCCACGTCGGAGGCTTTGTCAACCGCCACAATTGCCACTACTGGGCAGGAGAGGATCCCATGGTTACCGCTGAAAAACGGCAGAATCGGTTCAGTGTAACGGTGTGGTGTGGTATGACCTCAGATCAGGTTGTGGGCCCGTTCCTTCTGCGCAACACCATGAATGCTGAGCGGTACCTTGCTATGTTGCGAAACGAGGTCTGGCCGGTTGTCAGCACATGGGAAACATCGACGATCTGATATTTATGCAAGATGGCGCCCCTCCGCACTTCGCTCTTGTTGTCCGTGAGTGGCTGGATGCCCACTTCCCTGGCGTTGGATGGGTCGTCGTGGTCCACATCAATGGCCAGCCAGGAGCCCCGACTTGACACCGTGCGACTTCTTTCTTTGGGGGTGGGTAAAGGAAGAAGTTCTACCGCACCAAAACGAGGACATTGGAAGAACTGGAGGACCGAATTCGGGAAGTCATGTCCTCCATCCCGCCGGAGTTCCTGCTAAAGTCAGTGGACGCCATTCCTGGGCGGCTCCAGAAGCTGGTGGAAAGAGTTGGAGCCCACATTGAATTTTAGAGAAAACCTACCATGTATGCCTACCTTTTCATATTTATTTTTCTGAAATAAATGGATAATATACGTATTTTTTTACCAATCCAAATAGGGAGCTACTTTCCGCCCACCCTGTATATATATATATGTATATATATATTATATATATATATATATATATATATATATATATAATATATATATATATATATATATATATATATAGGTTATAGCCCTAGTGCTGGGTCTACAAGGCGGCTACACCAAATACCCCTGTTTTTCTCTGTCTGTGGGACAGCCGAGCAGACAAGCAACACTACGTACAACGCGACTGGCCAGCAAGACGTGGCCTGGAACCAGGTTCGCACAACGTTCTGTCACACGCTCTCGTGAATCCGCAGATGATTCTACTTCCGCCGCTGCACATCAAGCTCGGACTTATGAAGAATTTCGTCAGAGCACTCAACAAAGAAAACCGAGCTTTCGCTTTCCTGAATCAGAAATTTCCACGCGTCAGTGAGGGCAAACTGAAAGCAGGTATTTTTGACGGCCGTCAGATCAGGGAGCTAATGAAAGATGCTCAATTCGACGAAAGTCTGGAGGACAATGAGATCAATGCCTGTCTCGCATTCAAGTCCATTGTCACGAATTTTCTGGGCAACCACCGAAGTCCAGAGTACGAACGTGTCGTCGAGGAGCTCCTGCAGAGCTTCCAGGCTCTTGGTGCACGTATGTCCATAAAGATGCATTTTCTCAGCTCGCATTTAGACTACTTTCCGGACAACTGCGGTGATGTCAGCGAGGAGCAAGGAGAGCGCTTCCACCAGGATATTCGAGTGATGGGAGAGAGAGGTACCAGGGCCGCTGGGATGTGAACATGCTCGCGGACTACTGCTGGTGCCTCAAGAGAGACGTTCCAGCTGTGGAACACAGACGAAAGTCTTTGAGAAAGCCCTTTCGTTCACATTAACTGTACTCGTGTACCATTTTTTATATACTTTGTACATTTTCTGTCAATTTAAGTCCGTTTTAAAAAAATAAACTTGCTAATTTCATAACGATTATTTTCGAATTATCTATTTTTTTAAAATTGAGATAGCATAAAAACCTGACCTGATTGAGCAAAATGAGTTACATTTTTTAATTCAGCATGCAAAAATTATAAAAGAACAACTAAAAAAACCTTGACCTGAGGAAAAAAAATTTCAAACGCAGACCAGTGTTATAGATCCCAATAAATTTCTTTACTTCTAGAGACCAGATTTTGCAAGATGGATAAGCCTTTATTAAAATGAACAAAATTTTCGACAATGAAATAGTATAGAAAAATGGGTACCTTCCTGTTATCCCGGACCCCAGGTTTTTTTCACTTAAACTAACGAAAATAGGACGACTTAACCTAACCAATCATGAAGGATGTACAGTTGACCTAACCGGGCATTAATGACTGCCCAGTTAGGTCAACGATACACTCTTGATGATTGGTTAGGTTAAGTCAGGGCCGTTTCTAGCCATTAGGGGGCCCTAAGCAGTATACACATTTGAGGCCCCACCCTTCCATCCACCAACTCATGCCTTACACACATACAAAAAATGGCTGTTAATAAAAAACAATTATGAAACAATTTTAATGAAACATTTATGTCCAAAACAACAAATATGTACTTTCAGAAGACAAACAGAAAAAATACTCTTCATGAAATTCCTGAAAATTAGCTTATACATTATTTAGAATAAATGACACACAACTATGTATAAACAAATAATGGAATTATCAACTACCAAACAATTACTAACTCTACGATAAAATCGTGTAATAGCTAACAGTTATACAGAACAGTTTGTATCTTCAAAATTTTTGCCTCCTAGATTTTTTCTGGACGAAATCATCAATAACATCATCATATGAAATCTCCCTGCCAACGTCCTGGTTGATGCTTATGATGCCAAGGCCACTGAGGCGATCCTGCCCCATTGATGATCTGAGGTAGTTCTTGATTAGCTTCATCTTAGAGAAGCTCCTCTCGGCTGACGCTACTGTCACAGGTAGAGTGCAGGCAATTCTTAGTGCAACCCAGAGATAGGGGTATAGTTCCTCCAGTTGCTTCTGATGAATGAAGGAGAGAAGCTCCAATGCAGTCATGTTGTGTGAAGGTGAAGTCGGCAAGTTCTTAATTTCGAGGGCCAGTTCTCTTCCATCAATGTCAGAGTCAGCTCCAGAGCTCAGTATCTTAGAGAGCTTTTCACACTTGCAGGACAAGTCTTCCTTGTTCATTGTGGTGAAGTTTAGGAGAACCCCAAATATGTCCCTCACATCATCTAATGTTTTGAATCTCTCATTTATGACCCGATGGCACAATCCACCACCACATTGAAAAATTTGACTTCCAGCATTGTTTCTGACTTCCAACAGTGCCTCTCTGATGTTGTGACTCTGGTATCGCACAGCCTCAATGCTCTTAAGCCGGCTCTCCCACCTGGTTTCACTCCAAGATTTGAGTGTTATGTTCAAGTGCTTCTTTAGGATTGTCCATCTCTGTGTAGCTGCTGCAAAAAGGTTGTACAATTTTTGTACGTTGCCAAAGAAGTTGATGGCGTCTGTGGAAGCTTTAGCTGCATCAGCCACTACAAGATTCAGAGTGTAAGCCCCACATGGGACATAGAGTGCACGACAGTTCTTCTCTAATAACCTTGCCTGAACACCTTTGTTCTTGCCCTTCATGTTCGCTCCGTTGTCATATGACTGTCCTCTGCAGTCATCAAAGTGAATATTCAGTTCATCTAGTCTCTTCAGAATCAGAACTGATAAACCCAAGCCTGTACTTTCTGAAGCCTCAAGAAAACCCAAGAAGTATTCTTTTATTTCTGGTACTTCACCCATGCTAACAGTTCTGATAATAATTGACATCTGTTCTTGGTGGCTTATGTCTGGAGTGCAGTCTAAAATGAGTGAGTAATATTTAGCTTCTTTTATTTCTGCAACAATGGCATCCAAGATCTCCCCACTAATGGACCCAATGAGCTCATTTTGAATGATGTTTCCTAGGTAACTTGAATGACTATATTGGCCACTTTCGACTCTGCTGATGTGTTGTTTCATCACTGGATCAAATTTGGCAAGCAGCTCAACCTCCTTCAAGAAGTTGCCATTGTCTCGATTGTACAATGTAGAGGAAGATCCCCTGAAAGCAAGGTTTCTCTCTGCCAGTGATTGGATTATACTTACAAGACGTGTCTCGATTGTACAATGTAGAGGAAGACCCCCTGAAAGCAAGGTTTCTCTCTGCCAGTGATTGGATTATACTTACGAGACGTGTGAGAACATCTCGCCAGCGTCTTCGCTCTACCTCCATTAATGACATTTCAGTTTGGTCAATGGTCCTCCCAATTTTTAGCCGCAGTTCCAGATCCTTCCATGTTGCCATGTTATCTGCATGTTCTGAACTATTTTCATGGCCTTTCAGAAGCGAACCAACGTTTATCCAGTCTGAAAGTCGATTCGTAATTAGTTTGTACGACTTCCTTGAAAACACCTTGCAGCAGAAGCAATAAAGAGCATCATTCCTTCTAGAGTACATCAGCCAGCTTCGCTTTATTTTTTCCCCATTAATTAATGTTCTGTACATGTAATGGTGATGAAAGCTTCTACCGTCCTCTCTTTCAGGGAATGTGAAATCTGGTCTGATTTGAAATGGTCCTCGAGACACCGATCTGTCTTCAAGGCATCTGACAGGACAACTGGCCAGTCATACGGATCAAGCGGTGGAGCAGATCTTGGTTCTTGTTGCTCAGTAGAAATGACTGTGTGTGGTGTTTGAAGCTGAACAGAAGATGGGCCACTTGTTGATTCATCAGGCTCTACTTCTACTGGTGTTTGAGGTTGCATAGAGGATGGTCCTGCTGTTGGCTCATGATGCTCATCAGGCTTTGCTGAGGATGGCTTTTCCAAATATTTCAGTAGTGCTCCTGAGAAGAACATAACATTACATATTCTGTTAGATTTTGCTAAAAACTCTTTCTTATCTTGTTCGATAATTGATCTGTGTGAACAGAATTTGAGGTGATGTGATCCATTAAATTTCACATTTCGAAATATTATAAATATTACAGAGACTAGATTACTCTACACGATTCCTGAGCACTTGCCTAGCTTGATGTTCTACCTAACCTAGTTGCCTGAACTGTAATCATAAGAATATACAAGTGGCACATCTCACCTGTCTTACTGGAAAGCTTCTCTTCCTCTATTTTCTTCTTTTTCCGTTTTTCAGCTCCTGATGGATAATGTCGTTTTATTTTCCAAGATGCACGAAGTCACATTTAGTTAACCACAACTAATCTGCTAAATAATAATAGTCATGATATTAATGATGATGATAATAATAATAATAATAATAATAATAATAATGTTTTACAATACTAGAAAAATTAAGCATTTAGGAAAGTATAAGCATATAGTAAGAATAAAGTTAAATAATATAGAAATAAGATCTCACAATAGTTATTTACATATAACGACCAAAACGTTTCGTTTGTCTCCGTTTTATCACATTTGTCTCAGACAAAAACTTTAATTAATACGACAATAATAATAATAATAATATTAATAATAATAATAATAATAATAATATTAATAATAATAATAATAATAATATTAATAATAATAATAATAATAATAATATTAATAATAATAATAATCATAATAATATTAATAATAATAATAATAATAATAATAATAATAATAATAATAATATTAATAATAATAATAATAATAATAATAATATTAATAATAATAATAATAATAATAATAATATTAATAATAATAATAATAATAATAATATTAATAATAATAATAATAATAATAATAATAATAATATTAATAATAACCAGCTATATTCCTATTCTTGCCCACTGAACTATGTATGACCTGTGAGCCTGTCTAGGGGCCCCTTAGTAGCAGCGGGGCCCTGAGTGGCCGCTTAGTTTGCTTATGCCAGGAAACAGCCCTGGGTTAAGTCGTGCTATTTTCGTTAGTTTAAATTGTAAAAAGTCTGGGGTCCGGGATAACAGAAAAGTACCGAAAAATGGCTAAGCCTTTATTAAAATGAACAACATTTTCGGAAATGAAATGGTGTTGAGAAAACATATATAACTTGTATTTCAATATTAGTGTTATTACAATCCGAGCAAGAGTTTATTGATTGAAATACATTTATTTACTTCATGAGATCAGATTTTGTGCATGAAAGATAATCCTTTCGATGAGCAGCTACTACTTTTAGAAGAGATTGTTTTTGTTCTTCATCTGTTGTTATAGAATTATTGAATTTCTTAATTAAAGCGATGCCTCGTTCTTCTCTATCATTGACGACCGAAAGTGAGGATATTTTCTTCTGTCCTTCGCGGAAGCTTTGATTTTCGCTCCATTTCATCGGATTTTCCTCTAGAAAACTTTTATCTAAATTCAGGGCTGTAAACAAAAAAACGGTTTTCACGGTCACGAAATCTGGGAGACTTTTCTTCCGAAAACTCACCACCTTTCCATCAAACCGTTTTGCCTTTCCCGTTGACGGTTTCTTTAGATTTTCAGCCATAAGTTTCTTTTCTTCAATGGAAACTTCAGAATCAAAGAATGTCAAACCGATCAGAAGCTCTGAGAAATACCACAGGTGCTGTTTCATTGCTGTGTACGCAGCCCTGGAAGAAGACTTCTCTTCTTTTCCAGAAATTTCTAGAGTTTGAAGAAATTCTAAGTTAGCCCTTGGAGCTCTGTCAGCTCTAGCGGCTATTGTCCATGGTTTGATGTACACAAGACAAACGAAAAGGCAAACACTTGTGAGTCCTTGAAGTTCTCCAGTTGCTACCTTAAATTGCTTTTGAAGGAGAAAAATCTTGAGCGAGTAAATTGCTTTTGCCATCCATCTTGCATTGTGCAAGGCTCCTGGTGCTCTTAGTCTTCAATGACTTGTATTATTTTCACCTTAAAACAGCAAAACTAGATGCAGAAGCTCGTAATAGTCTTTTCGTGGATGGTGATCAACCTCTAAAGAGCGCTTTACAAAGCTTACTGCTAAATCCTTCAACATATTCAGTACATTGCTGTCCCTGAAGTGTGTTATTGTACTATTATTGTCCTTAACCGTTGTTATATGTGTATGGTCCATAAAATCCCAACATTTCTGAAATCTTTGGAATATTAGTATATCAGATCCACTGGATGGTCCCATACACACTCTAAATACATCAACGAGCAGTACTTCATAAATATGATGTCTGCACGCTAAATAAAGCAACTCCTTTTGAAGCATTTGCCCCATTTTAATACAAGCGCCAGATTTGATCCTTGTGTTACTGGCCGTCGTATCAAAACATATTCCAATAATTCTTTTCTTAAGCCCACATTCAGAAGCTAATTTAACAATTTCAGTGGCAATTTCTTGTCCTGTCCCAGCACGTACTTCAGGAATCCCAAGAAGATTTTCCTCGCCTTCTGCAGACACTAAGATAGTAATCCTGTCAACTTTGTTCTTTCCAGTCACTCTGTTGGGTAACATTTTACCATCCCAATGTATCACAATTGGTGCACCTGGACATATTTCTTCATTTTTGTATTTCTCTGCCAAAGTTTTCCTACGTTTTTTACGTGCTCTGTGCATCGTAGTTGATGAGATCGACAAGTCCTTAAGATTGTGACCTAAACTTCGTGCAGTCATAGCATAGGCCATTGTTGCATTCCGGCATGAAATGTTTAACCTGTTGTATGTAGCTGCAAGACTTTCGGTAATCTGATTCTTCTTCTGTGATGAAGAAACAGGATTCGTTTGGCATTCTGATGAAGTAAGCCTAGAAGGAGCAACATATTCTTCATCCGATGTTGTTGTTGTAGTTTCCTCGGAAGAACCGTCCTCTTCTAGTTGCGTAACTTAAAACTGTTCTCTTCTTTGCTGCTGGTCCTTTTACCTTATGCTGAAATGCTTCTTCCCGCTCCCTCTTCCTCTTTTCTTTAAGATTAGGCTTCATATCCAAAGAACCTATGCTCGAACACTTTGGATCCAATTGCTGAAGAAGTAAGAACGACTCGTCTTCTCCACTAGACATTAATTCCATGGCATTTGAATGTGATATATAAAATAAATCTTCCAAGTCTCCCTCAAATATTTGTTGAGTCATACGGTAAGATTCTTGAGGCTTGTGTCTGCTCTTAACGAGGGAGTCATACTTAGAAAGAAGATTTCCCATTTTTCTCAGAGCGCTGTCACGCCGCATAAAAGGAATACAAGCTTTCTCCCAAAAAACTAGAGCAGCATTGACAGTCTCATTCATACATTTTGTTCTACCTTGACCTAAAATTTTCTGATGATAAAAGAATTTCTTCAATATTTGACTCTTATTAGGAAGCCGACAATCAAGAATTTCAGGAGATGGTTGGCCAATCAACCAAACTCTGATCGAATCTCTAGTAGCCATAGATAGGTCACAAATATCTGAAAAGAAAATATATATACAGTACTGTGTGTATATATACTGTATAACTGATTGGGAATACAAAATCCAACGCACATATTTACTTTCTATCTTTCTAACAAATATTAAGAATATTTATATGGCTAATAGCCTTTTGTTGAATCTGTAATTCTCTATAAAAATAATATACATATATCTTAACAAATTATTTATTACTAAAATTATTGAAAGCAAAATATTACTAGAAACCACATTTTACCTACCTTGGGAGTTTAAAAGCGTACACACACTCACACAAGTAAGTAAATGATTCCGATCGCCATCAAACGTTACTGTTAAGTGAAATGTGTCAATGTGCGGGACCCTTAAATATTATCCAATCATGCTAAAACTTGTTCAAAACACGTAAGAGTCTGTAAAGAATCGAAGCAACAAAGTCGATCAAAGTAGTAAGGAATTTTATATTTCACCATTATTATTTGGAATAGTCTAATATATATATATATATATAATATATACATATATGCCGGCCCCTATTCAAAAGACCTCTTGAAGTATCGGGGGATCGTTAGATATGTTTGTCGAGTTTTTATTATATATATATATATATATATATATATATATATATATATATATATATAAATATATATATATATATATATATATATATATATATATATATATATATATATATATATATATATATATATATATATATATATATACACGATACAGACGATAAGGTGTGTGCGTCTGTTTGTGCGATGAACTGTGGGATTGATTCTCCATGTTTATTAGAAGCAAATAGCCCAGTTTGTTTGTTTTATATTGGAAGCACGAAGTGGCTCATCTGGGGTAGGTCTTGTTTCCTGTGACACATTTTAACATTTTTTTGATCAGATTGTCGCCATGGATTGTCTGCACTTTTAACCTTTTGTAGGTATATTATGTATATTTCGGCTTCATATCGTTATCTTCCCTTGGGTTATTTGTCCCCGTTGGCGCGAGCTTGCCTATTTAAACAGAGTTTTGCAGATAGGAAAAAGATATATTGTAAGGTGGGGTGTTTCTGACCAGTGTTGGAAGACCAAAAATTATGATGCATACAAAAAGGACAATATTGAAGGAAAAATTAATTGTTTGTTATTATAATTAATTCTGAAGTAACATTATTTAAAAACAAAACACAAACAAACACAATCATTTCCTGTATTTGATGCGCGGATCGGTTCGGCTAACCTAAGAGTAGGTTGAGTATACTACGAAAAAATTCATGGCTCTTTTTACGCCGCGTTCGGCCAGCGTCCCCGGAACCCGCCGTGTCCGGTTTTGCGGTCCACGTTAGTTTAATCTTAAAACACGTCACCTCTGGGCGGTTCAAGGAATTTATGCGTGTAGGGGCTGGGCGTTTCTCGCGCATTAGGTGTCTACTAATATATATATATATATATATTATATATATATATATATATATATATATATATATATATATATATATATATACACAGGTAAATAGAGAAAACGTATATATTATGTATATATGAAGAAGAACTGAAAGGGAGTATAAACCAAGTACTCTATAATTATAGTGTCTGACAAATATCAAAGATTTAACTTTTCTTTAAACATTTAACGCCCTGACTGTAGCGTTATAGTAACATAATCTTGACAAACTAGTTGTGTTTGATAATGACCCTTATTAATTTTCCATTTATATATATATATATATATATATATATATATATATATATATATATATATATATGTATATATATATGTTAACCCTTCGTCTATGGCCCGGGGTTGGTTCGAAGTCGATGGGGGTTCTGGTTAGGAGGCAGCAACGGATCTGTTACTTGCAGTAGTTTCTTCTATACTACGCTCCGAGTTCTTCTTTAGTGGTTCGGAGGATTCTGAGAGGCTTATTAAATTCTTTGAGGTTTCTCACCGATTCTTCTTTTATCGGGAGATTTTAATGACTAAGTTTTCTGAAGAGAGCACGGCTCGAAGGAGAAGATAAAGACTTTTTCTTTACTGTAATTTACTGCTACAATGTTACAGGTAATGCTCAGCCTCGTAGTTGGTATCAGAATGAACATGGAAGAAATTGGTGGGCTTTATATACCCCGATTATACTAACATCATCATTATTAAATGTTGAAGAGGCTGCATTTTTTGCACATTATCTTAAAATAAAGTAAATCTTTTAGCTGTGGTAAGGTTTAAACGAATAAACAAGATATTTGAAGATGAAACCATATTTTTATCTTAAACAGCGTATTTTCAGATCGATGTTATCATGATCTGCCAAGTTAACTAAAAGTGAAATTGAACTATGCCTTTACACTAAATATGCATATGAGTAAAAATTAAAGGT
Source organism: Bathynomus jamesi (assembly GCA_023014485.1). NCBI lineage: Eukaryota > Metazoa > Arthropoda > Malacostraca > Isopoda > Cirolanidae > Bathynomus > Bathynomus jamesi. The sequence continues at coordinate 518,576 of JAJOZX010001357.1, read as the reverse complement.
TAATATTTACAATTAATGCTTAGGCAAGACATGACTTCATCTTTTTATAACGAGAGAGATGTATACAAATATTAACACTGAAAAAGTTTCTCAGATTCATTATTAAGCTAAATTTAAAAATGTTAAGAAATTTTAAAAGAGCAAGTCACCAATTATTTGGCAAAGTAGAAAGCACATCAAAATTTATCCAACGGAAAAATAATAATAAAAAATAATCGTTTTCGCCGAATATGTATTTCTAAAGGGCGACATAATTTCGTAGTACATTGAGTACAATCCAAGTACATCACTGAGCACATTGCAACTTCGGTTTATTACAATTATGATTACAATTACCAACCAATTCACATTCGCTTATTATCGTTAATTATCGTCATTAAAATACATTAATTACGCTATACTAAATTACTATCATTAATTACAGTTTCATTAAAGTACGGTACATCAATTACATTATATTAAAGTATTACATTTAATTACAATTTTAGCAATTGTTAATTGACATATCTACTACTGAAGTAATCTAAATAGGTGATACAATTGATATAATGAAGGGGAGTTAACCGTGTTCTATAATTTAGAGATTAACAACAATGGTATATTTATAGTTAACAATAATTACGCCAAATTATGTCAAATATTATTAGAACGTGGTTGGTTATCAGAGTTTGAAAGTCTAATTAGCCAGCGATGAGGAAAGTGGACAAAAATACGGGGTACTTTTCATTGGAAGTACACGGACATTTATGATAACGTAACACATAAGTAATATAGAATTTGAATGACAATTAGGTAGAAATAGTAAGTACAAGTAATGAGAACGGAGATAACTATGTGACGTTAGCCGATAACGAACTAGTGGCCAGGCAGGGAAACAATACAGTATATTATAATAATATAACGTAACATACAGCATAACACCATATGTTATAAATTTGTAGCAGAAGCAAGAGAGAGGATTTCGAATTCAGATGCTGCTTTTGGCGACGTCATCGAAATTCGAACACCCTGAATCAGCATGAATGAGCAGCTTGCGAGAGGTGAACGCACTTAAAAGAAAAAAAGAAAAAAATAATACATGCGAGTGCATTTGGACGACTTTGAACAAACAAGTACGGATGCATAGACTGACACGAGTAATAATGTATATTTAATAAAATTGATATAGGATAATGGTCAAGATAAGATATGGAGATATGGATACGACTTAAACATAGGAATGGTAAGTCGCATGGTTGTGACTGAAAAAAATAGAAAGCAACAAATAAAAATTTTATCCAAACTCGCGTTAAGCGATTTTGGTTCTTATGTAAAAACGAATATTGATTATTCATTATTCATTTTTACAGTGCTCTCCCCTTTAAAGTGATATTTACACAATAATATAATAGGGTACAATTAATACAATTCAATAACATAAAGATAACATCCTAACGAATTCAAATTAGATGATGACAAATTTTTCTTTACAATACAAATTTTATACAGAACAAGTGAGTTCGAGTGGTTGGGTACAATGCAGAGTAACCAAATCTTTAACATGACAGTTGCTTAGACGGCTATTATAAAATATAAAAATTCAGAGATTAAAACTTTAATTTTATACAAACAGGATAAATGATTAATATATTAATTTCGACAAACAATTAAGTTAGACAAAGAATGATATTGTTAAATTTTTAACGAAATTTTATTTTCTTGTGGAAAAAAATACATACTGTACATAATGAATAGTGGGTAAAAGGGAAAAATATAAATTTTAAAGTTCAGGAATTTTCAAAGTTACCATGATCGTACAATCTATAAACCAATTTTATTGACTATTGTAGGTTAAAAATCGAATTACGCAATGGATATGTATAGACCTGTGGTCAATGTGTATTTGTGTGTATTAGGTACAAAGTGTGTATCTTATAATTTTGTGGGACAGATTAGCTGAGAGGATTGTTAAATTAACTGAATAAATGCATGAGCAAGATATATATATAGAAAGCAAAAATGATTAAGATTAAATAGCATAGTTAGCACTTACACGCAATGAAATAGTTTATTGTGATATCCAATGAATTTAGCATAAGGTTTGTATATATAGTATATATAGTGTGCATACATGTGTGTGTGTGTGTGTGTGTGTGTAAGGATTCGGGAGGTTTCGAATTAACAAAGTTTATAATAATTTAAATTGAGAGTAGGGTTATAGGATCTTTTAAGTTCAAGGTAGTATTTACGTATGTAATTAAATCAGTTACACGTATTAAGGTAATAAACTAAACGCACTTAGAAGAACTTACAATTAATGAAAGTAAATCTCACGGTATCAAAATTGAATTTCGACACACAATTAATTAAATTCGACTACGACAATTACTCAGTATTAATCGAATAAAAAAATATAAAAAACATAAAAATTGAAAATAGAAATCAATTATAAACTATAATGAACTAAACATATAATATTCTTAAAAAAAAAAAAAACAATTGAGGTTATGTTCCATCGTACCAAAAAAGTTTGGAGTAATACATTTGGGAGAATTGAGTGACTAAGCGGGTGGTATATGTCTGAAATTGACACTACGTCTTTTCGTGAGCGCTTTGCTCTTTTTTTTTTTTTTTTTAAAGAAATTGCTTGTCACTACTTAGAACAAAAATTAAAAGAGTTCAAACAAAACGGAGGGACGGCATATTCCTCATATACATTACAATAATTATCAAAATCGTTACCTTCGTAAAAACGGTTTTGGTTACAAATAATAAAATACATCATTTTACCTATATATTTATATACAGTACGTAACAACTGCATGCAAAAAGCAGACAAATCGGTTATTTCCTCTTTACAAAAAAAAAAAAAGGTTGAACTAAAGACACAAACCGGTCAATTCAGGTTGAATTTAATTTCCTTTTACAACAAAAAGAAAGGTTGAATTAAATTCTCTTAAACAACAAAAAAAAGTTGAATTCAATTGACTGCACTGAAATGACTTGGGACTTGAAAACTGACTTGGGACTTGAAAACTGACTTGGGACTTGAAAACTGACTTGGGACTTGAAACTGACTTGGGACTTGAAACTGTCTGGAATTGACTGCACTTGAACTCTATCAAGTGGAGTCTATTATTCTCTGGGTCTGGTTGGCCCTCTTGGAAGCAACCAACTAACTGAAATGGATTGCACTGAACTGCTATCAATGGAGTCTACTGAAACTGACTTGCACTTGAACTGCTATCAAGTGGAAACTATTAATCTCTGGGGTTTGGTTGTCCCTCTTGGATACAACCAACTGAAACTGTCTGAAAACTGATTTGCAACTTATTTGCAACTAAAACTGACTTGGAACTGATTTGCAACTAAAACTGACTCGAAACTACTTCAAGTATCTCTATAAATCTCTGGGGTTTGGTTGTCTCTCTTGGATGCAACCAACTGGAACTGAAAACTGAAACTGGAACTTGAAACTGCTTCAAGTATCTCTATAACTCTATAAACTCTCTTTCTTAATTTGCAAGTCAATTCAATTCAATAATTTGAAAAAAATTGTAAACAAAAATAAAAAATGTAAACATCATTTCACTTGAATGTACGCGAAGGTACAGTAATATTATGTTTGGTACATACAATAAAATTATTCTATACTAACTATAATAGTAAAATAACTGAAAATTAACTCTGTGATAATTAACTTCTATGACAATTAACTTCTGTGAAAATTAACTTCTGTGAAAATTAACTTCTGTGAAAATTAAATTCCCTGAAAATTAAATTCTGTGACAATAACTGTTTCAATAAAAAAATGTATCACTGGTGTCTGAAATGTTCACTGTGTTTCTTGTTAACTCTGGCTTGATACTCATTATTAACTGTTAATAATGCTGACTTTTCAAATGTTTACAAATTACTTAAAAAAAAACAACTCTGTACTTAACAAAATTTCTAAGGCGAAATCCTTAGAGACGTGTCCTGAAGACGTCTTGCTGGCTACTTCTTCTAGATGAGACGAGACGTGGATAACTTAGAGTCGTTACACACCGGTTCAAGTGTCGATGCGACGAACTGGAAGTCGTGACACGCCGGTCAACTGGTTTTATCCATGCAGGGTAATTTCTATCCTGGCCAAAGAGTGGCCACTTGTTAAAATACTCTTGTAAAATCCTTCTTCTACAGTATGTGCTTATGGTTGCTTCGATTTCCAGGGTCTGGAAGACTGGAAGAATCCTGGATGCAGGAGTCGTCAGTTTCTTATCCAGGTTAAAGGGTCGCCAAATTTTTAAGCCCTCCTTCTATGGCCCTGGGTTGGTTCGAAGTCGACGGGGGTTCTGTTTAGGAGGCAGCAACGGATCTGTTACTTGCAGTAGTTTCTTCTATACTACGCTCCGAGTTCTTCTTTAGTGGCTCGGAGGATTCTGAGAGGCTTATTAAATTCTTTGAGGTTTCTCCCCGATTCTTCTTTTATCGGGAGATTTTAATGACTAAGTTTTCTGAAGAGAGCACGGCTCGAAGGAGAAGATAAAGACTTTTTCTTTACTGTAATTTACTGCTACAATGTTACAGGTAAAGCTCAGCCTCGTAGTTGGTATCAGAATGAACATGGAAGAAATTGGTGGGCTTTATATACCCCGATTCTACTAACATCATCATTATTAAATGTTGAAGAGGCTGCATTATTTTTGCACAGTATCTGAAAATAAAGTAAATTTTTTAGCTGTGGTAAGGTTTAAACGAATAAACAAGATATTTGAAGATGAAGCCATATTTTTATCTTAAACCGCGTATTTTCAGATCTGATGTTATCATGATCTGCCAAGTTAACTAAAAGTGAAAATTGAACTATGCCTCTTCACACTAAAATATGCATATGAGTAAAAATGAAAGGTTTAATATTTACAATTAAATGCTTAGGCAAGACATGACTTCATGAAGCCATATTTTTATCTTAAACAGCGTATTTTCAGATCTGATGTTATCATGATCTGCCAAGTTAACTAAAAGTGAAAATTGAACTATGCCTCTTCACACTATAATATGCATATGAGTAAAAATAAAGGTTTAATATTTACAATTAAATGCTTAGGCAAGACATGACTTCATCTTTTTATAACGAAGAGAGAATGTATACAAAATTAACACTGAAAAAAGTTTCTCAGGATTCATTATTAAGCTAAATTTAAAAATGGTTAAGAAATTTTTAAAAGAGCAAGTCACCATTATTTGGCAAAGTAGAAAGCACATCAAAATTTATCCAACGGAAAAATAATAATAAAAAATAATCGTATTTTCGCCGAATATGTATTTCTAAAGGGCGACATAATTTCGTAGTACATTGAGTACAATCCAAGTACATCACTGAGCACATTGCACTTCGGTTTATTACAATTATGATTACAATTACCAACCAATTCACATTCGCTTATTATCGTTAATTATCATCATTAAAATACATTAATTACGCTATACTAAATTACTATCATTAATTACAGTTTCATTAAAGTACGGTACATCAATTACATTATATTAAAGTATTACATTTAATTACAATTTTAGCAAATTGTTAATTGACATATCTACTACTGAAGTAATCTAAATAGGTGATACAATTGATATAATGAAGGGGAGTTAACCGTTGTTCTATAATTTAGAGGGGATTAACAACAATGGTATATATTTATAGTTAACAATAATTACGCCAAATTATGTCAAATATTATTAGAACGTGGTTGGTTATCAGAGTTTGAAAGTCTAATTAGCCAGCGATGAGGAAAGTGGACAAAAATACGGGGTACTTTTCATTGGAAGTACACGGACATTTATGATAACGTAACACATAAGTAATATAGAATTTGAATGACAATTAGGTAGAAATAGTAAGTACAAGTAATGAGAACGGAGATAACTATGTGACGTTAGCCGATAACGAACTAGTGGCCAGGCAGGGAAACAATACAGTATATTATAATAATATAACGTAACATACAGCATATAACACCATATGTTATAAATTTGTAGCAGAAGCAAGAGAGAGGATTTCGAATTCAGATGCTTGCTTTTGGCGACGTCATCGAAATTCGAACACCCTGAATCAGCATGAATGAGCAGCTTGCGAGGTGAACGCACTTAAAAGAAAAAAAAAAAAAATAATACATGCGAGTGCATTTGGACGACTTTGAACAAACAAGTACGGATGCATAGACTGACACGAGTAATAATGATATTTAATAAAATTGATATAGGATAATGGTCAAGATAAGATATGGAGATATGGACGACTTAAACCATAGGAATGGTAAGTCGCATGGTTGTGACTGAAAAAAATAGAAAGCAACAAATAAAAATTTTATCCAAACTCGCGTTAAGCGATTTTGGTTCTTATGTAAAAACGAATATTGATTATTCATTATTCATTTTTACAGTGCTTCCCCTTTAAAGTGATATTTACACAATAATATAATAGGGTACAATTAATACAATTCAATAACATAAAGATAACATCCTAACGAATTCAAATTAATGATGACGAATTTTTCTTTACAATACAAATTTTATACAGAACAAGTGAGTTCGAGTGGTTGGGTACAATGCAGAGTAACAATCTTTAACATGACAGTTGCTTAGACGGCTATTATAAAATATAAAAATTCAATTAAAACTTTAATTTTATACAAACAGGATAAATGATTAATATAATTTCGACAAACAATTAAGTTAGACAAAGAATGATTGTTAAATTTTTAACGAAATTTTATTTTTGTGGAAAAAATACATACTACATAATGAATAGTGGGTAAAAGGGAAAAATATAAATTTTAAAGTTCAGGAATTTTCAAAGTTACCATGATCGTACAATCTATAAACAATTTTATTGACTATTGTAGGTAAAAATCGAATTACGCAATGGATTATGTATAGACCTGTGGTCAATGTGTATTTGTGTGTATTAGGTACAAAGTGTGTATCTTATAATTTTGTGGGACAGATTAGCTGAGAGGATTGTTAAATTAACTGAATAAATGCATGAGCAAGATATATATATAGAAAGCAAAAATGATTAAGATTAAATAGCATAGTTAGCACTTACACGCAATGAAATAGTTTATTGTGATATCCAATGAATTTAGCATAAGGTTTGTATATATAGTATATATAGTGTGCATACATGTGTGTGTGTGTGTGGTGTGTGTAAGGATTCGGGAGGTTTCCGAATTAACAAAGTTATATAATAATTTAAATTGAGAGTAGGGTTATAGGATCTTTTAAGTTCAAGTAGTATTTTTAGTGTAATTAAATCAGTTACACGTATTAAGGTAATAAACTAAACGCACTTAGAAGAACTTACAATTAATGAAAGTAAATCTCACGGTATCAAAATTGAATTTCGACACACAATTAATTAAATTCGACTACGACAATTACTCAGTATTAATCGAATAAAAAAATATAAAAAACATAAAAATTGAAAATAGAAATCAATTATAAACTATAATGAACTAAACATATAATATTCTTAAAAAAAACAAAAAACAATTGAGGTATGTTCCATCGTACCAAAAATGTTTGGAGTAATACATTTGGGAGAATTGAGTGACTAAGCGGGGGTATATGTCTGAAATTGACACTACGTCTTTTCGTGAGCGCTTTGCTCCTTTTTTTTTTGAAAAAAAGAAATTGCTTGTCACTACTTAGAACAAAATTAAAAGAGTTCAAACAAAACGGAGGACGGCATTCCTCATATACTGTACATTACAATAATTATCAAATCGTTACCTTCGTAAAAACGGTTTTGGTTACAAATAATAAATACATCATTTTACCTATATATTTATATACAGTACGTAACAACTGCATGCAAAAAGCAGACAAATCGGTCAATTTCCTCTTTACAAAAAAAAAAAAAAGTTGAACTAAAGACACAAACCGGTCAATTCAGGTTGAATTTAATTTCCTTTTACAACAAAAAGAAAGGTTGAATTAATTCTCTTAAACAACAAAAAAAAGTTGAATTCAATTGACTGCACTGAATGACTTGGGACTTGAAAACTGACTTGGGACTTGAAAACTGACTTGGGACTTGAAAACTGACTTGGGACTTGAAAACTGACTTGGGACTTGAAACTGTCTGGAATTGACTGCACTTGAACTCTATCAAGTGGAGTCTATTATTCTCTGGGTCTGGTTGGCCCTCTTGGAAGCAACCAACTAACTGAAATGGATTGCACTGAACTGCTATCAATGGAGTCTACTGAAACTGACTTGCACTTGAACTGCTATCAAGTGGAAACTATTAATCTCTGGGGTTTGGTTGTCCCTCTTGGATACAACCAACTGAAACTGTCTGAAAACTGATTTGCAACTTATTTGCAACTAAAACTGACTTGGAACTGATTTGCAACTAAAACTGACTCGAAACTACTTCAAGTATCTCTATAAATCTCTGGGTTTGGTTGTCTCTCTTGGATGCAACCAACTGGAACTGAAAACTGAAACTGGAACTTGAAACTGCTTCAAGTATCTCTATAACTATAACTCTCTTTCTTAATTTGCAAGTCAATTCAATTCAATAATTTGAAAAAAATTGTAAACAAAAATAAAAAATGTAAACATCATTTCACTTGAATGTACGCGAAGGTACAGTAATATTATGTTTCGGTACATACAATAAAATTATTCTATACTAACTATAATAGTGAAAATAACTGGAAAATTAACTCTGTGATAATTAACTTCTATGACAATTAACTCTGTGAAAATTAACTTCTGTGAAAATTAACTTCTGTGAAAATTAAATTCCCTGAAAATTAATTCTGTGACAATAACTGTTTCAATAAAAAAATGTATCACTGGTGTCTGAAATGTTCACTGTGTTTCTTGTTAACTCTGGCTTGATACTCATTATTAACTGTTAATAATGCTGACTTTTCAAATGTTTACAAATTACTTAAAAAAAACAACTCTGTACTTAACAAAATTTCTAAGGCGAAATCCTTAGAGACGTGTCCTGAAGACGTCTTGCTGGCTACTTCTTCTAGATGAGACGAGACGTGGATAACTTAGAGTCGTTACACACCGGTTCAAGTGTCGATGCGACGAACTGGAAGTCGTGACACGCCGGTCAACTGGTTTTATCCATGCAGGGTAATTTCTATCCTGGCCAAGAGTGGCCACTTGTTAAAAATACTCTTGTAAAATCCTTCTTTACAGTATGTGCTTATGGTTGCTTCGATTTCCAGGGTCTGGAAGACTGGAAGAATCCTGGATGCAGGAGTCGTCAGTTTCTATCCAGGTTAAAGGGTCGCCAAATTTTTAAGCCTCCTTCTATGGCCCGGGTTGGTTCGAAGTCGACGGGGGTTCTGTTTAGGAGGGCAGCAACGGATCTGTTACTTGCAGTAGTTTCTTCTATACTACGCTCCGAGTTCTTCTTTAGTGGCTCGGAGGATTCTGAGAGGCTTATTAAATTCTTTGAGGTTCTCCCCGATTCTTCTTTTATCGGGAGATTTTAATGACTAAGTTTTCTGAAGAGAGCACGGCTCGAAGGAGAAGATAAAGACTTTTTCTTTACTGTAATTTACTGCTACAATGTTACAGGTAAAGCTCAGCCTCGTAGTTGGTATCAGAATGAACATGGAAGAAATTGGTGGGCTTTATATACCCCGATTCTACTAACATCATCATTATTAAATGTTGAAGAGGCTGCATTATTTTTGCACAGTATCTGAAAATAAAGTAAATTTTAGCTGTGGTAAGGTTTAAACGAATAAACAAGATATTTGAAGATGAAGCCATATTTTTATCTTAAACCGCGTATTTTCAGATCTGTGTATCATGATTGCCAAGTTAACTAAAAGTGGAAAATTGAACTATGCCTCTTCACACTAAAATATGCATATGAGTAAAAATGAAAGGTTTAATATTTACAATTAAATGCTTAGGCAAGACATGACTTCATGAAGCCATATTTTATCTTAAACCAGCGTATTTTCAGATCTGATGTTATCATGATCTGCCAAGTTAACTAAAAGTGAAAATTGAACTATGCCTCTTCACACTAAAATATGCATGAGTAAAAATAAAGGTTTAATATTTACAATTAAATGCTTAGGCAAGACATGACTTCATCTTTTATAACGAAGAGAGAATGTATACAAAATATTGAACACTGAAAAAGTTTCTCAGGATTCATTATTAAGCTAAATTTAAAAAGGTTAAGAAATTTTTAAAAGAGCAAGTCACCATTATTTGGCAAAGTAGAAAGCACATCAAAATTTATCCAACGGAAAAAAATAATAAAAAATAATCGTATTTTCGCCGAATATGTATTTCTAAAGGGCGACATAATTTCGTAGTACATTGAGTACAATCCAAGTACATCACTGAGCACATTGCAACTTCGGTTTATTACAATTATGATTACAATTACCAACCAATTCACATTCGCTTATTATCGTTAATTATCGTCATTAAAATACATTAATTACGATACTAAATTACTATCATTAATTACAGTTTCATTAAAAGTACGGTACATCAATTACATTATATTAAAGTATTACATTTAATTACAATTTTAGCAAATTGTTAATTGACATATCTACTACTGAAGTAATCTAAATAGGTGATACAATTGATATAATGAAGGGGAGTTAACCGTTGTTCTATAATTTAGAGGGGATTAACACAATGGTATATATTTATAGTTAACAATAATTACGCCAAATTATGTCAAATATTATTAGAACTGGTTGGTTATCAGAGTTTGAAAGTCTAATTAGCCAGCGATGAGGAAAGTGGACAAAAATACGGGGTACTTTTCATTGGAAGTACACGGACATTTATGATAACGTAAAACATAAGTAATATAGAATTTGAATGACAATTAGGTAGAAATAGTAAGTACAAGTAATGAGAACGGGATAACTATGTGACGTTAGCGATAACGAACTAGTGGCCAGGCAGGGAAACAATACAGTATATTATAAAATATAACGTAACATACAACATATAACACCATATGTTATAAATTTGTAGCAGAAGCAAGAGAGAGGATTTCGAATTCAGATGCTTGCTTTTGGCGACGTCATCGAAATTCGAACACCCTGAATCAGCATGAATGAGCAGCTTGCGAGAGGTGAACGCACTTAAAAGAAAAAAAAAAAAATAATACATGCGAGTGCATTTGGACGACTTGAACAACAAGTACGGATGCATAGACTGACACGAGTAATAATGTATATTTAATAAAATTGATATAGGATAATGGTCAAGATAAGATATGGAGATATGGATACGACTTAAACCATAGGAATGGTAAGTCGCATGGTTGTGACTGAAAAAAATAGAAAGCAACAATAAAAAATTTTATCCAAACTCGCGTTAAGCGATTTGGTTCTTATGTAAAAACGAATATTGATTATTCATTATTCATTTTTACAGTGCTCTCCCCTTTAAAAGTGATATTTACACAATAATATAATAGGGTACAATTAATACAATTCAATAACATAAAGATAACATCCTAACGAATTCAAATTAGATGATGACAAATTTTTCTTTACAATACAAATTTTATACAGAACAAGTGAGTTCGAGTGGTTGGGTACAATGCAGAGTAACCAAATCTTTAACATGACACTTGCTTAGACGGCTATTATAAAATATAAAAATTCAGAGATTAAAACTTTAATTTTATACAAACAGGATAAAATGATTAATATATTAATTTCGACAAACAATTAAGTTAGACAAAGAATGATATTGTTAAATTTTTAACGAAATTTTATTTTTGTGGAAAAATAAACTGTACATAATGAATAGTGGGTAAAAGGGAAAAATATAAATTTTAAAGTTCAGGAATTTTCAAAGTTACCATGATCGTACAATCTATAAACCAATTTATTGACTATTGTAGGTTAAAAATCGAATTACGCAATGGATTATGTATAGACCTGTGGTCAATGTGTATTTGTGTGTATTAGGTACAAAGTGTGTATCTTATAATTTTTGGGACAGATTAGCTGAGAGGATTGTTAAATTAACTGAATAAATGCATGAGCAAGATATAATATAGAAAGCAAAAATGATTAAGATTAAATAGCATAGTTAGCACTTACACGCAATGAAATAGTTTATTGTGATATCCAATGAATTTAGCATAAGGTTTGTATATATAGTATATATAGTGTGCATACATGTGTGTGTGTTGTGTGTGTGTGTGTAAGGATTCGGGAGGTTTCCGAATTAACAAAGTTATATAATAATTTAAATTGAGAGTAGGGTTATAGGATCTTTTAAGTTCAAGTAGTAGTAGTATTACGTATGTAATTAAATCAGTTACACGTATTAAGGTAATAAACTAAACGCACTTAGAAGAACTTACAATTAATGAAAGTAAATCTCACGGTATCAAAATTGAATTTCGACACACAATTAATTAAATTCGACTACGACAATTACTCAGTATTAATCGAATAAAAAAATATAAAAAAACATAAAAATTGAAAATAGAAATCAATTATAAACTATAATGAACTAAACATATAATATTCTTAAAAAAAAACAAAAAAACAATTGAGGTTATGTTCCATCGTACCAAAAAATGTTTGGAGTAATACATTGGGAGAATTGAGTGACTAAGCGGGGGGTATATGTCTGAAATTGACACTACGTCTTTTCGTGAGCGCTTTGCTCTTTTTTTTTTTTAAAAAAAGAAATTGCTTGTCACTACTTAGAACAAAAATTAAAAGAGTTCAAACAAAACGGAGGGACGGCATATTCCTCATATACTGTACATTACAATAATTATCAAAATGTTACCTTCGTAAAAACGGTTTTGGTTACAAATAATAAAATACATCATTTTACCTATATATTTATATACAGTACGTAACAACTGCATGCAAAAAGCAGACAAATCGGTCAATTTCCTCTTTACAAAAAAAAAAAAAAAAGTTGAACTAAAGACACAAACCGGTCAATTCAGGTTGAATTTAATTTCCTTTTACAACAAAAAGAAAGGTTGAATTAAATTCTCTTAAACAACAAAAAAAAGTTGAATTCAATTGACTGCACTGAAATGACTTGGGACTTGAAAACTGACTTGGGACTTGAAAACTGACTTGGGACTTGAAAACTGACTTGGGACTTGAAAACTGACTTGGGACTTGAAAACTGTCTGGAATTGACTGCACTTGAACTCTATCAAGTGGAGTCTATTATTCTCTGGGTCTGGTTGGCCCTCTTGGAAGCAACCAACAACTGAAATGGATTGCACTGAACTGCTATCAATGGAGTCTACTGAAACTGACTTGCACTTGAACTGCTATCAAGTGAAACTATTAATCTCTGGGGTTTGGTTGTCCCTCTTGGATACAACCAACTGAAAACTGTCTGAAAACTGATTTGCAACTTATTTGCAACTAAAACTGACTTGGAACTGATTTGCAACTAAAACTGACTCGAAACTACTTCAAGTATCTCTATAAATCTCTGGGGTTTGGTTGTCTCTTGGATGCAACCAACTGGAACTGAAAACTGAAACTGGAACTTGAAACTGCTTCAAGTATCTCTATAACTCTATAAACTCTCTTTCTTAATTTGCAAGTCAATTCAATTCAATAATTTGAAAAAAATTGTAAACAAAAATAAAAAATGTAAACATCATTTCACTTGAATGTACGCGAAGGTACAGTAATATTATGTTTGGTACATACAATAAAATTATTCTATACTAACTATAATAGTGAAAATAACTGAAAATTAACTCTGTGATAATTAACTTCTATGACAATTAACTCTGTGAAATTAACTTCTGTGAAAATTAACTTCTGTGAAAATTAAATTCCCTGAAAATTAAATTCTGTGACAATAACTGTTTCAATAAAAAAATGTATCACTGGTGTCTGAAATGTTCACTGTGTTTCTTGTTAACTCTGGCTTGATACTCATTATTAACTGTTAATAATGCTGACTTTTCAAATGTTTACAAATTACTTAAAAAAAAAACAACTCTGTACTTAACAAAATTTCTAAGGCGAAATCCTTAGAGGACGTGTCCTGAAGACGTCTTGCTGGCTACTTCTTTAGATGAGACGAGACGTGGATAACTTAGAGTCGTTACACACGGTTCAAGTGTCGATGCGACGAACTGGAAGTCGTGACACGCGGTCAACTGGTTTTATCCATGCAGGGTAATTTCTATCCTGGCCAAAGAGTGGCCACTTGTTAAAATACTCTTGTAAAATCCTTCTTCTACAGTATGTGCTTATGGTTGCTTCGATTTCCAGGGTCTGGAAGACTGGAAGAATCCTGGATGCAGGAGTCGTCAGTTTCTTATCCAGGTTAAAGGGTCGCCAAATTTTTAAGCCCTCCTTCTATGGCCCTGGGTTGGTTCGAAGTCGACGGGGGTTCTGTTTAGGAGGCAGCAACGGATCTGTTACTTGCAGTAGTTTCTTCTATACTACGCTCCGAGTTCTTCTTTAGTGGCTCGGAGGATTCTGAGAGGCTTATTAAATTCTTTGAGGTTTCTCCCCGATTCTTCTTTTATCGGGAGATTTTAATGACTAAGTTTTCTGAAGAGAGCACGGCTCGAAGGAGAAGATAAAGACTTTTTCTTTACTGTAATTTACTGCTACAATGTTACAGGTAAGCTCAGCCTCGTAGTGGTATCAGAATGAACATGGAAGAAATGGTGGGCTTTATATACCCCGATTCTACTAACATCATCATTATTAAATGTTTGAAGAGGCTGCATTATTTTTGCACAGTATCTGAAAATAAAGTAAATTTTTTAGCTGTGGTAAGGTTTTAAACGAATAAACAAGATATTTGAAGATGAAGCCATATTTTTATCTTAACCGCGTATTTTCAGATCTGATGTTATCATGATCTGCCAAGTTAACTAAAAGTGAAAATTGAACTATGCCTCTTCACACTAAAATATGGCATATGAGAAAAATGAAGTTTAAATATTTACAATTAATGCTTAGGCAAGACATGACTTCATGAAGCCATATTTTTATCTTAAACAGCGTATTTCAGATCTGATGTTATCATGATCTGCCAGTTAACTAAAAGTGAAAATTGAACTATCCTCTTCACACTATAATATGCATATGAGTAAAATGAAAGGTTTAATATTTACAATTAATGCTTAGGCAAGACATGACTTCATCTTTTATAACGAAGAGAGAATGTATACAAAATATTAACACTGAAAAAGTTTCTCAGGATTCATTATTAAGCTAAATTTAAAAATGGTTAAGAAATTTTTAAAAGAGCAAGTCACCATTATTTGGCAAGTGAAAGCACATCAAAATTTATCCAACGGAAAAATAATAATAAAAAATAATCGTATTTTCGCCGCCGAATATGTTTCTAAAGGGCGACATAATTTCGTAGTAATTGAGTACAATCCAAGTACATCACTGAGCATTGCAACTTCGGTTTATTACAATTATGATTACAATTACCAACCAATTCACATTCGCTTATTATCGTTAATTATCATCATTAAAATACATTAATTACGCTATACTAAATTACTATCATTAATTACAGTTTCATTAAAGTACGGTACATCAATTACATTATATTAAAGATTACATTTAATTACAATTTTAGCAAATTGTTAATTGACATATCTACTACTGAAGTAATCTAAATAGGTGATACAATTGATATAATGAAGGGAGTTAACCGTTGTTCTATAATTTAGAGGGGATTAACAACATGGTATATATTTATAGTTAACAATAATTACGCCAAATTATGTCAAATATTATTAGAACGTGGTTGGTTATCAGAGTTTGAAAGTCTAATTAGCCAGCGATGAGGAAAGTGGACAAAAATACGGGGTACTTTTCATTGGAAGTACACGGACATTTATGATAACGTAACACATAAGTAATATAGAATTTGAAATGACATTAGTAGAAATAGTAAGTACAAGTAATGAGAACGGAGATAACTATGTGACGTTAGCCGATAACGAAACTAGTGGCCAGGCAGGGAAACAATACAGTATATTATAATAATATAAAACGTAACATACAGCATATAACACCATATGTTATAAATTTGTAGCAGAAGCAAGAGAGGATTTCGAATTCAGATGCTTGCTTTTGGCGACGTCATCGAAATTCGAACACCCTGAATCAGCATGAATGAGCAGCTTGCGAGAGGTGAACGCACTTAAAAGAAAAAAAAGAAAAAAATAATACATGCGAGTGCATTTTGGACGACTTTGAACAAACAAGTACGGATGCATAGACTGACACGAGTAATAATGTATATTTAATAAAATTGATATAGGATAATGGTCAAGATAAGATATGGAGATATGGATACGACTTAAACCATAGGAATGGTAAGTCGCATGGTTGTGACTGAAAAAAATAGAAAGCAACAAATAAAAATTTTATCCAAACTCGCGTTAAGCGATTTTGGTTCTTATGTAAAAACGAATATTGATTATTCATTATTCATTTTTACAGTATCTCCCCTTTAAGTGATATTTACCATAATATAATAGGGTACAATTAATACAATTCAATAACATAAAGATAACATCCTAACGAATTCAATTAGATGATGACAAATTTTTCTTTACAATACAAATTTTATACAGAACAAGTGAGTTCGAGTGGTTGGGTACAATGCAGAGTAACCAAATCTTTAACATGACAGTTGCTTAGACGGCTATTATAAAATATAAAATTCAGAGATTAAAACTTTAATTTTATACAAACAGGATAAATGATTAATATATTAATTTCGACAAACAATTAGTTAGACAAAGAATGATATTGTTAAATTTTTAACGAAATTTTATTTTCTTGTGGAAAAAAATACATACTGTACATAATGAATAGTGGGTAAAAGGGAAAAATATAAATTTTAAAGTTCAGGAATTTTCAAAGTTACCATGATCATACAATCTATAAACCAATTTTATTGACTATTGTAGGTTAAAAATCGAATTACGCAATGGATATGTATAGACCTGTGGTCAATGTGTATTTGTGTGTATTAGGTACAAAGTGTGTATCTATAATTTTGTGGGACAGATTAGCTGAGAGGATTGTTAATTAACTGAATAAATGCATGAGCAAGATATATATATAGAAAGCAAAAATGATTAAGATTAAATAGCATAGTTAGCACTTACACGCAATGAAATAGTTATTGTGATATCCAATGAATTTAGCATAAGGTTTGTATATATAGTATATATAGTGTGCATACATGTGTGTGTGTTGTGTGTGTGTGTGTAAGGATTCGGGAGGTTTCCGAATTAACAAAGTTATATAATAATTTAAATTGAGAGTAGGGTTATAGGATCTTTTAAGTTCAAGGTAGTATTTACGTATGTAATTAAATCAGTTACACGTATTAAGGTAATAACTAAACGCACTTAGAAGAACTTACAATTAATGAAGTAAATCTCACGGTATCAAAATTGAATTTCGACACACAATTAATTAAATTCGACTACGACAATTACTCAGTATTATCGAATAAAAAAATATAAAAAACATAAAAATTGAAAATAGAAATCAATTATAAACTATAATGAACTAAACATATAATATTCTTAAAAAAAACAAAAAACAATTGAGGTTATGTTCCATCGTACCAAAAAATGTTTGGAGTAATACATTTGGGAGAATTGAGTGACTAAGCGGGGGTATATGTCTGAAATTGACACTACGTCTTTTCGTGAGCGCTTTGCTCCTTTTTTTTTTTTTGAAAAAAAAGAATTGCTTGTCACTACTTAGAACAAAAATTAAAAGAGTTCAAACAAAACGGAGGGACGGCATATTCCTCATATACTGTACATTACAATAATTATCAAAATCGTTACCTTCGTAAAAACGGTTTTGGTTACAAATAATAAATCACATTTTACCTATATATTTATATACAGTACGTAACAACTGCATGCAAAAAGCAGACAAATCGGTCAATTTCCTCTTTACAAAAAAAAAAAAAAAAGTTGAACTAAAGACACAAACCGGTCAATTCAGGTTGAATTTAATTTCCTTTTACAACAAAAAGAAAGGTTGAATTAAATTCTCTTAAACAACAAAAAAAAGTTGAATTCAATTGACTGCACTGAAATGACTTGGGACTTGAAAACTGACTTGGGACTTGAAAACTGACTTGGGACTTGAAAACTGACTTGGGACTTGAAAACTGACTTGGGACTTGAAACTGTCTGGAATTGACTGCACTTGAACTCTATCAAGTGGAGTCTATTATTCTCTGGGTCTGGTTGCCCTCTTGGAAGCAACCAACTACTGAAATGGATTGCACTGAACTGCTATCAATGGAGTCTACTGAACTGACTTGCACTTGAACTGCTATCAAGTGGAAACTATTAATCTCTGGGGTTTGGTTGTCCCTCTTGGATACAACCAACTGAAACTGTCTGAAACTGATTTGCAACTTATTTGCAACTAAAACTGACTTGGAACTGATTTGCAACTAAAACTGACTCGAAACTACTTCAGTATCTCTATAAATCTCTGGGGTTTGGTTGTCTCTCTTGGATGCAACCAACTGGAACTGAAAACTGAAACTGGAACTTGAAACTGCTTCAAGTATCTCTATAACTCTATAAACTCTCTTTCTTAATTTGCAAGTCAATTCAATTCAATAATTTGAAAAAAATTGTAAACAAAAATAAAATGTAAAATCATTTCACTTGAATGTACGCGAAGGTACAGTAATATTATGTTTGGTACATACAATAAAATTATTCTATACTAACTATAATAGTGAAAATAACTGAAAATTAACTCTGTGATAATTAACTTCTATGACAATTAAACCTCTGTGAAAATTAACTTCTGTGAAAATTAACTTCTGTGAAAATTAATTCCCTGAAAATTAAATTCTGTGACAATAACTGTTTCAATAAAAAATGTATCACTGGTGTCTGAAATGTTCATGTGTTTCTTGTTAACTCTGGCTTGATACTCATTATTAACTGTTAATAATGCTGACTTTTCAAATGTTTACAAATTACTTAAAAAAAAACACTCTGTACTTAACAAAATTTCTAAGGCGAAATCCTTAGAGACGTGTCCTGAAGACGTCTTGCTGGCTACTTCTTCTAGATGAGCGAGACGTGGATAACTTAGAGTCGTTACACACCGGTTCAAGTGTCGATGCGACGAACTGGAAGTCGTGACACGCCGGTCAACTGGTTTTATCCATGCAGGGTAATTTCTATCCTGGCCAAAGAGTGGCCACTTGTTAAAATACTCTTGTAAAATCCTTCTTCTACAGTATGTGCTTATGGTTGCTTCGATTTCCAGGGTCTGGAAGACTGGAAGAATCCTGGATGCAGGAGTCGTCAGTTCTTATCCAGGTTAAAGGGTCGCCAAATTTTTAAGCCCTCCTTCTATGGCCCTGGGTTGGTTCGAAGTCGACGGGGGTTCTGTTTAGGAGGCAGCAACGGATCTGTTACTTGCAGTAGTTTCTTCTATACTACGCTCCGAGTTCTTCTTTAGTGGCTCGGAGGATTCTGAGAGGCTATTAAATTCTTTGAGGTTTCTCCCCGATTCTTCTTTTTATCGGGAGATTTTAATGACTAAGTTTTCTGAAGAGAGCACGGCTCGAAGGAGAAGATAAAGACTTTTTCTTTACTGTAATTTACTGCTACAATGTTACAGGTAAAGCTCAGCCTCGTAGTTGGTATCAGAATGAACATGGAAGAAATTGGTGGGCTTTATATACCCCGATTCTACTAAAATCATCATTATTAAATGTTGAAGAGGCTGCATTATTTTTGCACAGTATCTGAAAATAAAGTAAATTTTTTTAGCTGTGGTAAGGTTTAAACGAATAAACAAGATATTTGAAGATGAAGCCATATTTTATCTTAAACCGCGTATTTTCAGATCTGATGTTATCATGATCTGCCAAGTTAACTAAAAGTGAAAATTGAACTATGCCTCTTCACACTAAAATATGCATATGAAGTAAAAATGAAAGGTTTAATATTTACAATTAAATGCTTAGGCAAGACATGACTTCATGAAGCCATATTTTTATCTTAAACAGCGTATTTTCAGATCTGATGTTATCATGATCTGCCAGTTAACTAAAAGTGAAAATTGAACTATGCCTCTTCACACTATAATATGCATATGAGTAAAAATGAAAGGTTTAATATTTACAATTAAATGCTTAGCAAGACATGACTTCATCTTTTTATAACGAAGAGAGAATGTATACAAAATATTAACACTGAAAAAAGTTTCTCAGGATTCATTATTAAGCTAAATTTTAAAAATGGTTAAGAAATTTTTAAAAGAGCAAGTCACCAATTATTTGGCAAAGTAGAAAGCACATCAAAATTTATCCAACGGAAAAATAATAATAAAAAATAATCGTATTTTCGCCGAATATGTATTTCTAAAGGGCGACATAATTTCGTAGTACATTGAGTACAATCCAAGTACATCACGAGCACATTGCAACTTCGGTTTATTACAATTATGATTACAATTACCAACCAATTCACATTCGCTTATTATCGTTAATTATCATCATTAAAATACATTAATTACGCTATACTAAATTACTATCATTATTACAGTTTCATTAAAGTACGGTACATCAATTACATTATATTAAAGTATTACATTTAATTACAATTTTAGCAAATTGTTAATTGACATATCTACTACTGAAGTAATCTAAATAGGTGATACAATTGATATAATGAAGGGGAGTTAACCGTTGTTCTATAATTTAGAGGGGATTAACAACAATGGTATATATTATAGTTAACAATAATTACGCCAATTATGTCAAATATTATTAGAACGTGGTTGGTTATCAGAGTTTGAAAGTCTAATTAGCCAGCGATGAGGAAAGTGGACAAAAATACGGGGTACTTTTCATTGGAAGTACACGGACATTTATGATAACGTAACACATAAGTAATATAGAATTTGAATGACAATTAGGTAGAAATAGTAAGTACAAGTAATGAGAACGGAGATAACTATGTGACGTTAGCCGATAACGAACTAGTGGCCAGGCAGGGAAACAATACAGTATATTATAATAATATAACGTAACATACAGCATATAACACCATATGTTATAAATTTGTAGCAGAAGCAAGAGAGAGGATTTCGAATTCAGATGCTTGCTTTTGGCGACGTCATCGAAATTCGAACACCCTGAATCAGCATGAATGAGCAGCTTGCGAGAGGTGAACGCACTTAAAAGAAAAAAAAGAAAAAAATAATACATGCGAGTGCATTTGGACGACTTTGAACAAACAAGTACGGATGCATAGACTGACACGAGTAATAATGTATATTTAAAAAATTGATATAGGATAATGGTCAAGAAAGATATGGAGATATGGATACGACTTAAACCATAGGAATGGTAGTCGCATGGTTGTGACTGAAAAAATAGAAAGCAACAAATAAAATTTTATCCAAACTCGCGTTAGCGATTTTGGTTCTTATGTAAAACGAATATTGATTATTCATTATTCATTTTTACAGTGCTCCCCTTTAAGTGATATTTACACAATAATATAATAGGGTACAATTAATACAATTCAATACATAAAGATAACATCCTAACGAATTCAATTAGATGATGACAAATTTTGTCTTTACAATACAAATTTATACAGAACAAGTGAGTTCGAGTGGTTGGGTACAATGCAGAGTAACCAAATCTTTAACATGACAGTTGCTTAGACGGCTATTATAAAATATAAAAATTCAGAGATTAAACTTTAATTTTATACAAACAGGATAAATGATTAATATATTAATTTCGACAAAACAATTAAGTTAGACAAAGAATGATATTGTTAAATTTTTAACGAAATTTTATTTTTTGTGGAAAAAAATACATACTGTACATAATGAATAGTGGGTAAAAGGGAAAAATATAAATTTTAAAGTTCAGGAATTTTCAAAGTTACCATGATCATACAATCTATAAACCATTTTATTGACTATTGTAGGTTAAAATCGAATTACGCAATGGATTATGTATAGACCTGTGGTCAATGTGTATTTGTGTGTATTAGGTACAAAGTGTGTATCTTATAATTTTGTGGGACAGATTAGCTGAGAGGATTGTTAAATTAACTGAATAAATGCATGAGCAAGATAATATATAGAAAGCAAAAATGATTAAGATTAAATAGCATAGTTAGCACTTACACGCAATGAAATAGTTTATTGTGATATCCAATGAATTTAGCATAAGGTTTGTATATAGTAATATATGTGGCATACATGGTGTGTGTGTGGTGTGTGTGTGTGTGTAAGGATTCGGGAGGTTTCCGAATAACAAAGTTATATAATAATTTAAATTGAGAGTAGGGTTATAGGATCTTTTAAGTTCAAGGTAGTATTTACGTATGTAATTAAATCAGTTACAGTATTAAGGTAATAAAACTAAACGCACTTAGAGAACTTACAATTAATGAAAGTAAATCTCACGGTATCAAAATTGAATTTCGACACACAATTAATTAAATTCGACTACGACAATTACTCAGTATTAATCGAATAAAAAAATATAAAAAACATAAAAATTGAAAATAGAAATCAATTATAAACTATATGAACTAAACATATAATATTCTTAAAAAAAACAAAAAACAATTGAGGTTATGTTCCATCGTACCAAAAAATGTTTGGAGTAATACATTTGGGAGAATTGAGTGACTAAGCGGGGGTATATGTCTGAAATTGACACTACGTCTTTTCGTGAGCGCTTTGCTCCTTTTTTTTTTTTGAAAAAAAGAAATTGCTTGTCACTACTTAGAACAAAAATTAAAAGAGTTCAAACAAAACGGAGGGACGGCATATTCCTCATATACTGTACATTACAATAATTATCAAAATCGTTACCTTCGTAAAAACGGTTTTGGTTACAAATAATAAAACATCATTTTACCTATATATTTATATACAGTACGTAACAACTGCATGCAAAAAGCAGACAAATCGGTCATTTCCTCTTTACAAAAAAAAAAAAAAAAAGTTGAACTAAAGACACAAACCGGTCAATTCAGGTTGAATTTAATTTCCTTTTACAACAAAAAGAAAGGTTGAATTAAATTCTCTTAAACAACAAAAAAAAGTTGAATTCAATTGACTGCACTGAAATGACTTGGGACTTGAAAACTGACTTGGGACTTGAAAACTGACTTGGGACTTGAAAACTGACTTGGGACTTGAAAACTGACTTGGGACTTGAAACTGTCTGGAATTGACTGCACTTGAACTCTATCAAGTGGAGTCTATTATTCTCTGGGTCTGGTTGGCCCTCTTGGAAGCAACCAACTAACTGAAATGGATTGCACTGAACTGCTATCAATGGAGTCTACTGAAACTGACTTGCACTTGAACTGCTATCAAGTGGAAACTATTAATCTCTGGGGTTTGGTTGTCCCTCTTGGATACAACCAACTGAAACTGTCTGAAAACTGATTTGCAACTTATTTGCAACTAAAACTGACTTGGAACTGATTTGCAACTAAAACTGACTCGAAACTACTTCAAGTATCTCTATAAATCTCTGGGGTTTGGTTGTCTCTCTTGGATGCAACCAACTGGAACTGAAAACTGAAACTGGAACTTGAAACTGCTTCAAGTATCTCTATAACTCTATAAACTCTCTTTCTTAATTTGCAAGTCAATTCAATTCAATAATTTGAAAAAAATTGTAAACAAAAATAAAAAATGTAAACATCATTTCACTTGAATGTACGCGAAGGTACAGTAATATTATGTTTGGTACATACAATAAAATTATTCTATACTAACTATAATAGTGAAAATAACTGAAAATTAACTCTGTGATAATTAACTTCTATGACAATTAACCTCTGTGAAAATTAACTTCTGTGAAAATTAACTTCTGTGAAAATTAAATTCCCTGAAAATTAAATTCTGTGACAATAACTGTTTCAATAAAAAAATGTATCACTGGTGTCTGAAATGTTCACTGTGTTTCTTGTTAACTCTGGCTTGATACTCATTATTAACTGTTAATAATGCTGACTTTTCAAATGTTTACAAATTACTTAAAAAAAAACAACTCTGTACTTAACAAAATTTCTAAGGCGAAATCCTTAGAGACGTGTCCTGAAGACGTCTTGCTGGCTACTTCTTCTAGATGAGACGAGACGTGGATAACTTAGAGTCGTTACACACCGGTTCAAGTGTCGATGCGACGAACTGGAAGTCGTGACACGCCGGTCAACTGGTTTTATCCATGCAGGGTAATTTCTATCCTGGCCAAAGAGTGGCCACTTGTTAAAATACTCTTGTAAAATCCTTCTTCTACAGTATGTGCTTATGGTTGCTTCGATTTCCAGGGTCTGGAAGACTGGAAGAATCCTGGATGCAGGAGTCGTCAGTTTCTTATCCAGGTTAAAGGGTCGCCAAATTTTTAAGCCCTCCTTCTATGGCCCTGGGTTGGTTCGAAGTCGACGGGGGTTCTGTTTAGGAGGCAGCAACGGATCTGTTACTTGCAGTAGTTTCTTCTATACTACGCTCCGAGTTCTTCTTTAGTGGCTCGGAGGATTCTGAGAGGCTTATTAAATTCTTTGAGGTTTCTCCCCGATTCTTCTTTTATCGGGAGATTTTAATGACTAAGTTTTCTGAAGAGAGCACGGCTCGAAGGAGAAGATAAAGACTTTTTCTTTACTGTAATTTACTGCTACAATGTTACAGGTAAAGCTCAGCCTCGTAGTTGGTATCAGAATGAACATGGAAGAAATTGGTGGGCTTTATATACCCCGATTCTACTAACATCATCATTATTAAATGTTGAAGAGGCTGCATTATTTTTGCACAGTATCTGAAAATAAAGTAAATTTTTTAGCTGTGGTAAGGTTTAAACGAATAAACAAGATATTTGAAGATGAAGCCATATTTTTATCTTAAACCGCGTATTTTCAGATCTGATGTTATCATGATCTGCCAAGTTAACTAAAAGTGAAAATTGAACTATGCCTCTTCACACTAAAATATGCATATGAGTAAAAATGAAAGGTTTAATATTTACAATTAAATGCTTAGGCAAGACATGACTTCATGAAGCCATATTTTATCTAACCTATTTTCAGATCTGATGTTATCATGATCTGCCAAGTTAACTAAAAGTGAAAATTGAACTATGCCTCTTCACACTATAATATGCATATGAGTAAAAATGAAAGGTTTAATATTTACAATTAAATGCTTAGGCAAGACATGACTTCATCTTTTTATAACGAAGAGAGAATGTATACAAAATATTAACACTGAAAAAGTTTCTCAGGATTCATTATTAAGCTAAATTTAAAAATGGTTAAGAAATTTTTAAAAGAGCAAGTCACCAATTATTTGGCAAAGTAGAAAGCACATCAAAATTTATCCAACGGAAAAATAATAATAAAAAATAATCGTATTTTCGCCGAATATGTATTTCTAAAGGGCGACATAATTTCGTAGTACATTGAGTACAATCCAAGTACATCACTGAGCACATTGCAACTTCGGTTTATTACAATTATGATTACAATTACCAACCAATTCACATTCGCTTATTATCGTTAATTATCATCATTAAAATACATTAATTACGCTATACTAAATTACTATCATTAATTACAGTTTCATTAAAGTACGGTACATCAATTACATTATATTAAAGTATTACATTTAATTACAATTTTAGCAAATTGTTAATTGACATATCTACTACTGAAGTAATCTAAATAGGTGATACAATTGATATAATGAAGGGGAGTTAACCGTTGTTCTATAATTTAGAGGGGATTAACAACAATGGTATATATTTATAGTTAACAATAATTACGCCAAATTATGTCAAATATTATTAGAACGTGGTTGGTTATCAGAGTTTGAAAGTCTAATTAGCCAGCGATGAGGAAAGTGGACAAAAATACGGGGTACTTTTCATTGGAAGTACACGGACATTTATGATAACGTAACACATAAGTAATATAGAATTTGAATGACAATTAGGTAGAAATAGTAAGTACAAGTAATGAGAACGGAGATAACTATGTGACGTTAGCCGATAACGAACTAGTGGCCAGGCAGGGAAACAATACAGTATATTATAATAATATAACGTAACATACAGCATATAACACCATATGTTATAAATTTGTAGCAGAAGCAAGAGAGAGGATTTCGAATTCAGATGCTTGCTTTTGGCGACGTCATCGAAATTCGAACACCCTGAATCAGCATGAATGAGCAGCTTGCGAGAGGTGAACGCACTTAAAAGAAAAAAAAGAAAAAAATAATACATGCGAGTGCATTTGGACGACTTTGAACAAACAAGTACGGATGCATAGACTGACACGAGTAATAATGTATATTTAATAAAATTGATATAGGATAATGGTCAAGATAAGATATGGAGATATGGATACGACTTAAACCATAGGAATGGTAAGTCGCATGGTTGTGACTGAAAAAAATAGAAAGCAACAAATAAAAATTTTATCCAAACTCGCGTTAAGCGATTTTGGTTCTTATGTAAAAACGAATATTGATTATTCATTATTCATTTTTACAGTGCTCTCCCCTTTAAAGTGATATTTACACAATAATATAATAGGGTACAATTAATACAATTCAATAACATAAAGATAACATCCTAACGAATTCAAATTAGATGATGACAAATTTTTCTTTACAATACAAATTTTATACAGAACAAGTGAGTTCGAGTGGTTGGGTACAATGCAGAGTAACCAAATCTTTAACATGACAGTTGCTTAGACGGCTATTATAAAATATAAAAATTCAGAGATTAAAACTTTAATTTTATACAAACAGGATAAAATGATTAATATATTAATTTCGACAAACAATTAAGTTAGACAAAGAATGATATTGTTAAATTTTTAACGAAATTTTATTTTCTTGTGGAAAAAAATACATACTGTACATAATGAATAGTGGGTAAAAGGGAAAAATATAAATTTTAAAGTTCAGGAATTTTCAAAGTTACCATGATCGTACAATCTATAAACCAATTTTATTGACTATTGTAGGTTAAAAATCGAATTACGCAATGGATTATGTATAGACCTGTGGTCAATGTGTATTTGTGTGTATTAGGTACAAAGTGTGTATCTTATAATTTTGTGGGACAGATTAGCTGAGAGGATTGTTAAATTAACTGAATAAATGCATGAGCAAGATATATATATAGAAAGCAAAAATGATTAAGATTAAATAGCATAGTTAGCACTTACACGCAATGAAATAGTTTATTGTGATATCCAATGAATTTAGCATAAGGTTTGTATATATAGTATATATAGTGTGCATACATGTGTGTGTGTGTGTGTGTGTGTGTAAGGATTCGGGAGGTTTCCGAATTAACAAAGTTATATAATAATTTAAATTGAGAGTAGGGTTATAGGATCTTTTAAGTTCAAGGTAGTATTTACGTATGTAATTAAATCAGTTACACGTATTAAGGTAATAAACTAAACGCACTTAGAAGAACTTACAATTAATGAAAGTAAATCTCACGGTATCAAAATTGAATTTCGACACACAATTAATTAAATTCGACTACGACAATTACTCAGTATTAATCGAATAAAAAAATATAAAAAACATAAAAATTGAAAATAGAAATCAATTATAAACTATAATGAACTAAACATATAATATTCTTAAAAAAAACAAAAAACAATTGAGGTTATGTTCCATCGTACCAAAAAATGTTTGGAGTAATACATTTGGGAGAATTGAGTGACTAAGCGGGGGGTATATGTCTGAAATTGACACTACGTCTTTTCGTGAGCGCTTTGCTCCTTTTTTTTTTTTGAAAAAAAGAAATTGCTTGTCACTACTTAGAACAAAAATTAAAAGAGTTCAAACAAAACGGAGGGACGGCATATTCCTCATATACTGTACATTACAATAATTATCAAAATCGTTACCTTCGTAAAAACGGTTTTGGTTACAAATAATAAAATACATCATTTTACCTATATATTTATATACAGTACGTAACAACTGCATGCAAAAAGCAGACAAATCGGTCAATTTCCTCTTTACAAAAAAAAAAAAAAAAGTTGAACTAAAGACACAAACCGGTCAATTCAGGTTGAATTTAATTTCCTTTTACAACAAAAAGAAAGGTTGAATTAAATTCTCTTAAACAACAAAAAAAAGTTGAATTCAATTGACTGCACTGAAATGACTTGGGACTTGAAAACTGACTTGGGACTTGAAAACTGACTTGGGACTTGAAAACTGACTTGGGACTTGAAAACTGACTTGGGACTTGAAACTGTCTGGAATTGACTGCACTTGAACTCTATCAAGTGGAGTCTATTATTCTCTGGGTCTGGTTGGCCCTCTTGGAAGCAACCAACTAACTGAAATGGATTGCACTGAACTGCTATCAATGGAGTCTACTGAAACTGACTTGCACTTGAACTGCTATCAAGTGGAAACTATTAATCTCTGGGGTTTGGTTGTCCCTCTTGGATACAACCAACTGAAACTGTCTGAAAACTGATTTGCAACTTATTTGCAACTAAAACTGACTTGGAACTGATTTGCAACTAAAACTGACTCGAAACTACTTCAAGTATCTCTATAAATCTCTGGGGTTTGGTTGTCTCTCTTGGATGCAACCAACTGGAACTGAAAACTGAAACTGGAACTTGAAACTGCTTCAAGTATCTCTATAACTCTATAAACTCTCTTTCTTAATTTGCAAGTCAATTCAATTCAATAATTTGAAAAAAATTGTAAACAAAAATAAAAAATGTAAACATCATTTCACTTGAATGTACGCGAAGGTACAGTAATATTATGTTTGGTACATACAATAAAATTATTCTATACTAACTATAATAGTGAAAATAACTGAAAATTAACTCTGTGATAATTAACTTCTATGACAATTAACTTCTGTGAAAATTAACTTCTGTGAAAATTAACTTCTGTGAAAATTAAATTCCCTGAAAATTAAATTCTGTGACAATAACTGTTTCAATAAAAAAATGTATCACTGGTGTCTGAAATGTTCACTGTGTTTCTTGTTAACTCTGGCTTGATACTCATTATTAACTGTTAATAATGCTGACTTTTCAAATGTTTACAAATTACTTAAAAAAAACAACTCTGTACTTAACAAAATTTCTAAGGCGAAATCCTTAGAGACGTGTCCTGAAGACGTCTTGCTGGCTACTTCTTCTAGATGAGACGAGACGTGGATAACTTAGAGTCGTTACACACCGGTTCAAGTGTCGATGCGACGAACTGGAAGTCGTGACACGCCGGTCAACTGGTTTTATCCATGCAGGGTAATTTCTATCCTGGCCAAAGAGTGGCCACTTGTTAAAATACTCTTGTAAAATCCTTCTTCTACAGTATGTGCTTATGGTTGCTTCGATTTCCAGGGTCTGGAAGACTGGAAGAATCCTGGATGCAGGAGTCGTCAGTTTCTTATCCAGGTTAAAGGGTCGCCAAATTTTTAAGCCCTCCTTCTATGGCCCTGGGTTGGTTCGAAGTCGACGGGGGTTCTGTTTAGGAGGCAGCAACGGATCTGTTACTTGCAGTAGTTTCTTCTATACTACGCTCCGAGTTCTTCTTTAGTGGCTCGGAGGATTCTGAGAGGCTTATTAAATTCTTTGAGGTTTCTCCCCGATTCTTCTTTTATCGGGAGATTTTAATGACTAAGTTTTCTGAAGAGAGCACGGCTCGAAGGAGAAGATAAAGACTTTTTCTTTACTGTAATTTACTGCTACAATGTTACAGGTAAAGCTCAGCCTCGTAGTTGGTATCAGAATGAACATGGAAGAAATTGGTGGGCTTTATATACCCCGATTCTACTAACATCATCATTATTAAATGTTGAAGAGGCTGCATTATTTTTGCACAGTATCTGAAAATAAAGTAAATTTTTTAGCTGTGGTAAGGTTTAAACGAATAAACAAGATATTTGAAGATGAAGCCATATTTTTATCTTAAACCGCGTATTTTCAGATCTGATGTTATCATGATCTGCCAAGTTAACTAAAAGTGAAAATTGAACTATGCCTCTTCACACTAAAATATGCATATGAGTAAAAATGAAAGGTTTAATATTTACAATTAAATGCTTAGGCAAGACATGACTTCATGAAGCCATATTTTTATCTTAAACAGCGTATTTTCAGATCTGATGTTATCATGATCTGCCAAGTTAACTAAAAGTGAAAATTGAACTATGCCTCTTCACACTATAATATGCATATGAGTAAAAATGAAAGGTTTAATATTTACAATTAAATGCTTAGGCAAGACATGACTTCATCTTTTTATAACGAAGAGAGAATGTATACAAAATATGAACACTGAAAAAAGTTTCTCAGGATTCATTATTAAGCTAAATTTAAAAATGGTTAAGAAATTTTTAAAAGAGCAAGTCACCAATTATTTGGCAAAGTAGAAAGCACATCAAAATTTATCCAACGGAAAAATAATAATAAAAAATAATCGTATTTTCGCCGAATATGTATTTCTAAAGGGCGACATAATTTCGTAGTACATTGAGTACAATCCAAGTACATCACTGAGCACATTGCAACTTCGGTTTATTACAATTATGATTACAATTACCAACCAATTCACATTCGCTTATTATCGTTAATTATCATCATTAAAATACATTAATTACGCTATACTAAATTACTATCATTAATTACAGTTTCATTAAAGTACGGTACATCAATTACATTATATTAAAGTATTACATTTAATTACAATTTTAGCAAATTGTTAATTGACATATCTACTACTGAAGTAATCTAAATAGGTGATACAATTGATATAATGAAGGGGAGTTAACCGTTGTTCTATAATTTAGAGGGGATTAACAACAATGGTATATATTTATAGTTAACAATAATTACGCCAATTATGTCAAATATTATTAGAACCTGGTTGGTTATCAGAGTTTGAAAGTCTAATTAGCCAGCGATGAGGAAAGTGGACAAAAATACGGGGTACTTTTCATTGGAAGTACACGGACATTTATGATAACGTAACACATAAGTAATATAGAATTTGAATGACAATTAGGTAGAAATAGTAAGTACAAGTAATGAGAACGGGGATAACTATGTGACGTTAGCCGATAACGAACTAGTGGCCAGGCAGGGAAACAATACAGTATATTATAATAATATAACGTAACATACAACATATAACACCATATGTTATAAATTTGTAGCAGAAGCAAGAGAGAGGATTTCGAATTCAGATGCTTGCTTTTGGCGACGTCATCGAAATTCGAACACCCTGAATCAGCATGAATGAGCAGCTTGCGAGAGTTGAACGCACTTAAAAGAAAAAAAAGAAAAAAGATAATACATGCGAGCGCATTTAGACGACTTTGAACAAACAAGTACGGATGCATAGACTGACACGAGTAATAATGTATATTTAATAAAATTGATATAGGATAATGGTCAAGATAAGATATGGAGATATGGATACGACTTAAACCATAGGAATGGTAGGTCGCATGGTTGTGACTGTAGAAAAATAGAAAGCAACAAATAAAAATTTTATCCAAACTCGCGTTAAGCGATTTTGGTTCTTATGTAAAAATGAATATTGATTACACTGGTATGCATCAATTTTGCTGTCAAGGGTTTTGTAAGTGATTCTTATAGAGTCTTTCCTGCTGATTTCGAATCTGCAATCCGTTTTTCTCAATCAGCTCAGGTTATCCGGCTATGGCCTCATAAGTAAAATAGAATTTTTCGTGATTTTGTCAAAGCGGAATTGGAACAGTAACATCTATCATCACTTGTTTCACTTGTATAATATCTTTTTTTACTTTTCAGGCATATAGATAAAATATTTCATAATGAATGGAGCGTGTAAAAATGATCCCAATAGATTCTGCTACATATGTGGGACGGTTACCATGCCAAATAACCAGTCCCGAATCACTAAATTTGTGAAGACAATGTATAGAGCATACTTTGGAATTAAGCTAGGGGACCAGGACAAAAATTTCGCCCCTCATATGTGCTGCAAGACGTGCATTGAAAATTTGAGAAGATGGAGCAAAGGCAGAGCGAAATCTTTGCCTTTTGGAATTCCCATGATTTGGAGAGAAGGAAAGGATCACGTGACAGATTGCTATTTCTGCATGACAAACCTCCAAGGTGGGCTTATAAATTTATTTTTCTTAAATATTTTGAAATCCTCGTATGAAACTTGACATAATATTCACCATAATGTAATATTCACTATATATAGCATAATATTCACCATAATGGTAATCATACATTTACATATACATATTGTTATAGAAAATACATTTACACATACATATTGTTGTATAAGTTACATTTACATATACAATGATTGTATATTTTCTTTCTTTTTCATTCATATTGTCCCCGAAGGGACAATATGAATGAAAAAGGAAGAAATATACAGACTCCATCGACCTATTTCATATCTTACAGACCGCAGCCTTCCCTCACGAGCCGCCACTGTCTGAATGCTTCTTCTATTTCATATGCAAGTTTTATATCCATGTTTCTGTGTTTCTATTTTCAGGAGTTAACAAGAAGAATAAACACATTGTTGTATACCCTGACATTCCTTCTGCTATGAGACCTGTACCCCATGGTCCTGGAATTCCAATACCCGACCCACCTCAAACCCTGGACTTCGATGATTCTGATGATGAATCAATGACCAATGCCAATGACCAGTCCCAGTCATATATACCTCAAAATACCGCTTCAAATGAGCCGAGGCCCCTCAACCAGGCCAAACTTAATGATCTTACCAGGGATTTAGGACTTTCCAAATTAGCTGCCGAGATCTTGGGCTCACGACTTCGAGAGGACAACTTGCTGGCTCCGGGAACAACATTCTCCTGGTATAGGAAACGAGAGGAAGAATTCCGCAAGTTTTTTGCAGTGCACGAAAATACCTCTTCCTTAGTGTACTGCTGCAATGTTGAGGGGCTAATCGAATCCTTGGGCCTGCCATATAACGCATCAGAATGGAGGCTATTTATAGACTCGTCTAAACGAAGTTTGAAAGCAGTACTTCTCAACATTGGGAATCGGGTTGCATCAGTCCCTGTAGCACATTCCGTACAACTTACTGAGAGCTACGATAACATGAAAATTTTACTGGAGGCTCTCGTATACGACCAACATAACTGGAGGATCTGTGGAGATTTGAAGGTAATACTAATATCCTAAGTAAACTATTGCTATTGACTATGTTGTTTTTCCAAAGGTTATTTGAGAGCGTATAAGAACACTTAACTTCCCCACAGAAGTGATACAGTCCAATGCATAGATTTTTTATCTGATAGAACAAATTCTCTAAATTCTTTAAATATTTTAATTTTTTTTCAGATTGTGGCATTTGTATTGGGAATGCAAGGGGGATACACGAAATACCCATGTTTCCTCTGCAAATGGGATAGCCGAGCGGATGAGAAGCACTATGCACAGCGTGAATGGGCATCCAGAGAGAATTTTGAGCCTGGGTCGCATAATGTCGTTTCAGTGCCCCTTGTACCACCAACAAAAATTTTGCTCCCACCACTTCATATTAATCTGGGCTTGATGAAAAATTTCATCAAATCAATGAATAAGGAGGGTTCAGCATTCCGATATCTCGAGAGTAAATTTCCTCATATATCTGATGCTAAACTAAATGCTGGGTTTTTTGATGGTCCTCAAATTCGAACTTTGACCAAGGATACTCAGTTCGAAAACGCAATGACTCCAACTGAGAAGAATGCCTGGCAGGCATTCAAATCAGTTGTCACTGATTTTCTTGGCAAGCGTAGAAGTCCAGAATACGAGTCCGTTGTCGAAAACTTGATGGAAGCTTTCAAAGCTCATGGGTCGCGCATGTCCATAAAAATGCACTTTTTGTGGTCCCACTTGGACTATTTTCCTGAAAATTGCGGGGATTATAGTGAGGAACAGGGTGAACGATTTCACCAAGATATCAAAATAATGGAAGAGAGGTACCAGGGAAACTGGGATATCAATATGCTGGCGGACTATTGCTGGTGTTTGAAGCGAGACGTGCCCGAAGAAAAACACAGACGGAAAGCCAAAAAACTTCATTCCTTCCTCAATAAACTTTTTTCCATATTCATTGTATGAATAAAAGTATTTATTCACACAATGTTTTCATTTTTCACGAGTGTTCTTATAATATTACTCGTATCTACAGTGTTTAAGCTAAAAAAATCAATAAATTTGGGGATAAAATTGGACTTATAATAAATGGCCAATAGAGAAAAAACCTGACCTGATTGAGGAAAACCAGTCATTTTCGAATTCAGCATGGTCGAATTATATAATGAGTTGAAAAAACCCTCACAGCAGACAAAAAAATTTCATATGCATACCAGTGTTATTCATTGTTCATTTTTACATATATATATATATACAGTCATGCCAAAAAGTTTTGCACTGGTAAAACAGTTGGTGTTAAATTTATTGCCAATGATGAATTATTCTTTAAATTGCCTTGCTGCCAGAAACAGATAAGATTGTTATCGTACAACAAAGACAGCATAATTGATGCCTGCACGCTAAAGTATATCAGTATTGACGGTGCACTGTATCAGAGTTCATGTTTCATCTTATTTTATGACAATAGTGAAAATTAACAATATCAAGTGCTATAGACTATATATTACCTTTATAAAGGTGTTTTAATTCATATGTTTTTTTTTAAATGGTTAAAAATAAGTCTCTCTCACTCGAAACTCGCATAAAAATCAATGTTTTATATGAAAGTGGACAATCCCACGCATCAATAGCCACAGAACTTGGTATTTCAAAATGAGCAGTGACAAGATGCATTTAGAGATATAAAGCGACGTCAAGTTTTAAAGACCGGCAACTCTCAGGAAGGCCAAGATCAACTAGTTTGAGGGATGATAATCGCTAAGAAGATTTGTAAAAAGTAATCCAGCGAAAGGCTCTATTGAAATTAAGACAGAATTGAATCTTGACATTGCCTCAAGAACTGTACGTCATCTTCTACAAAATTGTCCCCGAACAAATTTGAATAACTTTTCTGTTTTTAAATGAATGTTTTTATTTTCTAGTTGTGCATTGTAGACGTTTTGGCAAGACATCTCTAAAGATTCGAAGAGGATCCATGCATCTTTGAGAATGGGGTGGATGACTGAAGAAAAGACATTCTGCTTTGAAAGCTACCTAAAATCCAAATCATACGAGCAGACAGCCAGGAGTTCTCAAAAGCATTTTAACTGTGGCAAACATCAATCACTTCCAGGGTACGAGACAATTATTCAACAATTTTCTTCTAACACAAGACAGGTAAGAATACCACTTGGGCAGAGCCATTTTAACCCGATGTATACAAAGAAGACGGTAAAACAGCCCATATGTTATGATTTGGGGATGTTTTGGAGCAAATGGTCCAGGTTGTCTTCATTTTCTTCCACAGGGTGCCACAATGAATGGAGCTAGATATTTGTTCATGCTTAAAGAAAAGCTCCTGTTGCATATGGATAGCCTAGCGTGTGATACTTTACAGCAAGATTCAGCTCCTGCCATACAGCCAAAAAGGTTACCGACTGGCTTTTATCACATTACCAACTTCTTAAGTGGCCTGATAATTCGCCTGACCTTAATCCGATCGAGAATTTATGGGCAGTCCTAAAGCAAAAGGTAGCTCAAAGTAAGTCCTCAATGATGGAAGAACTTATCGAAAATATAAAACATGTCTGGACACAAGAAATATCCGAGGAACTATGCAGAAAACTTGCATATTCTATGCCTAAACGTGTTAAATCTGTGCTGAAGAATAAAGGTACCCTACAAAATATTAATATTCAAATTAACTCATAATAAAACATGTTTTACTAATAAATGTTTCTTTTAACTCCTGCTAAAAGCACTAACTGCTTCACCGGTGCTAAAATTTTGTCATGACTGTATATATATATATATATATATATATAAATGCTGCAGGGTCCTTTATTCCCCATATGTAGACAGAGAGAGCGTGAGAGAATACTTTATAGGGATGTATAATGAACGATATAGTGTGTGTAGGTGTGGCGATCGGGTGTATTCTCTAGCTGTTTCGACTGGCGGGGGTTCGGAAACCGACCAGGATGGCCATATTTTACTTTAAAAATTTGTTGTGAGAGGAGGCGCTGCCCCAATTAGACTATAGTCACTATTTATATTATTTAAACAAACCCTCCATTTATATTTCACAAAATGCGTTTTTCTTGTCATTATAAATTAAATTTTTACTTTGCTTTAAAGAATTACAGTTCTTTAAGTAAATATCATACATTATGCTGAGACTGTTTTATATAATATATATATATATACTGTATATATATATATATATTATTATTATTATTATTACGGATGTACTGAGTATTCGGTATTCGGTAAAAAAATTAGGATATTCGATATTCGACCAAATAGTTTTTGTATGCTTTTAACAAAAATACCAAATATATATATACTGTATATATATATATATATATTATTATTATTATTATTACGGATGTACTGAGTATTCGGTATTCGGTAAAAAAATTAGGATATTCGATATTCGACCAAATAGTTTTTGTATGCTTTTAACAAAAATACCAAATATATATATATACTGTATATATATATATATATTATTATTATTATTATTACGGATGTACTGAGTATTCGGTATTCGGTAAAAAAATTAGGATATTCGATATTCGACCAAATAGTTTTTGTATGCTTTTAACAAAAATACCAAATATTTCATAACACTGGTCAACAAAGATTTTTCATCAGAGTAAAATTTGTGGTGACTGGATAACATTTTTCACGCTGATTCCAAAACTGTATTCAGATTTTTTCTAGCACGTATAGTTTTCAAGATGAAGGCATATATATAACTACACAGATTTAACCATTTTAAATAGGCAAAATACTAATATTTCAACATTTGATTGTGTTTATTTTATTGTGTTTTTTTAGTTTATTCATCTTATTTATTTCAATTATCTTAATTATACATCTTATTTATTTCAGGTGTGAGCTTTTACGTCTAGCAGCATTGTGATTCAGGCAACAACGCCGTGCTTTGTATGTCAAAAGATCAGTCCAGTCCAAGAACTTGTTGTGTCAAGTTGGTGTACATTTTTTTTTAATTTATAGTTTGCTCAGGTCAGTCAACATGCCTCGACAATGTAAGAATGACCCCGACAAGTTCTGTTTCGTATGCGGCCAGTTGACAACTAAAACACAGCGAGAAGTATTACAACCGACATTAAGAAAATATACAAGCTATACTTTGGTTGCCATCTAGGTGACCAAGATAAACCATGGGCGCCACATCAAATCTGTTCTGGCTGTTCAAATGGATTACGTGATTGGCTTAACAAAAAGAAAGCTTCAATGCCATTTGCCATACCCATGATATGGAGGGAGCCGAGAGATCATCATGAAGACTGTTATTTTTGTAGTGTGAACTTAATGGGGTTTTCTGCCAAGAACAAACACCAGATTGTATATCCAAACTTGGATTCAGCACGTAGACCAGTAAAACATGATGAAACATTGCCCATTCCAATTCCCCCAAGTGATAGGCTAGATTCTATCATTGATGACATGGAAAGTGATGAAGGTGCAACTGGCGTTTCCGGACCATCTACAGAACCAGAGTACACTTTTGAAGGTAGACATTTAGAGCCTAAAAAGTTAACCCAAGGACAGTTGAATGATCTTGTTAGAGACTTATCGCTGTCTAAAGAGAAATCAGAGCTTCTCGCCTCAAGACTAAAGGAGAACAATTTACTTGAGAACAATGTTCGTATTAGTTACTACCGAAAGCGGAATTTTGAATTAACAGCATTCTTTTCAGTAGACGGTCCTCTCTGTTATTGCCATGACATCAATGGACTATTTACAGCCATATCTCAGACGTATGTGGCATCTGAGTGGCGCCTCTTTATTGATTCGTCGCAGAGAAGCCTGAAAGCAGTTCTTTTGCATAATGGTAATATAATGCCATCCATCCCCATTGCCCATTCCGTCCATCTAAAAGAGACATATGACAATATGGATATACTACTTAAGGCAATCAAATACGACAGTCATCAATGGAATGTTTGTGGAGATCTAAAAGTTATAGGAATGCTTATGGGTATTCAGTCAGGATTCACAAAATTTTGTTGTTTCCTTTGCCTGTGGGACAGTCGCGCCACTATAGAACATTACACCAAAAGTGACTGGCCACTTAGGTATACATATGTTCCAGGGATAAGCAATGTCCAGTCTGTCCCTTTAGTGGATCCCCAAAAGATCTATCTGCCACCTCTTCACATTAAACTTGGTTTAATGAAGAATTTTGTTAAAGCAATGGGTAAAGTCAATTCTGAAGGGTTCCAATACCTTTCAAGGAAATTTCCGAAGGTTACTGCAGCAAAATTGAAGGAAGGAATTTTTGTTGGGCCACAAATAAGGGAGGTTTTGAATGACACTGAATTTAAAAAAGTCCTAAGTCCGCTGGAATTGAAGGCTTGGCTGTCGTTCAAATGGATATGTGAAAACTTTCTTGGAAGCAACAAATCACCTGCGTATAAGGATGGAGTCAAGAACCTCCTTGATGCCTTCAAAGAAATGGAGTGTCGAATGTCGTTAAAAATTCACTTCCTGCATTCCCACTTAGATTTCTTTCCTGAAAACCTTGGTGCAGTGAGTGACGAGCAAGGAGAGCGCTTCCATCAAGATATTCAGATGATGGAGAAGCGCTACCAAGGATATTGGAATGAAAGCATGATGGCGGACCATTGTTGGATGCTGTATCGTGACAATCCAGGCCAAATTTACAAAAGGAAATCACACTCACAGCGCTTTTAATAAAATAATGTATATATTCTTTATTTATAAGTACATTGAATAAAGTATATGATGTATTTGTTGTTTAGCATTCCTAAGTGTGATCTATACATCCATAAATTTTCTTCTCGCAATATCAAAAACTTAAAAATATCAAAACCAGTGTATCTATATAACTATACGTGCTAGAAAAAAAATAAAACCAGGTTCGGAATCAGCGCGAAAACTGCATTAAGAAAAGTGTGATCATGTTTGTGATGAGAAAAAAAAGTTTCATTTTGTTGGCCAGTGTAATTAGAGTAAATAACGTTATTTAGGAAATGGAATTTAAAATGTATTTTTTTGTAAAGGCTTCATTGTTAGCATCAGATGTCCACAGAGCTGTCGTAAAACTCATAAAAGCAATCTCATTCAATGAACCTAAAATACTCTGACGCATAGAATCATAGATTTACGGAATAACATTTTGGCTTAAATATTTACGGGAAGGAATAG
Organism: Bathynomus jamesi; assembly: GCA_023014485.1. Taxonomy (NCBI): domain Eukaryota; kingdom Metazoa; phylum Arthropoda; class Malacostraca; order Isopoda; family Cirolanidae; genus Bathynomus; species Bathynomus jamesi. Next base: position 479,182 of record JAJOZX010001357.1, on the reverse strand, counting down.
GATACTGAGGCTCCAATCCATAAATCAGTCTCTTAAAAACAATAATTCTATTCAATGTTTTACATTGACGCCCAATGAGCAAAATAAACTAATATTAGGTATTTGGTATTCGCCCGAATAGTTTTGCACCGAATGTTCGATATTCGGTGAATTTTAGTATTCGGTACATCCCTAATAACTCGTGTATATATATATATATATACACCTAAATTATTTTTTATTTTATTCTGTGTGTGAATCTATTTACATAAAGATTTCGTTGAGCGGAATCAACCTTGAAATAAACCCTTCGGCTGAGCGAAATATTAAGGTGGGTATTTGCATTCGCATTCGCAGAAGCGTTTTGGACTTAAAATGCCCGAATAAAGTTTAAGCAGATTGCCGATTGTAGGAAACAGGAATTTTCGTAAACCTTTCCGTTTGATGCTGTCCACGTTTGATAAACGACAGATTCGAAATGAGGTCGACAGTCTTTTGTTCGCATTCGAAGATGCCCCCCCCGAGTCATTGGAGCGATGACGCGTGGTGAGATCTTGTACAGTTCAGCCAAGAATCGTGTACGCATACTGATTGCTTTATTTTTTCTTTCATACGCGACAAGACTGTTTTGATTAAAGTTTGCTGTTGTTATTGGAAAGATATATATATATATACCTTTGGTTAATCTTTGGTTAGCTTCCGCCCGAATTGTTCATTCTGACGAAGGTCAAGCTTTTCACTCCACCTTAGACCTACAGTTTAACGTGGAATCCGAACCACGCCCCACCAGCAGCCCAGTGTCTTAACCACTAGGCCACCCAGGGTACCCATTTATCTACCAACCACTTTCTTTTATTGTGTGGAAGGATGAACAGCTGGGTTTTGCTGCGCGCCGGCTGCCGTCAGCAGGTCTCGATCCCGGGGCCGATGGATTCGTAGTTAGCGACGCTAACCACTACACCACCGAGGTGTATATATATATATATATATATATATATATATATATATATATATACACTATATATATACATACACACACAATATATAACCTTTGGTTAGCTTCCGCCCGAATTCTTCATTCGGACGAAGGTCAAGCTTTTCACTCCACCCTTAGACCTACAATTTAACGTGGAATCCGAACCACGCTCCACCAGCAGCACAGCGTCTTAACCACTAAGCCATCCAGGGTACCCATTTATCTACCAACCACTTTCCTTTTTTATTGTGTTGAAGGATGAACAGCTGAGTTTTGCTGCGCGCCCGCTGCCGTCACCGGGTCTCGAACCCGGGGCCGATGGATTCGTAGTCAGCGACGCTAACCACTACATCACCCACCGAGGCGCATATATATATATATATCTTTTTCTACAAAAAATACAAAGGCTACCAAACAACAACAGACGAGGCTGTCTAAGAAAGAAGGGTATAAGATGGAAGAAAATTTAACGATAAGTGAAAATTTCAATGCAAAGCAAAGAAGGGAGGTTGAAAGAAAGGAAAAAAATTAAAGCTAAGTGAAAATTTTAAATCAAAGAGGAGAGAATCCTAATGAAAATTCTACAATACTTTTTCGCGCTAACAAATGCTTCTAACGGGGAGTTTAAGATAAAATAAGCTTCCAGGCTCTTTTTAAAAGACTCGCCCTAATTACTTTCAACTACGCTGACCGGCAATCCATTTCACAAATTAACTATACGACTGAAGAAAAAATGCTTTGCTTCATTAGAATTAAAATATTTACCCACTCATTCGCGGATCCAGGGGGGCCATGGAACCTCCAAACTGATAAGGGTGGGGCTAACATCACTTTTGGACCCACACAAAGGCCACGTAAAATACTTTTTCTTACCCTCTCCCTTTTTCTTCCTGTTACCTACAAAAGTGCTCTATATATCTACCTTCTTTTTTCTCTTTACCTGAAATCAGTATATTGGTCACGGATAAGTGTAAATTTTGCCTTGAGATGCATGCATGCAAGCATTGCATCGCATTTCTTTGATGATGAAAAAGTGTTTTGATGGTGGAGGAAGAGAAAGCAGCTGAATGCATTTTAAACATTGCCTTTGGAACACTATAATATACCAAAAACAGGATCTATTTTCGCAAGCCTAAGATACTTGAAGACCTAAAGACCAAAGTCTATGAAGTAATCAACAACACCCGAGATACTTGAAGACCTAAAGACCAAAGTCTAGTATGAGGTAATCAACAACATTCCAGCTGAGCTATTTCAAAATTATGTCAAACATTTGTGTAAGGTTGAATATTGTGTTCGAAAGTGAAATATTTTTCGCTGTCGACTTTATCAAAACCTTTGAGCATTTTAAACAACTGGATTAAATATCATCGAATCCGCCTTCTTACAAGTGAGAATAAATTTAACGTTTCTAAACGGGCAATATATGATTTGTTTCTAACTCTATGAATCATCTTTGTAGCCCGTCGCTGCACTCTCCATTCTGTCTATGTCCTGCCGTAAATATTAGGACCAGAACTGAACGCAGTATTCTAGGTGGGGGCGTCCTGAGGAATAATATAATGTTAGCATTTTCTCCGACTTAAATTCAAATAATTATCTATCAATCTACCAATAACTCTCTTACTCGGTTTAAGAGTGTCGGCAGCAATAATACCTAAATCTTTCCCCTCTGTAACACTCATTTGTGTCTTATCGTGCATAAAATACCTTTCTTTAACATTGTTTCTACCGATATGTAACGTTTTACAGTTATCTACTGTATATTAAAGTTCACTTCCCATATTTCTTCCCATTAGAGTAAATTAATAATAGCTTCTTGAATCTGCAAACGTTCTGCCGCTGATTTTTTTTTGTTTTTCGTTTGTTATCATCCGCAAATTTGAAATTATACTGTAATTCCAATGTCGATGTCATTGATTTAAATACTAAAAAGAATTGCTCCCAGAACTGATCCTTGAGACACGCCGCTACACTGAAATTGAAATTTTCATCAAAATGTTGAAAATTCTTTCATCGAACAAGTGCGTTCAGTTGACGACAGTATTTTCATCACACTTCGATGCTTGATGAAATACTTTTCGTGGAGCTGATTCTTTAAAATTTTTTTTACTGAAGTAGGTGGGGCTATCTATTTAAGGAAATGTCAATTGAATTCCATTTCAATTTATTTTCATTAACGGAGTGTAATAATATGCATATTATTTTATGTTAATCAAGAAACCATACTAACAGCAACTTAAGTTTCAAGAGTAAATACATTAAAAATAAATTTTACCTTACCTTTGTGGGACTCGAACCGATGTTCCTGAAAATTTGAATTTTGCGAGACGTTACTTTCTCACTCGACCAAAAGAAAATTTTTTAACGAGAATTTTTGTATATGCACGGTTTCGCATTGGTTTTATGTTTTAGTATTATACTTTAATACGCATATTGTTTCTCTTTAGTTATATAGGATCAAGTAAAGATAAGCACCCCCAGCCTTCTTTAATTAGCCTTATAAGGCTAACTAACGAAAATATCACGACCTAACCTAACCAATCGTCAAGGGCGTACAGTTGACTTAACGATTGGTTAGGTTAGGTCGTGATATTTTCGTTAGTTAGCCTTATAAGGCTAATTAAAGAAGGTTAGGGGTGCTTATCTTTACTTGATCCGTTTTATATATACAGGGCGTCCCAAACAAATGTATACACACTTTAACAGCTGATAGCTCAATTGATGTTTGTTTCTTTCCAAGTTAAACCCATTAGAATTAATAATGGCAGTCAGACTAAGCTTTGAACAAAGGAAATTCATTCTAAAATGCTACTGGAAGTGTGAAAACGCAGTTGAAGTGCAAAGACAGTTTAGGAGGGAGTTTCAAACAGATCCACCAACGCGACTTACCATCACTCGAATTAGAGATAAGTTTGAAGCCGATGGAACTGTTCAGAATGTCCACAAGAAGCGTTCCGGAAGACCACGGACATCGACAAGCCCCACAAAGCAAGAAAGAGTACTGGAAACGTATCACCAAAGTCCAAGAAAATCTGTGCGGCAAGCGAGTCGTGAGGTAGGAATTTCAGAATCGTCTGTCCAACGCATTTTGAAGCGCTGTCAATGGAAAAGTTACATTCCAAGATTAGTCCATGCTATTAATGAAGATGATCCGGACCGAAGAGTGGAGTATTGCGAGTGGTACTTGGCACGATGTGGATGTGGATTGGACGAAGGGGTTTCGTAGAATACCCTCCGCGTTCACCAGACCTCACACCACTAGACTTTTTTTTATGGGGATACTTAAAAGACAAAGTCTACGCTATAAAACCTGCAACAGTCGCTGAATTGAGAGCAGCCATTGAACGAGAATGCACACAAATACCAAACGAAATGTTTCGTGATGTTTGCGATTCCATTGCTTCGCGTTATCAGCAGTGCCTGGACCAGAACGGACGTCAGTTTGAAAACAGGCGTTGACAAAACAATTAAATAATGTCTGTAGATTCTATTACATTTTGAAAATGAAATGTATTTTAATAAACACTGCCTTTATAAGTATTTAAAGTGTGTATACATTTTTTTGGGACGCCCTGTATATATATATATATATATATATATATATGCATTTAACTGCAATGACCACGCAGTATATAAATGAATAGAAACGACATAAGTATTAAGGAACGTTTCTGCACACGAGGAATAGAAATCACGAATAAATGAAAAATGAGGCGAACCGCCCGGGAATCGAACCCAGGGCCTTCCAATTGCCGGTTGGATACGCTACCATTACACTACGGACCTCGATCATTCACAAATCGAAATTCTCCCACATAGGGCAGAAACCAATGCCCTGAGAGGGCACCCTCGCAAATCGTGAATATGTGCATTTAACTGCCCTCTCAGGGCATTGGTTTCTGCCCTATGTGGGAGAATTTCGATTTGTGAATGATCGATGTCCGCAGTGTAATGGTAGCGCATCCAACCGGCAATTGGAAGGCCCTGGGTTCGATTCCCGGGCGGTTCGCCTCATTTTTCATTTATTGATTTCTCTTCCTCGTGTGCAGAAACGTTCCTTAATACTTATGTCGTTTCTATTCATTTATATACTGCGTGGTCATTGCAGTTAAATGCACATATTCACGATTTGCGAGGGTGCCCTCTCAGGGCATTGGTTTCTGCCCTATGTGGGAGAATTTCGATTTGTGAATGATCGAGGTCCGTAGTGTAATGGTAGCGCATCCAACCGGCAATTGGAAGGCCCTGGGTTCGATTCCCGGGCGGTTCGCCTCATTTTTCATTTATTCGTGATTTCTCTTCCTCGTGTGCAGAAACATTCCTTAATACTTATGTCGTTTCTATTCATTTATATACTGCGTGGTCATTGCAGTTAAATGCACATATTCACGATTTGCGAGGGTGCCCTCTCAGGGCATTGGTTTCTGCCCTATGTGGGAGAATTTCGATTTGTGAATGATCGAGGTCCATAGTGTAATGGTAGCGCATCCAACCGGCAATTGGAAGGCCCTGGGTTCGATTCCCGGGCGGTTCGCCTCATTTTTCATTTATTCGTGATTTCTCTTCCTCGTGTGCAGAAACGTTCCTTGATACTTATGTCGTTTCTATTCATATATATATATATATATATATATATATATATGGGAATGAACTCAGAATGGTTCCCTGAATTTTTTATGATACACACAGACCGTGCATGGAACAAGGAACTCTTCTGGGATAATTAAATCCATTATAGTCCGAATAAGTAATGGTAAATGACAAATACCATAGTTTTTCTTTTTCATGATGCAAGCCCGACGTGGGCAACGGGTCTCTCACAAAGAGGTCCCATAAATATAGCTTCCCTCACCAGCTATCTGCAAAGCAGACAGGATCCAGCTTTGGGACATGGATCTAGGGTTTAAAGCAGCCTAGCCCCACTACATTTAGAACCTCAATATAAGTAAAAGACTCGTTGCATTCACGTCGGATTGAATAAATCAAAGAAACGTTTGCAGATAGCTGGTGAGGGAAGCTATATTTATGGGACCTCTTTGTGAGAGACCCGTTGCCCACGTCGGGCTTGCATCATGAAAAAGAAAAACTATGGTATTTGTCATTTACCATTACTTATTCGGACGGACTATAGTGGATTTAATTATCCCAGAAGAGTTCCTTGTTCCATGCACGGTCTGTGTGTATCATATATATATATATATATATATATATATATACAGGGTGAGTCAAAAGTAGCGCCCGATTTCTGTTTTTTCGGCTGTCAGATTCTTTCTGGGAAGTCATGTTGTTAATAATTGTCTTGCAGATACAGTTCCGGTACAGTTCCGTAATAATTTTCCCCCGAATAAATGGTCAGATAAACATGTCATTCATTTATTTCTACCTTCTTGTACACTGTAATACAAATGACAAACAAACAATCAACTGACAGAAATCGGGCGCTACTTTTGACTCACCCTGTACTATATATACACAAATATAATATATATATATATATATATATATATATATATATATATATAACACATATATATAATATTCCAAAGACAGTATTTATTTTAGCAAGCCAAAGATACGTGAAGACCTAAAGAAAAGACCAAAGTCTATGAGGTAATCAACATCCTAGATTAAGTCAGTGTATTCGTAAAAGTTATCTCAGGGGACCATTCTGAGTTCTATTATTATTGTATTATTCTGAGTTCTCAGTTAGTTAATTGTGAAATTCATTCCATATATATATACACCGTATATTTCGGTGGATAAAGCGACCTTCGGATAAGACGAGGCCCAAAATTCAGTCTAAATTTCATGGGTTAAGCTCATATCTGTGGTATAAAACGACCCCCAAAATTTGAGTCGTGTTGACTCAAATGGTGGGCGTGGCCGGTAGGTGGGTGAAGCATCCTCACAAAGCGACTCAGACTCACGGTTCAGTCTGTTGCTAGCTTCTGTCCAAACCAGTTTAAAAATTTTATTCAAATTGTGCCCATGGATCCACCAGTAAAACGAAGAAAGTATGAAGCAAGATTTAAGTTAAAAGTCATTGAACTGGCCAAAGAATCGAACAACTGTGCTGCTGCAAGGACATTTGACATAACTGAGAAGATGGTAAGAGAGTGGAGAAAGAATGAAGATGTTTTAAGAAAAATGCCAAAGAAAAAATGTTCGATGAGAAGAGGAATCACTCGTCCAGATTTGGAAAATCACATTGCAGAATGGGTACTCGAACAGAGGCAGGATGGCTATATCGTCACAAGAAATATGATCAGAGCATATGCACTGAAGTGGGCAAGATCAAACCCAGAACAGAGTAGAGAATTTAAAGCAACAGTAGGCTGGTGCAACCGTTTCATGAACAAAAAAAATCTGGAAATACGCAGAAAACAAAAATTGCTCAGAAACTACCAACAGATCTTGAGCATAAAGTTACCAGTTTTCACCAGTTTATTATTCGTATGAGGCAGAAACACCAGTTTCAATTATCCAATATTGGAAATATGGACGAAACCCCCATGAACTTCGGTATGTTAGGCAGTAAAACGGTGGAATCTAAAGGTGTGAAAACTGTGCAAGTCAGAAGTACAGGCCATGAAAAGACCAGGTTTACGGTGGTGTTATCGTGCATGGCCGATGGTACGAAGTTAAAACCCATGGTCATCTTCAAGCGCAAAACTAAGCCTAAAATAAAATTCCCACCAGGTGTAGAAGTACATTTTCATGAAAAAGGATGGATAAATGAGGATGGTGTAAAATTATGGATAGACAATGTGTGGAACAGGCGACCAGGCGGTCTACACAAGGACCGCAGTTTGTTGGTCTGGGATATGTTTCGCAGTCATGTAACTGAGAACACTAAAACTCGACTAGTACGAAATAATACTGAGATCGCTGTTATACCAGGTGGTGCTATGCGTGCTGCATCACTTGATGTACTGTACTGTGTGATTTCGTGATCAAAGCATGGGATAAAGTGAAGGTAGAGACTGTAATAAAATCTTTCAAAAAGTGCGGTATCTCTAATGCAATGGATGGTACGGACGATGATTTCTTGTGGGACACCTACGACGAAGCCGAAGCCGACTCACCAGATTCAGACTGGGACCCGTACGACGACAATGTAAACAGTGAGACTCAGGATGTGTTTGTCGAGCTCCTTGCCTCAGACGATGAAGATAATGAATAATAAATAAAGTAAAATTAAAATTACCTAATAAATTACCTAATACCTAAGTAAAATTACCTACTTAGAATACCTAAAACCTACCTAGAATTTTATGGTCACTGTTTTAAAAAAAAAATTAAATAAAATTAAAATTACCTAATAAATTGTATCATTCAACCTATCTATTGGTATTTTGAGTAGAATTTTAAGGTCACTTTTTTTGTATCTGGCCTATAAGACGACCCATGGTTTTGGGGCGTCTTTTAGAAGATTCAAGTGTCGTCTTATGCGCCGAAATATACATATATATATATATATATATATGGAGTGAATTTCAAAATTAACTAATTCAGAACTGAGAATAATACAACGATAATAATATAAGAACTCAGAATGGTCCCCTGAGATAACTTTTACGGAATACACAGACTTAATCTGCATGGAACAAGGAACTCTACTGGGATAATTAAATCCACTACGGTTTGAATAAGTAAAAGTAAATGGCAAATACAAAAGTTTTTTTTTTCATGATGGAATCCCAACGTGGGCAGCGGGTCAAAAACAAAACGTGCTTGAAAGTGGACGCTCAAAGTTGCCAGTTGAGGAAATTTTTGGAGTTTGGCTAAAAATACAATAGCTACTCTTTTTCTTTAATGTGAAATAAATCCGACGTAAATACAAGAGTTTCTTGTGTATATTGACGCTCTGAATGTAGTTGTGAAAGTCAACTTTAAACCCTGGACCCTGTCTCAAAGCTGGGTCCTATCTGCTGAGCAGATAGTTAGTGAGGGAAGCTATATTTTGAGGCCTCATGCTTGTGACCCGTTGCCCACGTTGGGCTTCCTTCATGAAATCTGTGTATTATTATTATATAGATATATATTTATACATACAATATACAGTATATACTATATATATATAATATATATATATATATGAAATGAAAGCCGAATCATCAAAAGTCCCTGACGAATGACTGTTCATGATTTTAAACACAAATTCGTCATCAGGTGTGTTCGATGACTGACGTTTATAATCACGATGAATATTCTAGTCTCGGTTTAGTTACACATCTCCAGTTCGACGCTTTGCCATAAATGACCACGCTTTGTTTTCGTCCACTAATCCAATTTTCGATACATTTGAGAACATTACCATCAATTCCGTGAGACTGAAGTTTAGCTAATAATTTTCTATGGGGGCACTTTTTCAAACGTCTTTTGAAAATCAAAAGTGCGATTTTTTGAACACCCGTTGCTTACAGTTTCATTAAAAAAGTCGATCAAATTGGTTAGACAATGACGATTACTTCGAAAGCCGTGCTGAGAATCTTTAATTCAATTATGTATTTCTCAGCGATTAACTATTTTTTCCCGAACGATCGTCTCCACAAGCTTACCAATACTGAAATCAGACTAATGGGACGATAATTTTCGGGAAGCGATTTGTCTTATTTTTTAAAATAGTGGCGTAATGTTTGCAAATTTCCAATCAAAAGGACTTCTCCACAGTGTGAAGATTTATTATTATTATTATTATTATTATTATTCACAAATTATTATTATTAAATATTTCCGGTGTCCCAAAAAAACTGTTCCAAGATTTAAAGTGCAATAACTTCCAAAATATAGACTGTACAAAATTTGAAATCTGTAGTTCAGCCTATTGACAAGCTACCATAAAATTTTCAGAATTCTACATGAAATACGTTTTCGAAAATGAAGGAAACAATAAGATACACTCCAATAAACAAATATCATAAAACAAAAAATTTATTATTCACATCTTATTTATTGACAGAGATGGTCAATATGCGCGCCATCTTGCTCACAAACAGATTTTAAAATTTTCTTGAACGACATATGCAATAGTCCATTGGATTGCAGTCGGGTGACTGAGGTGGCCAGTCATTTTTCCCAATGAAATTGACCACATTCTGTTGGAGATAGTCCTGGGTGTACTTGCTCGTATGAGCAGTAGCTTCATCTTGCTGGAATATGAAATCATTATCAGGATACAGACGTCAACAATCTGTTAAAAGATTTTGTTCCAAAAGATTAACATATGTTTCTGAGTTCACTTTCTTGTTATTTTCATCAATGAAATGAATATTAGTCTTTCCGTTTCACGATACACCAGCTAAAACCATGACTTTTTTTGAAAACCGACATGTCTGGTGGTAAAGCCTCGACGGAGGAATATCTTTTCTTTTATGTACACCGTAAACAACATCTTTTTGGTGGTTTCGCTCAATTTCAATAGCAAAATCCTTTTCATCTTTGAAAACAAGTTTTTTAACATCACGCGCTGAAAATTTGTTGAGCAACTTTCTACAGCGAGTTTTCCTTTTTGTCTAACATTGCTGTCACGTCTTGAGACACGGATTCTTTTATATGCCTTAAGTTCTAGAGCAGTGGTGCACAAACTTTTTTGATGTGAGCCAAACCAACCATCTGTTTTATATGTAGGGGCCAGATATATAGATATTCTATTTTTTATAAATATGCATTTTTATAAGCAGGGGTAATATTTCAGATTTTTCTTTGGGTAGCTACCCTATTCATGTGAAAAATGTGAATTGAAAAGACCACATTTGGCCCGCGGGCCAGGGTTTGTGCATCACTGTTCTAGAGCTCTCTGCATTCTTTGAACAGAACCATGACTAATCTTCAAATTTCTTGCAATATTTCGCTGAGACAAGTGTGAGCCCAGTCGACCTTCTTGAGACAAACTAACGGTTTAGAACATAGTCAATATTTTGTTGTGTGGAAACACTTTTATGTCTGCCATTTACAGATTTCCTTTCAGTTGACCCAGTTTCTTTAAGTTTCTTTATTAATCTATTCACCGATCTCTTATTCCAATTTGTTCCAGAAAATTCCTTCACACTTCTTGTCGCAGTCCATCCTTTCTCTATAAAACATCTTTCAATTATCGCCTTGTCACCTTTGCTTAAAACCATAATTAGAGGGGTTGAAAACTTTTCAAGATTAACAGTAGCCTAAGCACACCATTTGACATTTCTGCAGAAACTAGTTTAGCTTAGCCTAACTCCTCCCCAACTTTCGCGATAAGAATAGTTGCCAATTACAACTATATAAATTTTTTGTTTCATGATATTTGTTTATTTGAGTGTACCTCATTGTTTCCTTCATTTTCGAAAAAGTATTGCATGTAGAATTCTGAAAAATCTATGGCAGCTTGTCAATAGACTGAATTTATATCGATTTAAAATTTGTGATTGTACAATAAATATTTTGGAAGTTATTGCACTTTAAATCTTGGGAAATTTTTTTGGGGCCACCCGTTATATGTAAGAGAAGAGACGCTTGCACAGTTTATTTCTTTGAGTACCCGGGTAGAGCTTATCTGGTCCTGGAGTTTTATTAGGATTAATTTTACCTATGGCCGAGACTACTTCACTTCAACTAATGGTAAAATCGTGAAGCTTTAAATGATTATCATTGAGCATGATTACGGGAACGGGAATGTTGTTCATATTTTCGATCGTAAAGACGGAAGAGAAGAATTTATTTAAAACTTTCGTCATTTGTAAATCATAGCAAATTTGTTCGTTTTTTCGCCCGTGAGTGAACCAATAAACTATGAAGCTACTTTTTTATTCCTAACATAATTATAGAATTCATTCGGATATGATTTAAATTCGTTCACTATATATAGATGAGTAGAATGGTATAAAAAATGGTGAGTGGCCGCTAAAGTTCATATTAAATAATGGAGTGGGGTCGAAAAAAGTTCATATTAAAAAATGGAGAGTTGGGGTAAGAGGAGAGGGGTGAGGGGTGGGGTCGGTGCCCCAAGGCTAAGGCTCCAAAGGAGGTGGGGGGTCATTTCCCAAAGCCAAGGCCCAAAAGAGGAGTAGGGGGTAGTTCACCAAAGGAAGAAGAAAGGTAGACCCCAAAGCTGGGCAGGGGTAGTTACCCAAAGGCAGGAAAGGAGATAGTAGAAGTAGAGGGAGAAGAAGAAAGAGACAGAGAACTTAACTGCGCAGACTGTTTGTGTGTTTGTATGTTTTGTATGTATGTATGTATGTATGAATAAATGTATGTATGTGTTTAAGAGGATAATAAAAAACATGGTTTTATTAGGGCATAACTGGAGAGACGCACTTCTTACTGCTGGAGCGTCTTGGAGCATAATGGTGCCTTTCCTGCCATCATGGACGGCTTTGGATCAGAGTCAGATGGCTTAGGTACCCAGCCAGTCGGTACAGCCAGATCTGTTAGTTTAGAGGTTTTATATATATATATATATATAATATATATATATATATGTAATAAAAGGGGGGGGTTGTCTCCGATCCGCTGCTGACGGGACCCCTCTTTATTACAAATGTTTATTTTATTTGCAGGTCACCACGAAGGCACAAAAAATTAAAAGTGAAGTTTTAAACGCTCGTTTGTTTGTTTTTTCCTTGATTATTATGATTAACCTTTCTCTTAGTTTGGTGACCCTTTGCGCGAATTCTTTATCTTCCGCTTACTTCTGAACCCCGGTTCTAAGTTTGTAATTGATAATGAAATAGTTAATTTAAGTAGCTTTTAATTAGTGAATTAGAGACACAGTTTGATGGTTACAAGTTTAGTCAAAGTTCATGAAATATAGTATAATCGAGTTCAATTGTAGCTTAAATTAGACTTAAAGGTAAATTAATCACTCATTAAATAGTGCCAGTCCACCACTTCTCTCGCTGTAGTTAGACTGATGGCCCTCAATTTTTCTCTCACAAACTCAAGATTCAACTCAATGAATCTCTCGAATTTAGTCTTCAACGAGCAATCCCCCTCTTGGTTCTCACTCGGAGAACAACTTGACCGCAACCTAGCCTATCTCATTCCTGACGAAGCGACAGTTACATTCTGATTCTTTGCTTCGCATTTCGTGTTTTTATATCCCTAAGTTATCCCACGTCATCGTCCACGACACACAAAGGCGAACCCAGCGACCGGATACTGCGTGGGTGTCAGTGTCTGTCTGGTGTATCGTTCACGCTTCCAGAGGGAGCGTTGTATGGGTCATTAAGAACGCATATAGGTTATGCATCAAAAGGCTGTCTAGACATTACAGAGAAAATATAGTGGGTCATTGGGAACTATACGGCTCGTGTATAATATATATATATATATATATATATATATATATATATATATATATATATATATATATATATATATATATAGATACAGACAGTATATTTTGTAACTGGAACGGCACTTCCTCTCACAAAAAGTTCTTCAAGTAGATTGCCGGCTCTCAGCTCCTCCTGACAGCCAGTTGGCATAGCTAGTCGTACTGGTTTAGGTCCTCTGTCATATCATATATATATATATACTAAGGTAGGTTGATTTTGGAACTGTGATCTTGGACGAGTCTAAATAGAAAGGTATTAATGTATAAAAAACGTTGCACCAACTCATATTTGTGAAAATGATTGTATTTTTTGAGGATTGTTAATTATTTTTAAGTTGTAAAATCGTCGAATTTTACACGTAAAATCGCGCGCGCGGCATTCGTGCAATGTAATCAAACAAAATATCGGACATTATTTCATTAAAATAATCAATCAAAATTCAGCTTTTTTAACAAAACGATGCTTGAAACTTATTGTAAATGCATTATTGTAAATGCATTTTTACCCAAATTTATCCCTACTTTTTGTCCTTATTTCCCACCTTTTTCCCCCCATTTTCGCTTTAGTAATTTATTCTTTTTTTAGCCCATTTTCGCCGACTTTTTACCTGAATTTTTACCCATTTTTTCCTCCTATTTTCCCACTTTTTCCCCCATTTTCGTTTAAGTAATTTATTCTTATTTCCGCCCATTTTCGTCGATTTTTACCCATATTTTTCCCTACTTTTTCCCCTATTTTCCCCCATTTTCGCTTTAGTAATTTATTTTTTATTTTCATTTCAGCCATCTGGTGGTGAAGCTGAAGAGTTCAAGCCAAGGAGGCACCCAAGTGGAGTTTACAGCTTTTTGAAAACCCCCAGATACGCCATGGAACTGATCAGGGGTGATGTTTCTTCCAATCTTGGGGCAAGTCTTGCTAATGCCTTCCTCCTGGACTTACAAGCTATGGACCTGCTTAAGCCTGGCCTTCATGTGAAACAGATAATAGTTGATAAATCGAAAATGGACAGGGAAAAAGCTAGAATGAGTGAAAAGTGATGAAAAGCACAATGAGGATCTGGAAAAGTTAGTCTGTATTGGGGTTGATGGGAAAGTTGACAAGGACACTTTGCTCTACAGAGAAGTTAAGGATGAAAATGGGGAGACTAAGCTGAAGAAAGGAAAGGGACAAGAGCACCATTTGACGTTCACAAAAGAGCCGGGAACTGAAAGTGGAACATATCTTACTCACAGAGTCATCCCAATTAAAGGTGCGACTGGAGTTCTTCTTGGTGAAGAAGTTGCTAGTGTCTTGGAGGAGTTTAACAGTGTTCATACCCTGAAAGCTGTCCTCCTTGACAACACAAATACAAACACTGGCTGGGAGGGAAGCCTTGTAACAGCTCTGAAAAATAAAATTGAGCGGAAATTGCACACCATTGGCTGTTCACTCCATCAGAATGAGCTTCCTTTCAGAGCTGTTTTCAAGCATCTTGATGGCAGTACCAAAAGTCCCACTGCTTTCACTGGTCCGCTGGGAAAACTCTGTGAAATTGACTACCAAGATCTGCCACAAGTGGAATTCACCAAACTCAGTGGCCCCCTGGATGACATGGAATTTGCTGAGGAGTCACTGAATGATCTCAGTAGCGACCAGAGGCTTCTTTTGGAGTATGTGCTTGGAATTTCCAGGGGCAAAGTCAACCCAAGATTTGCTGCCTGGAAAATTGGACCATTAAACCATGCAAGATGGTTGACTTTGGCAATTAGATTGATGTGTCTGTGCACCAGAGGTGCTTACCCTCCAGAACTACAGGATAAGCTTTACCAGGCCATCAAGTTCATTGTGGAAGTGTATGCAGTCAGTTGGTTTGAGATCAAAAGGGACAGCAAGTTCCACAATCAGCAGCTGTACATCTTCAACATGATCTAGAGGATCAAGCAGCAGTCTGAAGAAATCCAGGGTGTTCCTTTCCGTGACCCGACAATTCAGCGCTGGACAATTTAGCGCCGACAATTCAGCGCCGACAATTCAGCGCAAGACAATTCAGCGCAAAGACAATTCAGCGCAAGACAATTCAGCGCAAGACAATTCAGCGCGAAAATACCAACAAAGAAGAAGAAAGAACAAATCCAGAGGGAAGAGAGGCTTGCAACTGTTAGGTTAGGTTAGGTTTCTAGTTTTTGAAATAAAATCTTAATTTTAACAATTCTAACAAATTTTGTTTTTTTAAATAAAATTTTAATAATTATACTCCTTTGAATTTTATCTCCGATTTGTCACTCCTTCGTTACGGTATTTATGTCACTCCTTTGTTATGTCACTCCTTTGAAATGTCACTCCTTCGATACAGACCCAATTTAGCATATATATAAATATACAAATTTTTCTCTTTTTTATTTATTGCGATTTATTTTTATTATTTTTAACTAAACTTTTAACTGTACTGACTTGAGCTGAATTGTCGGCGCTGAATTGTCTTGCGCTGAATTGTCTTTGCGCTGAATTGTCGGCGCTGAATTGTCGGCGCTGAATTGTCCTGCGCTGAATTGTCGGTGCTCCGTTCCTTTCAAGAACCTGAAGTACAATGCTTTTGCCTTGCTGCCCGAGAATGTGCTGTACTCCATGATGAAGTCTGATGACATGGAAGTGAGAGAAGCTGCTCTCAAGAAAATTCTGTCCATCAGGTAAGCATTTATTAATTTTAAAAAGTGTGAAAAAAAAAATTTGATTATGGGGATTTATTTAATAAAAAAAAGGCCCGAGTTCTATAAATCCCCATAATCGAATTTTTTTCACATTTTCTTATCCCAATTCCCCCCTTCCCCTCTGATAATGGAAATAATCTTACCTTCTTTCTGAAAAAAAATTCGATTATGGGGATTTATAGAACTGGTTTTTTTTTTTTTAATTTAAGTTAAATTAAATCAGCAATTCTGAGACTAATAGGGATTAAATCTTAAATTGGAATAAAAATTAAATTAATTATTATTCTTTCAGAAGTGGGAAGCCAGCCAAGAAGAGGCTGAAGAAGATCACAGCCATCAACATTGAAGCTACCCACTGGTCAGAACTAATCAACCTTTCTCAAAGTGGCATCTGTGAACCTGCTCTCACAGAAGACTTTTCTGACCAGGAGCTTCAAGAAGCATTGCTGAATGGCACCAAGCTGTAGGTGCCTGATCTGCCTTCACATTCTCAGAGTGTTGAAAGGGCCGTGAAGCTGACATCTGAAGCTTCCCATACTGTTTATGGACTCGAATCAAGGCACAAACACATTCTGGCCAAAGCCCTAAGCCGCCAGATGAGGCCTTCCTTTGCTTCTAAGGGCTCTTACAGTGAAAATTATGATGATCTTGGGATCTAAATGTCTATTTGACTCTGTACATGTTTTTTTTACTTTTTTTCAATAAAACTGTAACTTTTTTCAGGATTTTTTTATGAAAATAGCATGATTTTTTCGGCCGAAAATTGCGAAAATGCGTATTTTTCGGTACGATTTTTTTACTATTTTGAAACGGTTTCCTCAAAAAACGGTTAAAGTTAGGGATCTGAAATTTCTTGTCAGTTATAATCATATTAAGCCCTGACTATCTCGACTAGTCCAAAGTCGATATCTAAACAAATGCGGAAAATCAACCTACCTTAATATATACATATATATATATATATATATATATATATATATATATATATATATATATATATATATATATATATATATATATATATATATATATATATTATATACAGTTTTATATATATATATGTAAAAATTAACAATGAATAATTCCTACATAATCAAATATTCATTTTTACATAAGAACCAAAATCGCCTAACGCGAGTTTGGATAAAAAATTTATTTGTTTACTTTCTATTTTTGCAGTGTCACAACCATGCTATCTACCATTTCTATGTTTGAGTCGTATCTGTGTTTGTGTCATTGGAGGTTCGTTGTGAAAAGCGAATGTCCCTTAATTTCATTCCCTTAAAGTACAAACAAGACAATCGACGGTTTAGATCAGGGGTGGGGAACCTTTTTTCATTGGAAGGCCGCATTTCATTTAACCAAGACCCTATTAGGCCGCATGCTGAGTATTTAACATATACAGTACAACAAAATGTCATATTTTAGTCTACAATCTACATATTTACTAATTTTAAATCAAACTTGATAATACGTGAGGGTTTTTATAATAAATAAAAAACTCAGCAAGTGCATTTATTTTTTTGGGGGGGAATAATTGACAATAGAACTAATATTAAGTGAAAAATGATATTAAGTGAAATGATGTTAATATTAAGTGAAAAAGTGATAAACCATTTAATGACTTTTTTGTGACTGCTTATTGCGGGACAGGAGTCGTACATTTGGTTCCAACATCGTTAACCGTAGTTTTAGTTGGTCCTACAGGTGAATATTCGTCATTTGAGATCTCAAGCGCGTTTTGATTTGAGTCACATACAAAAACGTTGATTCACAACAGTAGATTGTGCCGAAACAAGACAACATTCGACGAGCATGTTGGCGCAGACGTGAGTATTCAACGGCATTTTTTAATATTTCAACAGGATCCTTCTTAGTATCAAATAGAGACTTAAGGATATTATCTTCTAATAGCTCAATCAACTCCATCTGTAAATCTTCAGGTGCTTTGGAGATATCAACCAGGTGTGGTTGGAAAGGTAGTTTCAGTGTGAAGTCATGTTTCTCAAAATCTTCAAATCTTTCATCGTATTCTTCAATCAGGGAGTCTAGGACAGCTGTGTATTCTTTCACATCGCATTCCCTTAATGATTTGCTTGTATCTTCTTCATCAATTACCTTTCCCAGTTCAGGGAAGTGTTCAGCTGAAAGTTCCGATCGGGTAAGGATAGTTTTGAAAAA
This sequence comes from Bathynomus jamesi, assembly GCA_023014485.1. Lineage (NCBI taxonomy): Eukaryota > Metazoa > Arthropoda > Malacostraca > Isopoda > Cirolanidae > Bathynomus > Bathynomus jamesi. Next base: position 461,042 of record JAJOZX010001357.1, on the reverse strand, counting down.
GCGCAGCTTCCTTCGAAAAGCCTGCATTTTTTGCCACATTTCATATATGGATTTAGTTTTACCTTGCAAAGAAATATTCAGGTCATTTTGCCTTGACATTACGTCACAAAAAATGCAGCATTTCTGCAGAAATCCTTTTTTGACAATTTACATGGTTCATTGAGTTCCTCAAAAAATCTTGTGATTTGTTTTCGCAAAGACAAAAGTTTTTCAAAGAATTGCCCTTGTGACAACCAGCGCACTTTAGAATGATACGGAAGATCCACACTGAATGTTTCATCATTAAGCATAAACATATTGCGAAACTGGCGATGTCGTGATGCATTTGCTCTAATGTAGTTCACAATACGTATAACTTTACTTAATGTGTCACTTAAAACAATAGATTTGGCACAGAGATTCTGTTGATGCAAAATACAGTGAAAGGAAATCAAGCTATCTGGATTTGGCAGTTCTTTTTGAGGTAGCGCAACAAATCCTGCACATTTTCCTCACATGGAAGGTGCACTATCTGTGCATACACTTAATAAATTACCTAAATTCAGTTTCGCTTCACGGCATTTTTCTTTGAAGAGAGACAAGACGTCAATTCCACGTGTCTTCCCCGTAAGGGTACCCAAAGCCAGTAACTCCTCGTAGTATTGAAAATCTGCAGTTATAACACGAATAAAAAAAAGATGACACTTGCGCTGAGTCAATAATATCAGTAAACTCATCCAAGGCAATCGAATAATAAGTATTTTCGCTTTGGCATATTGTATGAAGCTGTTCAGTTATATTGAGGGCTAATTCATGTTGCCGATCAGTTATGGTCCTTCTTGAAAGAGGTAGTTGTTTGTATTTGTTAACCTTGTCTGAATCTAAAGAGGCTACAACTTCAACAATGCATTCTTTTATGATTTCCACATCGCTATATGGCTTACCTCTTTTTCCAGTCCCTAGGCCTGACATCGTTTTAAATACTTGCTGTTGTTGCTGCTTTTGAAGTTTCATCTTCGTAAGTGCAGACTTTCGGGGTTCTCCTTCCAATATAGCATACTTGTGGTTTTTATGAGTTGCATAATGCTGATATGCATTGTGTTGCTTCACTGTTGCAATTATGGCGTTGTAGAGCAAACACATCATTTTATCTTTCTCAGCAACTATGAAATACTGCAATTCCCATTTTTCATGGAATACTCTGTTCTCTTCCTTTAATTTTCTTTTCACAGATTTTTACATGATTAGGGTACCAGAAGATTTTTAAATAAAAATGGTACACGAATTGATCGAAGATTTACAGTTTTAAAGGAAACAAGCGTGCGTGTCACTATCGGAGAATCGTCAGTAACTGTCATCCAGTCAGTTAGTCGAGTTGATCGTTGATCGGTAAGGGCGTAAGCCGTAAGGCAACGCTACCAGTTTCAACTGGCGGCGTAAGCCGTAAGGCAACGCTGCCAGTTTCAACTGGCAGCGTTGCCATATTTCCTATTGTTCAAGCCATAAAGAAGGCTTGTATGTGAAAGAAGCAGTGAAGCTGAAACCATGATCTAATGAAATAGCCTAAAGCCCTAAAAGGGTATCAGTTGCTGTCCATTATCGTACGGTATGAATTCTGAATGTCAAGTAGGCAGAAGGCCGCAACTAGTACCCCAAAAGGCCGCATGCGGCCTTAAGGCCGCAGGTTCCCCACCCCTGGTTTAGATCGTTTAACATTTCCTTAAAAATGTTAACCATATCTCCATTTTCCATTTACTATGGACTTTATGATAATTAATTATTGTTGTCTTGCATCTAACCCTCATCCCTAAATTTTATTAGATTATGCATACATATTGCATGTGGCATGATTTGAACCATTGTTTGTACTTCTTTATTCATTACTGTATTTCTCTAATTCATCTCTTCTAAATTTTCCCATTAATGACTTGTACTGTACGTACAAATTAAATAACTATGGCGTATTAATTATGAATTGACGTATGGCATAATTTGAATAACTATGACGTCATAAAGTAACTTAATTCTCTTCACGTTTTCCATACCTTGAATACTGAATTACAGTACGTGTTTAGTATGTGGATATCTTTCATATTCAGTGAATGGTAAATTCTTTAACATAAAACATAATAATAAAAACTTTACACTCTATACGTCATTATGTATATGTTGTTCATTCATACATCCATATCTTAACTTGACCGTTAACTTTTATTAATTGTATTAATTATTCATTCATCGACCTACCTATTGTTTACCTATTGTCACCCTATTGTGCGACTACCAATATGTGTACAACACTTTGTGCATTCGTGCATGTCCCTTGATGATCATGATTACGTACATAGTTACGTACATGTACATACGTTCACATGTATTCTTTTTATTTCTTTTTTTAAATTAATTAATTTCTCGCAATACTCATAAATGCTTATGCAAGTGTTCAAATTCCGCTATCCACAGCGGAAGTGAGTGCTTCTGAGGTGAAAATCTCCTCGCTTGCTTCTAATTTATAAAACATTATTATGTGTGCCCACTATAAAAATTTTATATGTTCTTATGTTCTTTGTGGTTCGGAACCCACGTAAAATTGTAGGTCCCCTCCGCCACCATGGAGGACATGCACAATACACAATTACGAACACAGTTAGGTAGACCAGCCATGAGTGGATCCTAGGGTCTTTGTTGGTCTGAAACATTATAACATTATAACATTATAACGTATAGGGTGTTCCAGAAGTCATCACCCCATCTGAAGTAGCTGTAACCTTAATTTAATTATTCTTTTTTATTTTTTTCCAGATTGTAAAAGATCAACCCCCAATAATTTGAAGATGGAACACTACACACCACAACATAATTCTAACATAATTCTAAATAAAATAAATTATTTCCACTTTCTACAGTATTTGTTGTTTTATTGGTTCAAAAGTTATAAGCAAAACATATGGGGTGATAACTTTTGGAACACCCTATACTTTATGTTATACTCTTAACATCCTAATTGTCTATAAATATGTAACACTGTAAAAAAAACTATGGTTAACTGTTTAATTGTAATTAACTGTAATATTTTAATATAATGTAACTGATGTACTTTAATGAAACTATAATTAACGATAATAATTTAATATAATGTAATTAATGTACTTTAATGAAACTATAATTAACGATAATAATTTAATATAATGTAATTAATGTACTTTAATGAAACTGTAATTAACGATAATAAGCGAATGTGAATTAATTGGTAATTATAATCATGGTTGTAATGCACCAAAATTACAATGTACTCAGTGATGTACTTGGGATTGTACTCAGTATACGACCCGACATTATGTTGCCATTTAGGAATGTATACTCGGTGATATTAATATTATTTTTTATTAGTTTTTTTCGTTGGGATAAATTTTTTATGTGCATTCTACTTTACCAAATAATTGCTGACGTTCTTTTTAAAATTCCTTAATCGTTTTTAGATTTAGCTTAATAATGAATCCTAAGTAACTTTTGCAATGTTCATGTTTTGTATACGTTCTCTCTTCGTTATAAAAGATGAAGTCATGTCTTACCTAAGCATTTAATTGTAAATCTTAAACCTTTAATTTTTACTCATATGCAGATTTTAGTGTAAAGATGCATACTTCAATTTCCACTTTTAGTTAACTTGGCAGATCATGATAACATCAGATCTGAAAATACGCGGTTTAAGATAAAAATATAGCTTCATCTTCAAATATCTTCTTTATTCGTTTAAACATTACCACAGCTAAAAGATTTACTTTATTTTCAAATATTGTGCAAAAATAATGCAGCTTTTTCAACATTTAATAATAATGATGTTAGCTATTTATGGGTATATAAACCCAAAAAAATTCTTCCATGTTCATTCTGAATTAGACTATGAGGCTGAGCCTTACCTGTAACATTTTAGCAGTAAATTACAGTAAGAAAAAGTCTTTATCTTCTCCTTCGAGCCGTGCTCTCTTCAGAGAACTTAGTCATTAAAATCTCCCGATACGTTACAAGAAGAATCGGAGGGAACCCTCAGAGAATTTAATAAGCCTCTCAGAATCCCCCGAGACACTATAGAAGAACGCGGAGAGTAATATAGAAGAAACTACTGCAAGTAACAAATCCGTTCGAGTTTATAAACTGCTCTCTCCATACGCGCGCTTATTCCTTCTTCACCGATCTTTTCAACTGTAACTTCTTCTTCACCAATCATATCGGCAATTAAGGAACTCTTCTAAATTGTGACGACAGCTGTAACTTTTATAAAGATATAATTCTTATGGATGAACAGTGAGTGCGAGACAAGGTTTGTAGCGTTCTAAACCATTGTTCCAAAGCTTCTGGTATTTCGGGGGATCTGTATCTTCTATATAGGTCTTCAACTCCAGCTCACTCTCACCTTGTTCGTCGCGACCCTTGTACGCGAACTGTATCGAAATACCGCATATCAGCAATACACGCCTCTAATATAGGCTTTAGTTTACGAAAACCGGTGATTTCAAATAATGTATCGAGAATAAAGCGATTTCGGGTAGGGAGGAGCGCCCCATTGTCATCGAGGCGCATTGGCAAATTATTTCAATATTTAAAACTGTATCCCATTATACTGGGTAGATGATTAGAGAATTTTTCTATCTTCGATACATGAAGTAATATCGGCTTGAATGTTTTATTACACACTCCCTGGAATGCGCACCAAACTTCTACAACGTTCAGGGATAAATGTATTCACCATTGTATTTTCTTAAGTAAGGGCTATGCACATATAAAGTTCATTAGCATTCTGACGATCTATTTGAGGGAAACGTGTGTTATACTTGTCATTTTTGCTGGGTAAACAATATTCGTCACTAAACTCTACTAAAAATTCACATACTCCTTTAGCTACAATTTCGTTGCTCGCCTCATCATGATATAAATGGATGTAGTGGTAGAAATATTTTAAGCTATCCATAATCACAAGATTTACATTTTCTGTCGTCGTGTACATGTACTCAGTATGCTGTAACATAAAGTAATACCCTTGTCATACCATTCATCAACAAGATTCACAACCCACATCTTCTGTTTTTCTTCTGCAAGCGGTGATTCTTTCACTTCACGGTGTATGTACAATGTACATATTCTTTAAAGGAACGTAATCCTACAACATATTCCATTACATCATTTCATCACGAAAATCTGTTATGCTCACATCAGAATATCCATAGAGTATTTGGACATCTTGCTCCTGCAGCATTACACGATTTAATGCAGACTTTAAAGCTTCAAAGGACGGGTAATTAGAAATTCTTTGAGCATTCGCAATAATAGCTGAAGACTTTGTTAAATATCACTTGAGGAATGTAGACCACACAATATCTGACGCAGACATTGTGAGGAATATTTAACTGACAAAAAGGCAAGTCTGCACACTTGGGCTGATTGCTCACAACTGTACATTAAGGAAAGGGCAAAGAATGAGTCACCAAATGACCTAGTGTGCAGGCTACGTAACACGCTTTCTTATTCGTGTGTACCGTACAATGGGTGGTGGTGGGTCGACTATTGTTCACACACATTCATTCATTTAAAGGAGAAATAATAAAACGTTAAAATTGAAAATAAATTTATTTGTACTACACGTAATAAATAAATAAATAATGTTACCAAATAAACTCTGAGCAAATTTATAACAGACAACAACTATACCTTTTAACCTTTCAAATGTTTCGAGCGATGATTCCTCATTTCACGAAGGTCAAGCTTGCCGCCCCTCTCTCTCTCTCTCTCTCTCTCTCTCTCTCTCTCTCTATATATATATATATATACACACACACACACACACAGTATATATATATATATATATATATATATATATATATATATATATATATATATATATATATATATATACTGTATATATACATATACATATGCACACTTTAATATAAATTTATTTAAACAATACATGATAAAAAAATAAATAATGTTAACAAATTAAAAAACCAGCAATTACTAGCGGCACTCAATACATTTTGCCCCACCCTTTTTTCTCAGCTAAATAATAGGCCATGGGGACGAAATGTCTTTTGGACAGTAAGTTTGAACTTCTGCGCTTCACATAACCTGATATTTCCAGTTTGAATGCTGTTGTTGATCGAAGCACAGTTGGACGCTTGTCGAAACGTGTGAGATCATCGAACAGAGGGAGAGCTAACCTCGATGATGAGCCACGCAGCGTTTGTCCGGCATCGGCTGTCACATCTCACACTGTGCAACGTGCTAACAGCATCATTCGATCAAATCAACGCGTCACATACAAGGAGCTATCACTGGAGAAAGGAATTAGTGAAGTGTGATTACAATAATTCAGCAACTGGGGTACTCAAAAGTGTGTTCACGGTTTGTTCCCTGCGAACTGACTGAAGATCACAAAGCCCAAAGAAAAGAAGTTGCTTTTGAGTCGTTGGTTCGATACGAGACAGAAGGGGATGACTTCCTTTCACGAATTGTAACTGGGGATGAGACGGGTACATAACGCCAATCCATGGAATGGTATCACGCAGACTCCCCACGCAAGAAAAAGTTCAAAATGGTTCCCTCTGCAGGAAAGGTTATGGCCACCATCTTCTGGGACATGAAAGGAGTGATTCTGGTGGAAATTATGAAGAAAGGACAAACAATCAACTCAGAGGCATATATTGCTACCCTACGGAGACTCCAGAGACCTATAAAGCGAGTGCGACCGGAGAGAAAACTGAAAGACGTCCTCCTTTTGCACGATAACGCAAGACCACACAACAGTTTGCAAACAAGAGAAGCCATCACAAAAATGCAATTGAATGTGTTACCCCACCCTCCATACAGCCCGGATCTGGCACCTTCAGACTTCCATTTGTTTGGGCCAATGAAGGATGCTATTCGTGGAAGAAAGTTTCAGAGTGATGATGAGGTTGTCGAGGTTAAGAGGTGGCTCTAGCGGAACCCAGCGAACTTTTACCAGCATGAATAAAGGCCTTGTTTCGAGGTGGAGGAAAGCCGTAGAAAAGGATGGAGACTATGTGGAAAAATATAGTGCCTGGTGTCCGTTTAAACGGACGCTGAAAAATGTGCACTACTTTCTGTGTGCATTTATTTTTTAGAATATTTCATTATAATAACACGATAATTATTGTTTTGTGATTACATTTAACAAAAAAACAACAACCATCATCTGGCAACATTTCTTTCACTAACATCATAACATTAAGATGGCTGCCGCGAATCGGAGTATTTTCACGAAGTTAGTAAAAAGTTAATATTTTGTTAGTTCTATAATGTAGTTTCAGTAGATAGTTATATACTGACACTAAGTTCATAAGTTGCTCGAGATGATGAAACCACATAATATGGAATATGTCTTATATTTTCTAAATAGCTTGTCCAAAAATCAGTGTCAGTTATAACGGACACTCGGCAGTAGAGTGCTGTTATGTTTCACCTTCAAGTGTCAATTTTCATTGAACTCTACAAGTAACGTTTTCTGCGTTAAATTTATGGAAACTAAATTGATATTTTGTTTATTAGTTAATTACTATTTTGTTTATTAGTTAATTACTTTTGTTTATTATTTATTTATTAGTTATTTGCTAATTTTTTACCTTTTGTGACATTTGCAGTTTTTTCTTTCAGACTGACAACTGCTGAAGCTTTGGCTATTCTAGAGGACCTGGATACAGGTGGTAATGTTTACATGGGACTTCCCAATACTGATGAATTGTCAGATGGTGACAGTGACCATTCAGATGATGAAGCCGCTGGCAGTTCAATCCGTTTGAAGAAGGGAGTCGTGAAAGCCAATGCGGAAATTTTTCATACTCGATACTCAAATGATCAAAATGTATTAGATACATACGATGAAAGCACATCTGATTTAGTAAAAGAGAACCCTCAAAAAAAGATAATGATTAGAAAAAGGAGGACAATTAAACCTGCAATATCCCTCACAACTGATTGTCAAATGAAAGAAATATCTGAACAATCAAACACTTGTTTTTCACGCGTCGAATTTTTTCAGCTTTTTTTTGACAAAGATTTGATCACATTACTAATTGAACAAAGCAATAGTTACGCTGCTCAAAATAATCGTAATCTAAATTTATCAGAGTCTGAATTATTTGTATTTATTGCAGGTTTATTGCTCTCTGCGCACTGCCCTCTCCCAAGTAAAAGAAAATATTGGTCATCTGAGGACAATGTACCGAAAGTACTGTCCAAACACATGAGGAGGGATAGATTCGAAGCAATACTTAGGAACATTCATTTGGCTGACAATACAAACCAAACTGATGATCGAGCCTATAAGCTCAGGCCATTGTTTGATCATTTGTAAGAAAAGTTTCTTCAGCATGGTGGTTTAGAAGAACATCTATCTGTAGACGAGAGCATCATACCATATTACGGTAAACACTATGCAAAACAATTTATCAAAGGTAAGCCCATAAGATTTGGCTTCAAAATGTGGGCCCTGTGTTCAAAGAAGGGATACTTGCATTCTTTTGATAACTATTTGGGAAAGAATAAAAATCAAACATCAACAACTGACAAAAAGATTGGCGTTGGTGGCAATGTTGTGTTGCAGCTTGTGTCTCAATCTCGTGTGCCTAATGATGCTGGTTATAAAGTGTTCTTTGACAATTACTTTACTGGTCTTACCCTCAATGATGAGGTATCTAAACAAGGTATTTGTGCATTGGGAACTTGCAGAGAAAACAGAAGAGAGAAGCGTCCACTGAAATGAAAATCTGAAATGAAGAAGGCCGTACGAGGCTTCTCTGATTACAGAGTATCAGATAACTTGATTATTACAAAGTGGAAGGATAATAATGATGTCATTCTGGTGTCGAACTTTGAAACTGAGAAAATAAGTTCGACAGAAAGATAGGATAGAATGGAGAAGAAATATGTTACAGTGCCACAGCCTGAATCCATTCAAAATTATAATAAGTACATGGGATTTGTTGATCAGATGGATCAAAATGTTGGCACATACTGAATTCGGATTAGACAGAGGAAGTGGTGGTGGCCGATATTCTCCTACATGATATCTGTTTCCGTAAATAATGCATGCATTTTGATGAACTAAGCCGGACACACAATCACTCTCTTTCAATTTATTGAAAATGTAACCATTTCTCTAATGAAGACACACGGTACTCCAAAGCTTCAAGGGAAAAGACTGTCCTCACATTTGGCAAATATAGGTCGCTATGATAACATTGGACACTGGATGGTATACATCGAAAGAGAAAGAAGATGCAAGCATTGCGCAGGAAAAAGTCACTTTTAGTGCGAAAAGTGCGACATAGGGCTTCACCCAAAATGCCTCAAAGCATATCATGTCCAGTAGCACAAAAATGATACTGATTACTAATTGAAGCTAATTTCAATATCATACTAATAAATAACCACTGCATTTTGTGTATGTATGTACTATATGTATTATATAAATATATTTTTGTGTGCATAAATATCAGCCACTGCATTTGGTGATTTCAGTGTAATCATTTTTATGAACAGAGAATTTAACGTCTTCTAAGCATAAATGACAACTATTTAGTTCCTATCCGCCTAGTGCCTGGCGTCCGTTAAAACGGACACCTTATATCTTGGTAACAAATAAAGATTTCAAAATAAAACTTTTATTAGCCTACGTTTGAATTTTCAGCAAAATCATCCCAGTAGATCAACTTTCGGCACTAATAGGCTAAACGTGTGAGATCATCGGAGAGAGGGAGAGCTAGCCTCGATGATGAGTCACGCAGCGTTCGTCCGGCATCGGCTGTGATATCTCACACTGTGCAACGTGCTAACAGCATCATTCGATCAAATCGACGCGTCACATACAAGGAGCTATCACTGCAGCTAGGAATTAGTGAAGTGTGATTACAATAATTCAGCAACTGGGATACTCAAAAGTGTGTTCACGGTTTGTTCCTCGCGAACTGACTGAAGATCACAAAGCCCAAAGAAAAGAAGTTGCTTTTGAGTCGTTGGTTCGATACGAGACAGAAGTTCACGAATTGTTACTGGGGATGAGACTTGGGTACAAAACGCCAATCCATGGAATGGCATCACGCAGACTCCCCACGCAAGAAAAAGTTCAAAATGGTTCCCTCTGCAGGAAAGGTTATGGCCACCATATACTGGGACATGAAAGGAGTGATTCTGGTGGACATTATGAAGAAAGGACAAACAATCAACTCAGAGGCAAATATTGCTAACCTACAGAGACTCCAGAGACCTATAAAGCGAGTTCGACCGGAGAGAAAACTGAAAGACGTCCTCCTTTTGCACGATAACGCAAGACCACACAACAGTTTGCAAACAAGAGAAGCCATCACGAAAATGCACTTGACTGTGTTACCCCACCCTCCATACAGCCCGCATCTGGCACCTTCAGACTTCCATTTGTTTGGGCCAATGAAGGATGCTATTCGTGGAAGAAAGTTTCAGAGTGATGATGAGGTTGTCGAGGTTAAGAGGTGGCTCTAGCGGAACCCAGCGAACTTTTACCAGCAAGGAATAAAGGCCTTGTTTCGAGGTGGAGGAAAGCCGTAGAAAAGGAGGGAGACTATGTGGAAAAATATAGTGCCTGGTGTCCGTTTAAACGGACGCTGAAAAATGTGCATTACTTTCTGTGTGCATTTATTTTTTAGAATATTTCATTATAATAACACGATAATTATTGTTTTGTGATTACATTTAACAAAAAAAAAAACAACCATCATCTGGCAACATTTCTTTCACTAACATCATAACATTAAGATGGCTGCCGCGAATCGGAGTATTTTCACGAAGTTAGTAAAAAGTTAATATTTTGTTAGTTCTATAATGTAGTTTCAGTAGATAGTTATATACTGACACTAAGTTCCTAAGTTGCTCTAGATGATGAAACCACATAATATGGAATATGTCTGTTATATTTTCTAAATAGCTTGTTCAAAAATCAGTGTCAGTTATAACGGACACTCGGCAGTAGAGTGCTGTTATGTTTCACCTTCAAGTGTCCATTTTCATTGAACTCTACAAGTAACGTTTTCTGCGTTAAATTTGTGGAAATTAAATTGATATTTTGTTTATTAGTTAATTACTATTTTGTTTATTAGTTAATTACTTTTGTTTATTATTTATTTATTAGTTATTTGCTAATTTTTTACCTTTTGTGACATTTGCAGTTTTTTCTTTCAGACTGACAACTGCTGAAGCTTTGGCTATTCTAGAGGACCTGGATACAGGTGGTAATGTTTACATGGGACTTCCCAATACTGATGAATTGTCAGATGGTGACAGTGACCATTCAGATGATGAAGCCGCTGGCAGTTCAATCCGTTTGAAGAAGGGAGTCGTGAAAGCCAATGCGGAAATTTTTCATACTCGATATTCAAATGATCAAAATGTATTAGATACATACGATGAAAGCACATCTGATTTAGTAAAAGAGAACCCTCAAAAAAAGATAATGGTTAGAAAAAGGAGGACAATTAAACCTGCAATATCCCTCACAACTGATTGTCAACTGAAAGAAATATCTGAACAATCAAACACTTGTTTTTCACTCGTCGAATTTTTTCAGCTTTTTTTTGACAAAGATTTGATCACATTACTAATTGAACAAAGCAATTGTTACGCTGCTCAAAATAATCGTAATCTAAATTTATCAGAGTCTGAATTATTTGTATTTATTGCAGGTTTATTGCTCTCTGCGCACTGCCCTCTCCCAAGTAAAAGAAAATATTGGTCATCTGAGGACAATGTACCGAAAGTACTGTCCAAACATATGAGGAGGGATAGATTCGAAGCAATACTTAGGAACATTCATTTGGCTGACAATACAAACCAAACTGATGATCGAGCCTATAAGCTCAGGCCATTGTTTGATCATTTGTAAGAAAAGTTTCTTCAGCATGGTGGCTTAGAAGAACATCTATCTGTAGACGAGAGCATGATACCATATTACGGTAAACACTATGCAAAACAATTTATCAAAGGTAAGCCCATAAGATTTGGCTTCAAAATGTGGGCCCTGTGTTCAAAGAAGGGATAGTTGCATTCTTTTGATATCTATTTGGGAAAGAATTCAAATCAAACATCAACAACTGACAAAAAGATTGGCGTTGGTGGCAATGTTGTGTTGCAGCTTGTGTCTCAATCTCGTCTCGTGTGCCTAATGATGCTGGTTATAAAGTGTTCTTTGACAATTACTTTACTGGTCTTAGCCTCAATGATGAGGTATCTAAACAAGGTATTTGTGCATTGGGAACTTGCAGAGAAAACAGAACAGAGAAGTGTCCACTGAAATGAAAATCTGAAATGAAGAAGGCCGTACGAGGCTTCTCTGATTACAGAGTATCAGATAACTTGATTATTACAAAGTGGAAGGATAATAATGATGTCATTCTGGTGTCGAACTTTGAAACTGAGAAAATAAGTTCGACAGAAAGATGGGATAGAATGTAGAAGAAATATGTTAAAGTGCCACAGCCTGAATCCATTCAAAATTATAATAAGTACATAGGATTTGTTGATCAGATGGATCAAAATGTTGGCACATACTGAATTCGGATTAGACAGAGGAAGTGGTGGTGGCCGATATTCTCCTACATGATATCTGTTTCCGTAAATAATGCATGCATTTTGATGAACTAAGCAGGACACACAATCACTCTCTTTCAATTTATTGAAAATGTAACCATTTCTCTAATGAAGACACACGGTACTCCAAAGCTTCAAGGTAAAAGACTGTCCTCACATTTGGCAAATATAGGTCGCTATGATAACATTGGACACTGGATGGTATACATCGAAAGAGAAAGAAGATGCAAGCAATGCGCTGGAAAAAGTCACTTTTAGTGCGAAAAGTGCGACATAGGGCTTCACCCAAAATGCCTCAAAGCATATCATGTCCAGTAGCACAAAAATGATACTGATTACTAATTGAAGCTAATTTCAATATCATACTAATAAATAACCACTGCATTTTGTGTATGTATGTACTATATGTATTATATAAATACTGTATATTTTTGTGTGCATAAATATCAGCCACTGCATTTGGTGATTACAGTGTAATCATTTTTATGAACAGAGAATTTAACGTCTTCTAAGCATAAATGACAACTATTTAGTTCCTATCCGCCTAGTGCCTGGCGTCCGTTAAAACGGACACCTTATATCTTGGTAACAAATGAAGATTTCAAAATAAAACTTTTATTAGCCTACGTCTGAATTTTCAGCAAAATCATCCCAGTAGATCAACTTTCGGCACTAATAGGCTAAACGTGTGAGATCATCGGAGAGAGGAAGAGCTAGCCTCGATGATGAGTCACGCAGCGTTCTTCCGGCATCGGCTGTGATATCTCACACTGTGCAACGTGCTAACAGCATCATTCGATCAAATCGACTCGTCACATAGAAGGAGCTATCACTGGAGCTAGGAATTAGTTAAGTGTGATTACAATAATTGAGCAACTGGGATACTCAAACGTGTGTTCACGGTTTGTTCCTCGCGAACTGACTGAAGATCACAAAGCCCAAAGAAAAGAAGTTGCTTTTGAGGCGTTGGTTCGATACGAGACAGAAGTTCACGAATTGTTACTGGGGATGAGACTTGAGTACAAAACGCCAATCCATGGAATGGCATCACCCAGACTCCCCACGCAAGAAAAAGTTCAAAAAGGTTCCCTCTGCAGGAAAGGTTATGGCCACCATCTTCTGGGACATGAAAGGAGTGATTCTGGTGGACATTATGAAGAAAGGACAAACAATCAACTCAGAGGCATATATTGCTAACCTACAGAGACTCCAGAGACCTATAAAGCGAGTTCGACCGGAGAGAAAACTGAAAGACGTCCTCCTTTTACACGACAACGCAAGACCACACAACAGTTTTCAAACAAGAGAAGCCATCACAAAAATGCACTTGACTGTGTTACCCCACCCTCCATACAGCCCGGATCTGGCACCTTCAGACTTCCATTTGTTTGGGCCAATGAAGGATGCTATTCGTGGAAGAAAGTTTCAGAGTGATGATGAGGTTGTCGAGGTTAAGAGGTGGCTCTAGCGGAACCCAGCGAACTTTTACCAGCATGAATAAAGGCCTTGTTTCGAGGTGGAGGAAAGCCGTAGAAAAGGATGGAGACTATGTGGAAAAATATAGTGCCTGGTGTCCGTTTAAACGGACGCTGAAAAATGTGCACTACTTTCTGTGTGCATTTATTTTTTAGAATATTTCATTATAATAACACGATAATTATTGTTTTGTGATTACATTTAACAAAAAAACAACAACCATCATCTGGCAACATTTCTTTCACTAACATTATAACATTAAGATGGCTGCCGCGAATCGGAGTATTTTCACGAAGTTAGTAAAAAGTTAATATTTTATTAGTTCTATAATGTAGTTTCAGTAGATAGTTATATACTGACACTAAGTTCATAAGTTGCTCTAGATGATGAAACCACATAATATGGAATATGTCTGTTATATTTTCTAAATAACTTGTTCAAAAATCAGTGTCAGTTATAAAGGACACTCGGCAGTAGAGTGCTGTTATGTTTCACCTTCAAGTGTCCATTTTCATTGAACACTACAAGTAACGTTTTCTGCGTTAAATTTGTGGAAATTAAATTGATATTTTCTTTATTAGTTAATTACTATTTTGTTTATTAGTTAATTACTTTTGTTTATTATTTATTTATTAGTTATTTGCTAATTTTTTTCCTTTTGTTGCATTTGCAGTTTTTTCTTTCAGACTGACAACTGCTGAAGCTTTGGCTATTCTAGAGGACCTGGATACAGGTGGTAATGTTTACATGGGACTTCCCAATACTGATGAATTGTCAGATGGTGACAGTGACCATTCAGATGATGAAGCCGCTGGCAGTTCAATCCGTTTGAAGAAGGGAGTCGTGAAATCCAATGCGGAAATTTTTCATACTCGATATTCAAATGATCAAAATGTATTAGATACATACGATGAAAGCACATCTGATTTAGTAAAAGAGAACCCTCAAAAAAAGATAATGGTTAGAAAAAGGAGGACAATTAAACCTGCAATATCCCTCACAACTGATTGTCAACTGAAAGAAATATCTGAACAATCAAAACTTGTTTTTTCACTCGTCGAATTTTTTCAGCTTTTTTTGACAAAGATTTGATCACATTACTAATTGAACAAAGCAATAGTTACGCTGCTCAAAATAATCGTAATCTAAATTTATCAGAGTCTGAATTATTTGTATTTATTGCAGGTTTATTGCTCTCTGCGCACTGCCCTCTCCCAAGTAAAAGAAAATATTGGTCATCTGAGGACAATGTACCGAAAGTACTGTCCAAACATATGAGGAGGGATAGATTCGAAGCAATACTTAGGAACATTCATTTGGCTGACAATACAAACCAAACTGATGATCGAGCCTATATCTCAGGCCATTGTTTGATCATTTGTAAGAAAAGTTTCTTCAGCATGGTGGTTTAGAAGAACATCTATCTGTAGACGAGAGCATGATACCATATTACGGTAAACACTATGCAAAACAATCTATCAAAGGTAAGCCCATCAGATTTGGCTTCAAAATGTGGGCCCTGTGTTCAAAGAACGGATACTTGCATTCTTTTGATATCTATGGGAAAGAATTCAAATCAAACATCAACAACTGACAAAAAGATTGGCGTTGGTGGCAATGTTGTGTTGCAGCTTGTGTCTCAATCTCGTGTGTGCCTAATGATGCTGGTTATAAGTGTTCTTTGACAATTACTTTACTGGTCTTAGCCTCACTGATGAGGTATCTAAACAAGGTATTTGTGCATTGGGAACTTGCAGAGAAAACAGAACAGAGAAGTGTCCACTGAAATGAAAATCTGAAATGAAGAAGGCCGTACGAGGCTTCTCTGATTACAAAGTATCAGATAACTTGATTATTACAAAGTGGAAGGATAATAATGATGTCATTCTGGTGTCGAACTTTGAAACTGAGAAAATAAGTTCGACAGAAAGATGGGATAGAATGGAGAAGAAATGTTAAAGTGCCACAGCCTGAATCCATTCAAAATTATAATAAAGTACATGGGATTTGTTGATCAGATGGATCAAAATGTTGGCACATACTGAATTCGGATTAGACAGAGGAAGGGTGGTGGCCGATATTCTCCTACATGATATCTGTTTCCGTAAATAATGCATGCATTTTGATGAACTAAGCCGGACACACAATCACTCTCTTTCAATTTATTGAAAATGTAACCATTTCTCTAATGAAGACACACGGTACTCCAAAGCTTCAAGGTAAAAGACTGTCCTCACATTTGGCAAATATAGGTCGCTATGATAACATTGGACACTGGATGGTATACATCGAAAGAGAAAGAAGGTGCAAGCATTGCGCTGGAAAAAGTCACTTTTAGTGCGAAAAGTGCGATAGGGCTTCACCCAAAATGCTTCAAAGCATATCATGTCCAGTAGCACAAAAAATGATACTGATTACTAATTGAAGCTAATTTCAATATCATACTAATAAATAACCACTGCATTTTGTGTATGTATGTACTACATGTATTATAAAATATATTTTTGGTGCATAAATATCAGCCACTGCATTTGGTGATTTCAGTGTAATCATTTTTATGAACAGAGAATTTAACGTCTTCTAAGCATAAATCACAACTATTTAGTTCCTATCCGCCTAGTGCCTGGCGTCCGTTAAAACGGACACCTTATATCTTGGTAACAAATAAAGATTTCAAAATAAAACTTTTATTAGCCTACGTTTGAATTTTCAGCAAAATCATCCCAGTAGATCAACTTTCGGCACTAATAGGCTAAACGTGTGAAATCATCGGAGAGAGGGAGAGCTAGCCTCGATGATGAGTCACGCAGCGTTCGTCCGGCATCGGCTGTGATATCTCACACTGTGCAACGTGCTAACAGCATCATTCGATCAAATCGACGCGTCACATACAAGGAGCTATCATTGGAGCTAGGAATTATTGAAGTGTGATTACAATAATTCAGCAACTGGGATACTCAAAAGTGTGTTCACGGTTTGTTCCTCGCGAACTGACTGAAGATCACAAAGCCCAAAGAAAAGAAGTTGCTTTTGAGTCGTTGGTTCGATACGAGACAGAAGTTCACGAATTGTTACTGGGGATGAGACTTGGGTACAAAACGCCAATCCATGGAATGGCATCACGCAGACTCCCCACGCAAGAAAAAGTTCAAAATGGTTCCCTCTGCAGGAAAGGTTATGGCCACCATCTTCTGGACATGAAAGGAGTGATTCTGGTGGACATTATGAAGAAAGGACAAGCAATCAACTCAGAGGCATATATTGCTACCCTGCAGAGACTCCAGAGACCTATAAAGCGAGTTCGACCGGAGAGAAAACTGAAAGACGTCCTCCTTTTGCACGATAACGCAAGACCACACAACAGTTTGCAAACAAGAGAAGCCATCACAAAAATGCACTGACTGTGTTACCCACCCTCCATGCAGCCCGGATCTGGCACCTTCAGACTTCCATTTGTTTGGGCCAATGAAGGATGCTATTCGTGGAAGAAAGTTTCAGAGTGATGATGAGGTTGTCGAGGTTAAGAGGTGGCTCTTGCGGAACCCAGCGAACTTTTACCAGCAAGGAATAAAGGCCTTGTTTCGAGGTGGAGGAAAGCCGTAGAAAAGGATGGAGACTATGTGGAAAAATATAGTGCCTGGTGTCCGTTTAAACGGACGCTGAAAAATGTGCATTACTTTCTGTGTGCATTTATTTTTAGAATATTTCATTATAATAACACGATAATTATTGTTTTGTGATTACATTTAACAAAAAAAAACAACCATCATCTGGCAACATTTCTTTCACTAACATCATAACATTAAGATGGCTGCCGCGAATCGGAGTATTTCACGAAGTTAGTAAAAAGTTAATATTTGTTAGTTCTATAATGTAGTTTCAGTAGATAGTTATATACTGACACTAAGTTCATAAGTTGCTCTAGATGATGAAACCACATAATATGGAATATGTCTGTTATATTTTCTAAATAGCTTGTTCAAAAATCAGTGTCAGTTATAACGGACACTCGGCAGTAGAGTGCTGTTATGTTTCACCTTCAAGTGTCCATTTTCATTGAACTCTACAAGTAACGTTTTCTGCGTTAAATTTGTGGAAACTAAATTGATATTTTGTTTATTAGTTAATTACTATTTTGTTTATTAGTTAATTACTTTTGTTTATTATTTATTTATTAGTTATTTGCTAATTTTTTACCTTTTGTGACATTTGCAGTTTTTTCTTTCAGACTGACAACTGCTGAAGCTTTGGCTATTCTAGAGGACCTGGATACAGGGGTAATGTTTACATGGGACTTCCCAATACTGATGAATTGTCAGATGGTGACAGTGACCATTCAGATGATGAAGCCGCTGGCAGTTCAATCCGTTTGAAGAAGGAGTCGTGAAAGCCAATGCGAAATTTTTCATACTCGATATTCAAATGATCAAAATGTATTAGATACATACGATGAAAGCACATCTGATTTAGTAAAAGAGAACCCTCAAAAAAGATAATGATAGAAAAAGGAGGACAATTAAACCTGCAATATCCCTCACAACTGATTGTCAACTGAAAGAAATATCTGAACAATCAAACACTTGTTTTTCACCCGTCGAATTTTTTCAGCTTTTTTTTGACAAAGATTTGATCACATTACTAATTGAACAAAGCAATAGTTACGCTGCTCAAAATAATCGTAATCTAAATTTATCAGAGTCTGAATTATTTGTATTTATTGCGGTTTATTGCTCTCTGCGCACTGCCCTCTCCCAAATAAAGAAAAATATTGGTCATCTGAGGACAATGTACCGAAAGTACTGTCCAAACATATGAGGAGGGATAGATTCGAAGCAATACTTAGGAACATTCATTTGGCTGACAATACAAACCAAACTGATGATCGAGCCTATAAGCTCAGGCCATTGTTTGATCATTTGTAAGAAAAGTTTCTTCAGCATGGTGGTTTAGAAGAACATCTATCTGTAGACGAGAGCATGATACCATATTACGGTAAACACTATGCAAAACAATCTATCAAAGGTAAGCCCATCAGATTTGGCTTCAAAATGTGGGCCCTGTGTTCAAAGAACGGATACTTGCATTCTTTTGATATCTACATGGGAAAGAATTCAAATCAAACATCAACAACTGACAAAAAGATTGGCGTTGGTGGCAATGTTGTGTTGCAGCTTGTGTCTCAATCTCGTGTGCCTAATGATGCTGGTTATAAAGTGTTCTTTGACAATTACTTTACTGGTCTTAGCCTCACTGATGAGGTATCTAAACAAGGTATTTGTGCATTGGGAACTTGCAGAGAAAACAGAACAGAGAAGTGTCCACTGAAATGAAAATCTGAAATGAAGAAGGCCGTACGAGGCTTCTCTGATTACAGAGT
This sequence comes from Bathynomus jamesi, assembly GCA_023014485.1. Lineage (NCBI taxonomy): Eukaryota > Metazoa > Arthropoda > Malacostraca > Isopoda > Cirolanidae > Bathynomus > Bathynomus jamesi. The sequence continues at coordinate 441,580 of JAJOZX010001357.1, read as the reverse complement.
ATCAGATAACTTGATTATTACAAAGTGGAAGGATAATAATGATGTCATTCTGGTGTCGAACTTTGAAACTGAGAAAATAAGTTCGACAGAAAGATGGGATAGAATGGAGAAGAAATATGTTAAAGTGCCACAGCCTGAATCCATTCAAAATTATAATAAGTACATGGGATTTGTTGATCAGATGGATCAAAATGTTGGCACATACTGAATTCGGATTAGACAGAGGAAGTGGTGGTGGCCGATATTCTCCTACATGATATCTGTTTCCGTAAATAATGCATGCATTTTGATGAACTAAGCCGGACACACAATCACTCTCTTTCAATTTATTGAAAATGTAACCATTTCTCTAATGAAGACACACGGTACTCCAAAGCTTCAAGGTAAAAGACTGTCCTCACATTTGGCAAATATAGGTCGCTATGATAACATTGGACACTGGATGGTATACATCGAAAGAGAAAGAAGGTGCAAGCATTGCGCTGGAAAAAGTCACTTTTAGTGCGAAAAGTGCGACATAGGGCTTCACCCAAAATGCTTCAAAGCATATCATGTCCAGTAGCACAAAAATGATACTGATTACTAATTGAAGCTAATTTCAATATCATACTAATAAATAACCACTGCATTTTGTGTATGTATGTACTACATGTATTATATAAATATATTTTTGTGTGCATAAATATCAGCCACTGCATTTGGTGATTTCAGTGTAATCATTTTTATGAACAGAGAATTTAACGTCTTCTAAGCATAAATCACAACTATTTAGTTCCTATCCGCCTAGTGCCTGGCGTCCGTTAAAACGGACACCTTATATCTTGGTAACAAATAAAGATTTCAAAATAAAACTTTTATTAGCCTACGTTTGAATTTTCAGCAAAATCATCCCAGTAGATCAACTTTCGGCACTAATAGGCTAAACGTGTGAATCATCGGAGAGAGGGAGAGCTAGCCTCGATGATGAGCACGCAGCGTTCGTCCGGCATCGGCTGTGATATCTCACACTGTGCAACGTGCTAACAGCATCATTCGATCAAATCGACGCGTCACATACAAGGAGCTATCATTGGAGCTAGGAATTAGTGAAGTGTGATTACAATAATTCAGCAACTGGGATACTCAAAAGTGTGTTCACGGTTTGTTCCTCGCGAACTGACTGAAGATCACAAAGCCCAAAGAAAAGAAGTTGCTTTTGAGTCGTTGGTTCGATACGAGACAGAAGTTCACGAATTGTTACTGGGGATGAGACTTGGGTACAAAACGCCAATCCATGGAATGGCATCACGCAGACTCCCCACGCAAGAAAAAGTTCAAAATGGTTCCCTCTGCAGGAAAGGTTATGGCCACCATCTTCTGGGACATGAAAGGAGTGATTCTGGTGGACATTATGAAGAAAGGACAAGCAATCAACTCAGAGGCATATATTGCTACCCTGCAGAGACTCCAGAGACCTATAAAGCGAGTTCGACCGGAGAGAAAACTGAAAGACGTCCTCCTTTTGCACGATAACGCAAGACCACACAACAGTTTGCAAACAAGAGAAGCCATCACAAAAATGCACTTGACTGTGTTACCCTACCCTCCATGCAGCCCGGATCTGGCACCTTCAGACTTCCATTTGTTTGGGCCAATGAAGGATGCTATTCGTGGAAGAAAGTTTCAGAGTGATGATGAGGTTGTCGAGGTTAAGAGGTGGCTCTAGCGGAACCCAGCGAACTTTTACCAGCAAGGAATAAAGGCCTTGTTTCGAGGTGGAGGAAAGCCGTAGAAAAGGATGGAGACTATGTGGAAAAATATAGTGCCTGGTGTCCGTTTAAACGGACGCTGAAAAATGTGCATTACTTTCTGTGTGCATTATTTTTTAGAATATTTCATTATAATAACACGATAATTATTGTTTTGTGATTACATTTAACAAAAAAAAAAAAACCATCATCTGGCAACATTTCTTTCACTAACATCATAACATTAAGATGGCTGCCGCGAATCGGAGTATTTTCACGAAGTTAGTAAAAAGTTAAATTTTGTTAGTTCTATAATGTAGTTTCAGTAGATAGTTATATACTGACACTAAGTTCATAAGTTGCTCTAGATGATGAAACCACATAATATGGAATATGTCTGTTATATTTTCTAAATAGCTTGTTCAAAAATCAGTGTCAGTTATAACGGACACTCGGCAGTAGAGTGCTGTTATGTTTCACCTTCAAGTGTCCATTTTCATTGAACTCTACAAGTAACGTTTTCTGCGTTAAATTTGTGGAAACTAAATTGATATTTGTTTATTAGTTAATTACTTTTGTTTATATAATACTTTGTTTATTATTTATTTATAGTTATTTGCTAATTTTTTACCTTTTGTGACATTTGCAGTTTTTTCTTTCAGACTGACAACTGCTGAAGCTTTGGCTATTCTAGAGGACCTGGATACAGGTGGTAATGTTTACATGGGACTTCCCAATACTGATGAATTGTCAGATGGTGACAGTGACCATTCAGATGATGAAGCCGCTGGCAGTTCAATCCGTTTGAAGAAGGGAGTCGTGAAAGCCAATGCGGAAATTTTTCATACTCGATATTCAAATGATCAAAATGTATTAGATACATACGATGAAAGCACATCTGATTTAGTAAAAGAGAACCCTCAAAAAAAGATAATGATAAAAAGGAGGACAATTAAACCTGCAATATCCCTCAAACTGATGTCAACTGAAAGAAATATCTGAACAATCAAACACTTGTTTTTCACCCGTCGAATTTTTTCAGCTTTTTTTTGACAAAGATTTGATCACATTACTAATTGAACAAAGCAATAGTTACGCTGCTCAAAATAATCGTAATCTAAATTTATCAGAGTCTGAATTATTTGTATTTATTGCAGGTTTATTGCTCTCTGCGCACTGCCCTCTCCCAAATAAAATAAAATATTGGTCAATCTGAGGACAATGTACCGAAAGTACTGTCCAAACATATGAGGAGGATAGATTCGAAGCAATACTTAGGAACATTCATTTGGCGGCAATACAAACCAAACTGATGATCGAGCCTATAAGCTCAGGCCATTGTTTGAACCTTTGTAAGAAAAGTTTCTTCAGCATGGTGGTTTAGAAGAACATCTATCTGTAGACGAGAGCATGATACCATATTACGGTAAACACTATGCAAAACAATCTATCAAAGGTAAGCCCATTAGATTGGCTTCAAAATGTGGGCCCTGTGTTCAAAGAACGGATACTTGCATTCTTTTGATATCTACATGGGAAAGAATTCAAATCAAACATCAAAAACAACTGACAAAAAGATTGGCGTTGGTGGCAATGTTGTGTTGCAGCTTGTGTCTCAATCTCGTGTGCCTAATGATGCTGGTTATAAAGTGTTCTTTGACAATACTTTACTGGTCTTAGCCTCACTGATGAGGTATCTAAACAAGGTATTTGTGCATTGGGAACTTGCAGAGAAAACAGAACAGAGAAGTGTCCACTGAAATGAAAATCTGAAATGAAGAAGGCCGTACGAGGCTTCTCTGATTACAGAGTATCAGATAACTTGATTATTACAAAGTGGAAGGATAATAATGATGTAATTCTGGTGTCGAACTTGAAACTGAGAAAATAAGTTCGACAGAAAGATGGGATAGAATGGAGAAGAAATATGTTAAAGTGCCACAGCCTGAATCCATTCAAAATTATAATAAGTACATGGGATTTGTTGATCAGATGGATCAAAATGTTGGCACATACTGAATTCGGATTAGACAGAGGAAGTGTTGGTGGCCGATATTCTCTACATGATATCTGTTTCCGTAAATAATGCATGCATTTTGATGAACTAAGCCGGACACACAATCACTCTCTTTCAATTTATTGAAAATGTAACCATTTCTCTAATGAAGACACACGGTACTCCAAAGCTTCAAGGTAAAAGACTGTCCTCACATTTGGCAAATATAGGTCGCTATGATAACATTGGACACTGGATGGTATACATCGAAAGAGAAAGAAGGTGCAAGCATTGCGCTGGAAAAAGTCACTTTTAGTGCGAAAAGTGCGACATAGGGCTTCACCCAAAATGCTTCAAAGCATATCATGTCCAGTAGCACAAAATGATACTGATTACTAATTGAAGCTAATTTCAATATCATACTAATAAATAACCACTGCATTTTGTGTATGTATGTACTACATGTACTATAAAATATATTTTTGTGTGCATAAATATCAGCCACTGCATTTGGTGATTTCAGTGTAATCATTTTTATGAACAGAGAATTTAACGTCTTCTAAGCATAAATCACAACTATTTAGTTCCTATCCGCCTAGTGCCTGGCGTCCGTTAAAACGGACACCTTATATCTTGGTAACAAATAAAGATTTCAAAATAAAACTTTTATTAGCCTACGTTTGAATTTTCAGCAAAATCATCCCAGTAGATCAACTTTCGGCACTAATAGGCTAAACGTGTGAGATCATCGGAGAGAGGGAGAGCTAGCCTCGATGATGAGTCACGCAGCGTTCGTCCGGCATCGGCTGTGATATCTCACACTGTGCAACGTGCTAACAGCATCATTCGATCAAATCGACGCGTCACATACAATGAGCTATCATTGGAGCTAGGAATTAGTGAAGTGTGATTACAATAATTCAGCAACTGGGATACTCAAAAGTGTGTTCACGGTTTGTTCCTCGCGAACTGACTGAAGATCACAAAGCCCAAAGAAAAGAAGTTGCTTTTGAGTCGTTGGTTCGATACGAGACAGAAGTTCACGAATTGTTACTGGGGATGAGACTTGGGTACAAAACGCCAATCCATGGAATGGCATCACGCAGACTCCCCACGCAAGAAAAAGTTCAAAATGGTTCCCTCTGCAGGAAAGGTTATGGCCACCATCTTCTGGGACATGAAAGGAGTGATTCTGGTGGACATTATGAAGAAAGGACAAACAATCAACTCAGAGGCATATATTGCTACCCTACAGAGACTCCAGAGACCTATAAAGCGAGTTCGACCGGAGAGAAAACTGAAAGACGTCCTCCTTTTGCACGATAACGCAAGACCACACAACAGTTTGCAAACAAGAGAAGCCATCACAAAAATGCACTTGACTGTGTTACCCCACCCTCCATGCAGCCCGGATTCGTGGAAGAAAGTTCCAGAGTGATGATGACGTTGTCGAGGTTAAGAGGTGGCTCTAGCGGAACCCAGCGAACTTTTACCAGCAAGGAATAAAGGCCTTGTTTCGAGGTGGAGGAAAGCCGTAGAAAAGGATGGAGACTATGTGGAAAAATATAGTGCCTGGTGTCCGTTTAAACGGACGCTGAAAAATGTGCATTACTTTCTGTGTGCATTTATTTTTTAGAATATTTCATTATAATAACACGATAATTATTGTTTTGTGATTACATTTAACAAAAAAAAAACAACCATCATCTGGCAACATTTCTTTCACTAACATCATAACATTAAGATGGCTGCCGCGAATCGGAGTATTTTCACGAAGTTAGTAAAAAGTTAATTTTTGTTAGTTCTATAATGTAGTTTCAGTAGATAGTTATATACTGACACTAAGTTCATAAGTTGCTCTAGATGATGAAACCACATAATATGGAATATGTCTGTTATATTTTCTAAATAGCTTGTTCAAAAATCAGTGTCAGTTATAACGGACACTCGGCAGTAGAGTGCTGTTATGTTTCACCTTCAAGTGTCCATTTTCATTGAACTCTACAAGTAACGTTTTCTGCGTTAAATTTGTGGAAACTAAATTGATATTTTGTTTTTAGTTAATTACTATTTTGTTATTAGTTAATACTTTTGTTTATTATTTTTTATTAGTTATTTGCTAATTTTTTACCTTTTGTGACATTTGCAGTTTTTTCTTTCAGACTGACAACTGCTGAAGCTTTGGCTATTCTAGAGGACCTGGATACAGGTGGTAATGTTTACATGGGACTTCCCAATACTGATGAATTGTCAGATGGTGACAGTGACCATTCAGATGATGAAGCCGCTGGCAGTTCAATCCGTTTGAAGAAGGGAGTCGTGAAAGCCAATGCTGAAATTTTTCATACTCGATATTCAAATGATCAAAATGTATTAGATACATACGATGAAAGCACATCTGATTTAGTAAAAGAGAACCCTCAAAAAAAGATAATGATTAGAAAAAGGAGGACAATTAAACCTGCAATATCCCTCACAACTGATTGTCAACTGAAAGAAATATCTGAACAATCAAACACTTGTTTTTCACCCGTCGAATTTTTTCAGCTTTTTTTTGACAAAGATTTGATCACATTACTAATTGAACAAAGCAATAGTTACGCTGCTCAAAATAATCGTAATCTAAATTTATCAGAGTCTGAATTATTTGTATTTATTGCAGGTTTATTGCTCTCTGCGCACTGCCCTCTCCCAAATAAAATAAAATATTGGTCATCTGAGGACAATGTACCGAAAGTACTGTCCAAACATATGAGGAGGGATAGATTCGAAGCAATACTTAGGAACATTCATTTGGCTGACAATACAAACCAAACTGATGATCGAGCCTATAAGCTCAGGCCATTGTTTGAACCTTTGTAAGAAAAGTTTCTTCAGCATGGTGGTTTAGAAGAACATCTATCTGTAGACGAGACCATGATACCATATTACGGTAAACACTATGCAAAACAATCTATCAAAGGTAAGCCCATTCAGATTTGGCTTCAAATGTGGGCCCTGTGTTCAAAGAACGGATACTTGCATTCTTTTGATATCTACATGGGAAAGAATTCAAATCAAACATCAACAACTGACAAAAAGATTGGCGTTGGTGGCAATGTTGTGTTGCAGCTTGTGTCTCAATCTCGTGTGCCTAATGATGCTGGTTATAAAGTGTTCTTTGACAATTACTTTACTGGTCTTAGCCTCACTGATGAGGTATCTAAACAAGGTATTTGTGCATTGGGAACTTGCAGAGAAAACAGAACAGAGAAGTGTCCACTGAAATGAAAATCTGAAATGAAGAAGGCCGTACGAGGCTTCTCTGATTAAAGTATCAGATAACTTGATTATTACAAAGTGGAAGGATAATAATGATGTCATTCTGGTGTCGAACTTTGAAACTGAGAAAATAAGTTCGACAGAAAGATGGGATAGAATGGAGAAGAAATATGTTAAAGTGCCACAGCCTGAATCCATTCAAAATTATAATAAGTACATGGGATTTGTTGATCAGATGGATCAAAATGTTGGCACATACTGAATTCGGATTAGACAGAGGAAGTGGTGGTGGCCGATATTCTCCTACATGATATCTGTTTCCGTAAATAATGCATGCATTTTGATGAACTAAGCCGGACACACAATCACTCTCTTTCAATTTATTGAAAATGTAACCATTTCTCTAATGAAGACACACGGTACTCCAAAGCTTCAAGGTAAAAGACTGTCCTCACATTTGGCAAATATAGGTCGCTATGATAACATTGGACACTGGATGGTATACATCGAAAGAGAAAGAAGGTGCAAGCATTGCGCTGGAAAAAGTCACTTTTAGTGCGAAAAGTGCGACATAGGGCTTCACCCAAAATGCTTCAAAGCATATCATGTCCAGTAGCACAAAAATGATACTGATTACTAATTGAAGCTAATTTCAATATCATACTAATAAATAACCACTGCATTTTGTGTATGTATGTACTACATGTATTATATAAATATATTTTTGTGTGCATAAATATCAGCCACTGCATTTGGTGATTTCAGTGTAATCATTTTTATGAACAGAGAATTTAACGTCTTCTAAGCATAAATCACAACTATTTAGTTCCTATCCGCCTAGTGCCTGGCGTCCGTTAAAACGGACACCTTATATCTTGGTAACAAATAAAGATTTCAAAATAAAACTTTTATTAGCCTACGTTTGAATTTTCAGCAAAATCATCCCAGTAGATCAACTTTCGGCACTAATAGGCTAAACGTGTGAATCATCGGAGAGAGGGAGAGCTAGCCTCGATGATGAGTCACGCAGCGTTCGTCCGGCATCGGCTGTGATATCTCACACTGTGCAACGTGCTAACAGCATCATTCGATCAAATCGACGCGTCACATACAAGGAGCTATCATTGGAGCTAGGAATTAGTGAAGTGTGATTACAATAATTCAGCAACTGGGATACTCAAAAGTGTGTTCACGGTTTGTTCCTCGCGAACTGACTGAAGATCACAAAGCCCAAAGAAAAGAAGTTGCTTTTGAGTCGTTGGTTCGATACGAGACAGAAGTTCACGAATTGTTACTGGGGATGAGACTTGGGTACAAAACGCCAATCCATGGAATGGCATCACGCAGACTCCCCACGCAAGAAAAAGTTCAAAATGGTTCCCTCTGCAGGAAAGGTTATGGCCACCATCTTCTGGGACATGAAAGGAGTGATTCTGGTGGACATTATGAAGAAAGGACAAACAATCAACTCAGAGGCATATATTGCTACCCTACAGAGACTCCAGAGACCTATAAAGCGAGTTCGACCGGAGAGAAAACTGAAAGACGTCCTCCTTTTGCACGATAACGCAAGACCACACAACAGTTTGCAAACAAGAGAAGCCATCACAAAAATGCACTTGACTGTGTTACCCCACCCTCCATGCAGCCCGGATCTGGCACCTTCAGACTTCCATTTGTTTGGGCCAATGAAGGATGCTATTCGTGGAAGAAAGTTTCAGAGTGATGATGAGGTTGTCGAGGTTAAGAGGTGGCTCTAGCGGAACCCAGCGAACTTTTACCAGCAAGGAATAAAGGCCTTGTTTCGAGGTGGAGGAAAGCCGTAGAAAAGGATGGAGACTATGTGGAAAAATATAGTGCCTGGTGTCCGTTTAAACGGACGCTGAAAAATGTGCATTACTTTCTGTGTGCATTTATTTTTTAGAATATTTCATTATAATAACACGATAATTATTGTTTTGTGATTACATTTAACAAAAAAAAAAAACCATCATCTGGCAACATTTCTTTCACTAACATCATAACATTAAGATGGCTGCCGCGAATCGGAGTATTTTCACGAAGTTAGTAAAAAGTTAATATTTTGTTAGTTCTATAATGTAGTTTCAGTAGATAGTTATATACTGACACTAAGTTCATAAGTTGCTCTAGATGATGAAACCACATAATATGGAATATGTCTGTTATATTTTCTAAATAGCTTGTTCAAAAATCAGTGTCAGTTATAACGGACACTCGGCAGTAGAGTGCTGTTATGTTTCACCTTCAAGTGTCCATTTTCATTGAACTCTACAAGTAACGTTTTCTGCGTTAAATTTGTGGAAACTAAATTGATATTTTGTTTATTAGTTAATTACTATTTTGTTTATTAGTTAATTACTTTTGTTTATTATTTATTTATTAGTTATTTGCTAATTTTTTACCTTTTGTGACATTTGCAGTTTTTTCTTTCAGACTGACAACTGCTGAAGCTTTGGCTATTCTAGAGGACCTGGATACAGGTGGTAATGTTTACATGGGACTTCCCAATACTGATGAATTGTCAGATGGTGACAGTGACCATTCAGATGATGAAGCCGCTGGCAGTTCAATCCGTTTGAAGAAGGGAGTCGTGAAAGCCAATGCTGAAATTTTTCATACTCGATATTCAAATGATCAAAATGTATTAGATACATACGATGAAAGCACATCTGATTTAGTAAAAGAGAACCCTCAAAAAAAGATAATGATTAGAAAAAGGAGGACAATTAAACCTGCAATATCCCTCACAACTGATTGTCAACTGAAAGAAATATCTGAACAATCAAACACTTGTTTTTCACCCGTCGAATTTTTTCAGCTTTTTTTTGACAAAGATTTGATCACATTACTAATTGAACAAAGCAATAGTTACGCTGCTCAAAATAATCGTAATCTAAATTTATCAGAGTCTGAATTATTTGTATTTATTGCAGGTTTATTGCTCTCTGCGCACTGCCCTCTCCCAAATAAAAAAAATATTGGTCATCTGAGGACAATGTACCGAAAGTACTGTCCAAACATATGAGGAGGGATAGATTCGAAGCAATACTTAGGAACATTCATTTGGCTGACAATACAAACCAAACTGATGATCGAGCCTATAAGCTCAGGCCATTGTTTGATCATTTGTAAGAAAAGTTTCTTCAGCATGGTGGTTTAGAAGAACATCTATCTGTAGACGAGAGCATGATACCATATTACGGTAAACACTATGCAAAACAATCTATCAAAGGTAAGCCCATCAGATTTGGCTTCAAAATGTGGGCCCTGTGTTCAAAGAACGGATACTTGCATTCTTTTGATATCTACATGGGAAAGAATTCAAATCAAACATCAACAACTGACAAAAAGATTGGCGTTGGTGGCAATGTTGTGTTGCAGCTTGTGTCTCAATCTCGTGTGCCTAATGATGCTGGTTATAAAGTGTTCTTTGACAATTACTTTACTGGTCTTAGCCTCACTGATGAGGTATCTAAACAAGGTATTTGTGCATTGGGAACTTGCAGAGAAAACAGAACAGAGAAGTGTCCACTGAAATGAAAATCTGAAATGAAGAAGGCCGTACGAGGCTTCTCTGATTACAGAGTATCAGATAACTTGATTATTACAAAGTGGAAGGATAATAATGATGTCATTCTGGTGTCGAACTTTGAAACTGAGAAAATAAGTTCGACAGAAAGATGGGATAGAATGGAGAAGAAATATGTTAAAGTGCCACAGCCTGAATCCATTCAAAATTATAATAAGTACATGGGATTTGTTGATCAGATGGATCAAAATGTTGGCACATACTGAATTCGGATTAGACAGAGGAAGTGGTGGTGGCCGATATTCTCCTACATGATATCTGTTTCCGTAAATAATGCATGCATTTTGATGAACTAAGCCGGACACACAATCACTCTCTTTCAATTTATTGAAAATGTAACCATTTCTCTAATGAAGACACACGGTACTCCAAAGCTTCAAGGTAAAAGACTGTCCTCACATTTGGCAAATATAGGTCGCTATGATAACATTGGACACTGGATGGTATACATCGAAAGAGAAAGAAGGTGCAAGCATTGCGCTGGAAAAAGTCACTTTTAGTGCGAAAAGTGCGACATAGGGCTTCACCCAAAATGCTTCAAAGCATATCATGTCCAGTAGCACAAAAATGATACTGATTACTAATTGAAGCTAATTTCAATATCATACTAATAAATAACCACTGCATTTTGTGTATGTATGTACTACATGTATTATATAAATATATTTTTGTGTGCATAAATATCAGCCACTGCATTTGGTGATTTCAGTGTAATCATTTTTATGAACAGAGAATTTAACGTCTTCTAAGCATAAATCACAACTATTTAGTTCCTATCCGCCTAGTGCCTGGCGTCCGTTAAAACGGACACCTTATATCTTGGTAACAAATAAAGATTTCAAAATAAAACTTTTATTAGCCTACGTTTGAATTTTCAGCAAAATCATCCCAGTAGATCAACTTTCGGCACTAATAGGCTAAACGTGTGAGATCATCGGAGAGAGGGAGAGCTAGCCTCGATGATGAGTCACGCAGCGTTCGTCCGGCATCGGCTGTGATATCTCACACTGTGCAACGTGCTAACAGCATCATTCGATCAAATCGACGCGTCACATACAAGGAGCTATCATTGGAGCTAGGAATTAGTGAAGTGTGATTACAATAATTCAGCAACTGGGATACTCAAAAGTGTGTTCACGGTTTGTTCCTCGCGAACTGACTGAAGATCACAAAGCCCAAAGAAAAGAAGTTGCTTTTGAGTCGTTGGTTCGATACGAGACAGAAGTTCACGAATTGTTACTGGGGATGAGACTTGGGTACAAAACGCCAATCCATGGAATGGCATCACGCAGACTCCCCACGCAAGAAAAAGTTCAAAATGGTTCCCTCTGCAGGAAAGGTTATGGCCACCATCTTCTGGGACATGAAAGGAGTGATTCTGGTGGACATTATGAAGAAAGGACAAACAATCAACTCAGAGGCATATATTGCTACCCTACAGAGACTCCAGAGACCTATAAAGCGAGTTCGACCGGAGAGAAAACTGAAAGACGTCCTCCTTTTGCACGATAACGCAAGACCACACAACAGTTTGCAAACAAGAGAAGCCATCACAAAAATGCACTTGACTGTGTTACCCCACCCTCCATGCAGCCCGGATCTGGCACCTTCAGACTTCCTTTGGGGAAGGATGCTATTCGTGGAAGAAAGTTTCAGAGTGATGATGAGGTTGTCGAGGTTAAGAGGTGGCTCTAGCGGAACCCAGCGAACTTTTACCAGCAAGGAATAAAGGCCTTGTTTCGAGGTGGAGGAAAGCCGTAGAAAAGGATGGAGACTATGTGGAAAAATATAGTGCCTGGTGTCCGTTTAAACGGACGCTGAAAAATGTGCATTACTTTCTGTGTGCATTTATTTTTTAGAATATTTCATTATAATAACACGATAATTATTGTTTTGTGATTACATTTAACAAAAAAAAAACAACCATCATCTGGCAACATTTCTTTCACTAACATCATAACATTAAGATGGCTGCCGCGAATCGGAGTATTTTCACGAAGTTAGTAAAAAGTTAATATTTTGTTAGTTCTATAATGTAGTTTCAGTAGATAGTTATATACTGACACTAAGTTCATAAGTTGCTCTAGATGATGAAACCACATAATATGGAATATGTCTGTTATATTTTCTAAATAGCTTGTTCAAAAATCAGTGTCAGTTATAACGGACACTCGGCAGTAGAGTGCTGTTATGTTTCACCTTCAAGTGTCCATTTTCATTGAACTCTACAAGTAACGTTTTCTGCGTTAAATTTGTGGAAACTAAATTGATATTTTGTTTATTAGTTAATTACTTTTGTTTATTAGTTAATTACTTTTGTTTATTATTTATTTATTAGTTATTTGCTAATTTTTTACCTTTTGTGACATTTGCAGTTTTTTCTTTCAGACTGACAACTGCTGAAGCTTTGGCTATTCTAGAGGACCTGGATACAGGTGGTAATGTTTACATGGGACTTCCCAATACTGATGAATTGTCAGATGGTGACAGTGACCATTCAGATGATGAAGCCGCTGGCAGTTCAATCCGTTTGAAGAAGGGAGTCGTGAAAGCCAATGCGGAAATTTTTCATACTCGATATTCAAATGATCAAAATGTATTAGATACATACGATGAAAGCACATCTGATTTAGTAAAAGAGAACCCTCAAAAAAAGATAATGATTAGAAAAAGGAGGACAATTAAACCTGCAATATCCCTCACAACTGATTGTCAACTGAAAGAAATATCTGAACAATCAAACACTTGTTTTTCACCCGTCGAATTTTTTCAGCTTTTTTTTGACAAAGATTTGATCACATTACTAATTGAACAAAGCAATAGTTACGCTGCTCAAAATAATCGTAATCTAAATTTATCAGAGTCTGAATTATTTGTATTTATTGCAGGTTTATTGCTCTCTGCGCACTGCCCTCTCCCAAATAAAAGAAAATATTGGTCATCTGAGGACAATGTACCGAAAGTACTGTCCAAACATATGAGGAGGGATAGATTCGAAGCAATACTTAGGAACATTCATTTGGCTGACAATACAAACCAAACTGATGATCGAGCCTATAAGCTCAGGCCATTGTTTGATCATTTGTAAGAAAAGTTTCTTCAGCATGGTGGTTTAGAAGAACATCTATCTGTAGACGATAGCATGATACCATATTACGGTAAACACTATGCAAAACAATCTATCAAAGGTAAGCCCATCAGATTTGGCTTCAAAATGTGGGCCCTGTGTTCAAAGAACGGATACTTGCATTCTTTTGATATCTACATGGGAAAGAATTCAAATCAAACATCAACAACTGACAAAAAGATTGGCGTTGGTGGCAATGTTGTGTTGCAGCTTGTGTCTCAATCTCGTGTGCCTAATGATGCTGGTTATAAAGTGTTCTTTGACAATTACTTTACTGGTCTTAGCCTCACTGATGAGGTATCTAAACAAGGTATTTGTGCATTGGGAACTTGCAGAGAAAACAGAACAGAGAAGTGTCCACTGAAATGAAAATCTGAAATGAAGAAGGCCGTACGAGGCTTCTCTGATTACAGAGTATCAGATAACTTGATTATTACAAAGTGGAAGGATAATAATGATGTCATTCTGGTGTCGAACTTTGAAACTGAGAAAATAAGTTCGACAGAAAGATGGGATAGAATGGAGAAGAAATATGTTAAAGTGCCACAGCCTGAATCCATTCAAAATTATAATAAGTACATGGGATTTGTTGATCAGATGGATCAAAATGTTGGCACATACTGAATTCGGATTAGACAGAGGAAGTGGTGGTGGCCGATATTCTCCTACATGATATCTGTTTCCGTAAATAATGCATGCATTTTGATGAACTAAGCCGGACACACAATCACTCTCTTTCAATTTATTGAAAATGTAACCATTTCTCTAATGAAGACACACGGTACTCCAAAGCTTCAAGGTAAAAGACTGTCCTCACATTTGGCAAATATAGGTCGCTATGATAACATTGGACACTGGATGGTATACATCGAAAGAGAAAGAAGGTGCAAGCATTGCGCTGGAAAAAGTCACTTTTAGTGCGAAAAGTGCGACATAGGGCTTCACCCAAAATGCTTCAAAGCATATCATGTCCAGTAGCACAAAAATGATACTGATTACTAATTGAAGCTAATTTCAATATCATACTAATAAATAACCACTGCATTTTGTGTATGTATGTACTATGTATTATATAAATATATTTTTGTGTGCATAAATATCAGCCACTGCATTTGGTGATTTCAGTGTAATCATTTTTATGAACAGAGAATTTAACGTCTTCTAAGCATAAATCACAACTATTTAGTTCCTATCCGCCTAGTGCCTGGCGTCCGTTAAAACGGACACCTTATATCTTGGTAACAAATAAAGATTTCAAAATAAAACTTTTATTAGCCTACGTTTGAATTTTCAGCAAAATCATCCCAGTAGATCAACTTTCGGCACTAATAGGCTAAACGTGTGAGATCATCGGAGAGAGGGAGAGCTAGCCTCGATGATGAGTCACGCAGCGTTCGTCCGGCATCGGCTGTGATATCTCACACTGTGCAACGTGCTAACAGCATCATTCGATCAAATCGACGCGTCACATACAAGGAGCTATCATTGGAGCTAGGAATTAGTGAAGTGTGATTACAATAATTCAGCAACTGGGATACTCAAAAGTGTGTTCACGGTTTGTTCCTCGCGAACTGACTGAAGATCACAAAGCCCAAAGAAAAGAAGTTGCTTTTGAGTCGTTGGTTCGATACGAGACAGAAGTTCACGAATTGTTACTGGGGATGAGACTTGGGTACAAAACGCCAATCCATGGAATGGCATCACGCAGACTCCCCACGCAAGAAAAAGTTCAAAATGGTTCCCTCTGCAGGAAAGGTTATGGCCACCATCTTCTGGGACATGAAAGGAGTGATTCTGGTGGACATTATGAAGAAAGGACAAACAATCAACTCAGAGGCATATATTGCTACCCTACAGAGACTCCAGAGACCTATAAAGCGAGTTCGACCGGAGAGAAAACTGAAAGACGTCCTCCTTTTGCACGATAACGCAAGACCACACAACAGTTTGCAAACAAGAGAAGCCATCACAAAAATGCACTTGACTGTGTTACCCCACCCTCCATGCAGCCCGGATCTGGCACCTTCAGACTTCCATTTGTTTGGGCCAATGAAGGATGCTATTCGTGGAAGAAAGTTTCAGAGTGATGATGAGGTTGTCGAGGTTAAGAGGTGGCTCTAGCGGAACCCAGCGAACTTTTACCAGCAAGGAATAAAGGCCTTGTTTCGAGGTGGAGGAAAGCCGTAGAAAAGGATGGAGACTATGTGGAAAAATATAGTGCCTGGTGTCCGTTTAAACGGACGCTGAAAAATGTGCATTACTTTCTGTGTGCATTTATTTTTTAGAATATTTCATTATAATAACACGATAATTATTGTTTTGTGATTACATTTAACAAAAAAAAAAAACCATCATCTGGCAACATTTCTTTCACTAACATCATAACATTAAGATGGCTGCCGCGAATCGGAGTATTTTCACGAAGTTAGTAAAAAGTTAATATTTTGTTAGTTCTATAATGTAGTTTCAGTAGATAGTTATATACTGACACTAAGTTCATAAGTTGCTCTAGATGATGAAACCACATAATATGGAATATGTCTGTTATATTTTCTAAATAGCTTGTTCAAAAATCAGTGTCAGTTATAACGGACACTCGGCAGTAGAGTGCTGTTATGTTTCACCTTCAAGTGTCCATTTTCATTGAACTCTACAAGTAACGTTTTCTGCGTTAAATTTGTGGAAACTAAATTGATATTTGTTTATAGTTAATTACTATTGTTTATTAGTTAATTACTTTGTTTATTATTTATTTATTAGTTATTTGCTAATTTTTTACCTTTTGTGACATTTGCAGTTTTTTCTTTCAGACTGACAACTGCTGAAGCTTTGGCTATTCTAGAGGACCTGGATACAGGTGGTAATGTTTACATGGGACTTCCCAATACTGATGAATTGTCAGATGGTGACAGTGACCATTCAGATGATGAAGCCGCTGGCAGTTCAATCCGTTTGAAGAAGGGAGTCGTGAAAGCCAATGCTGAAATTTTTCATACTCGATATTCAAATGATCAAAATGTATTAGATACATACGATGAAAGCACATCTGATTTAGTAAAAGAGAACCCTCAAAAAAAGATAATGATTAGAAAAAGGAGGACAATTAAACCTGCAATATCCCTCACAACTGATTGTCAACTGAAAGAAATATCTGAACAATCAAACACTTGTTTTTCACCCGTCGAATTTTTCAGCTTTTTTTGACAAAGATTTGATCACATTACTAATTGAACAAAGCAATAGTTACGCTGCTCAAAATAATCGTAATCTAAATTTATCAGAGTCTGAATTATTTGTATTTATTGCAGGTTTATTGCTCTCTGCGCACTGCCCTCTCCCAAATAAAAGAAAATATTGGTCATCTGAGGACAATGTACCGAAAGTACTGTCCAAACATATGAGGAGGGATAGATTCGAAGCAATACTTAGGAACATTCATTTGGCTGACAATACAAACCAAACTGATGATCGAGCCTATAAGCTCAGGCCATTGTTTGATCATTTGTAAGAAAAGTTTCTTCAGCATGGTGGTTTAGAAGAACATCTATCTGTAGACGAGACCATGATACCATATTACGGTAAACACTATGCAAAACAATCTATCAAAGGTAAGCCCATCAGATTTGGCTTCAAAATGTGGGCCCTGTGTTCAAAGAACGGATACTTGCATTCTTTTGATATCTACATGGGAAAGAATTCAAATCAAACATCAACAACTGACAAAAAGATTGGCGTTGGTGGCAATGTTGTGTTGCAGCTTGTGTCTCAATCTCGTGTGCCTAATGATGCTGGTTATAAAGTGTTCTTTGACAATTACTTTACTGGTCTTAGCCTCACTGATGAGGTATCTAAACAAGGTATTTGTGCATTGGGAACTTGCAGAGAAAACAGAACAGAGAAGTGTCCACTGAAATGAAAATCTGAAATGAAGAAGGCCGTACGAGGCTTCTCTGATTACAGAGTATCAGATAACTTGATTATTACAAAGTGGAAGGATAATAATGATGTCATTCTGGTGTCGAACTTTGAAACTGAGAAAATAAGTTCGACAGAAAGATGGGATAGAATGGAGAAGAAATATGTTAAAGTGCCACAGCCTGAATCCATTCAAAATTATAATAAGTACATGGGATTTGTTGATCAGATGGATCAAAATGTTGGCACATACTGAATTCGGATTAGACAGAGGAAGTGGTGGTGGCCGATATTCTCCTACATGATATCTGTTTCCGTAAATAATGCATGCATTTTGATGAACTAAGCCGGACACACAATCACTCTCTTTCAATTTATTGAAAATGTAACCATTTCTCTAATGAAGACACACGGTACTCCAAAGCTTCAAGGTAAAAGACTGTCCTCACATTTGGCAAATATAGTCGCTATGATAACATTGGACACTGGATGGTATACATCGAAAGAGAAAGAAGGTGCAAGCATTGCGCTGGAAAAAGTCACTTTAGTGCGAAAAGTGCGACATAGGGCTTCACCCAAATGCTTCAAAGCATATCATGTCCAGTAGCACAAAAATGATACTGATTACTAATTGAAGCTAATTTCAATATCATACATAAATAACCACTGCATTTGTGTATGTATGTACTACATGTATTATATAAATATATTTTTGTGTGCATAAATATCAGCCACTGCATTTGGTGATTTCAGTGTAATCATTTTATGAACAGAGAATTTAACGTCTTCTAAGCATAAATCACAACTATTTAGTTCCTATCCGCCTAGTGCCTGGCGTCCGTTAAAACGGACACCTTATATCTTGGTAACAATAAAGATTTCAAAATAAAACTTTTATTAGCCTACGTTTGAATTTTCAGCAAAATCATCCCAGTAGATCAACTTTCGGCACTAATAGGCTAAACGTGTGAATCATCGGAGAGAGGAGAGCTAGCCTCGATGATGAGTCACGCAGCGTTCGTCCGGCATCGGCTGTGATATCTCACACTGTGCAACGTGCTAACAGCATCATTCGATCAAATCGACGCGTCACATACAAGGAGCTATCATTGGAGCTAGGAATTAGTGAAGTGTGATTACAATAATTCAGCAACTGGGATACTCAAAAGTGTGTTCACGGTTTGTTCCTCGCGAACTGACTGAAGATCACAAAGCCAAAGAAAAGAAGTTGCTTTTGAGTCGTTGGTTCGATACGAGACAGAAGTTCACGAATTGTTACTGGGGATGAGACTTGGGTACAAAACGCCAATCCATGGAATGGCATCACGCAGACTCCCCACGCAAGAAAAAGTTCAAAATGGTTCCCTCTGCAGGAAAGGTTATGGCCACCATCTTCTGGGACATGAAAGGAGTGATTCTGGTGGACATTATGAAGAAAGGACAAACAATCAACTCAGAGGCATATATTGCTACCCTACAGAGACCCAGAGACCTATAAAGCGAGTTCGACCGGAGAGAAAACTGAAAGACGTCCTCCTTTTGCACGATAACGCAAGACCACACAACAGTTTGCAAACAAGAGAAGCCATCACAAAAATGCACTTGACTGTGTTACCCCACCCTCCATGCAGCCCGGATCTGGCAAGAAGGAAAGAAAGTTTCAGAGTGATGATGAGGTTGTCGAGGTTAAGAGGTGGCTCTAGCGGAACCCAGCGAACTTTTACCAGCAAGGAATAAAGGCCTTGTTTCGAGGTGGAGGAAAGCCGTAGAAAAGGATGGAGACTATGTGGAAAAATATAGTGCCTGGTGTCCGTTTAAACGGACGCTGAAAAATGTGCATTACTTTCTGTGTGCATTATTTTTTAGAATATTTCATTATAATAACACGATAATTATTGTTTTGTGATTACATTTAACAAAAAAAAACAACCATCATCTGGCAACATTTCTTTCACTAACATCATAACATTAAGATGGCTGCCGCGAATCGGAGTATTTTCACGAAGTTAGTAAAAAGTTAATATTTTGTTAGTTCTATAATGTAGTTTCAGTAGATAGTTATATACTGACACTAAGTTCATAAGTTGCTCTAGATGATGAAACCACATAATATGGAATATGTCTGTTATATTTTCTAAATAGCTTGTTCAAAAATCAGTGTCAGTTATAACGGACACTCGGCAGTAGAGTGCTGTTATGTTTCACCTTCAAGTGTCCATTTTCATTGAACTCTACAAGTAACGTTTTCTGCGTTAAATTTGTGGAAACTAAATTGAATTTTGTTTATTAGTTAATTACTATTTTGTTTATTAGTTAATTACTTTTGTTTATTATTTATTTATTAGTTATTTGCTAATTTTTTACCTTTTGTGACATTTGCAGTTTTTTCTTTCAGACTGACAACTGCTGAAGCTTTGGCTATTCTAGAGGACCTGGATACAGGTGGTAATGTTTACATGGGACTTCCCAATACTGATGAATTGTCAGATGGTGACAGTGACCATTCAGATGATGAAGCCGCTGGCAGTTCAATCCGTTTGAAGAAGGGAGTCGTGAAAGCCAATGCGGAAATTTTTCATACTCGATATTCAAATGATCAAAATGTATTAGATACATACGATGAAAGCACATCTGATTTAGTAAAAGAGAACCCTCAAAAAAAGATAATGATTAGAAAAAGGAGGACAATTAAACCTGCAATATCCCTCACAACTGATTGTCAACTGAAAGAAATATCTGAACAATCAAACACTTGTTTTTCACCGTCGAATTTTTTCAGCTTTTTTTTGACAAAGATTTGATCACATTACTAATTGAACAAAGCAATAGTTACGCTGCTCAAAATAATCGTAATCTAAATTTATCAGAGTCTGAATTATTTGTATTTATTGCAGGTTTATTGCTCTCTGCGCACTGCCCTCTCCCAAATAAAAAAAATATTGGTCATCTGAGGACAATGTACCGAAAGTACTGTCCAAACATATGAGGAGGGATAGATTCGAAGCAATACTTAGGAACATTCATTTGGCTGACAATACAAACCAAACTGATGATCGAGCCTATAAGCTCAGGCCATTGTTTGATCATTGTAAGAAAAGTTTCTTCAGCATGGTGGTTTAGAAGAACATCTATCTGTAGACGAGAGCATGATACCATATTACGGTAAACACTATGCAAAACAATCTATCAAAGGTAAGCCCATCAGATTTGGCTTCAAAATGTGGGCCCTGTGTTCAAAGAACGGATACTTGCATTCTTTTGATATCTACATGGGAAAGAATTCAAATCAAACATCAACAACTGACAAAAAGATTGGCGTTGGTGGCAATGTTGTGTTGCAGCTTGTGTCTCAATCTCGTGTGCCTAATGATGCTGGTTATAAAGTGTTCTTTGACAATTACTTTACTGGTCTTAGCCTCACTGATGAGGTATCTAAACAAGGTATTTGTGCATTGGGAACTTGCAGAGAAAACAGAACAGAGAAGTGTCCACTGAAATGAAAATCTGAAATGAAGAAGGCCGTACGAGGCTTCTCTGATTACAGAGTATCAGATAACTTGATTATTACAAAGTGGAAGGATAATAATGATGTCATTCTGGTGTCGAACTTTGAAACTGAGAAAATAAGTTCGACAGAAAGATGGGATAGAATGGAGAAGAAATATGTTAAAGTGCCACAGCCTGAATCCATTCAAAATTATAATAAGTACATGGGATTTGTTGATCAGATGGATCAAAATGTTGGCACATACTGAATTCGGATTAGACAGAGGAAGTGGTGGTGGCCGATATTCTCCTACATGATATCTGTTTCCGTAAATAATGCATGCATTTTGATGAACTAAGCCGGACACACAATCACTCTCTTTCAATTTATTGAAAATGTAACCATTTCTCTAATGAAGACACACGGTACTCCAAAGCTTCAAGGTAAAAGACTGTCCTCACATTTGGCAAATATAGGTCGCTATGATAACATTGGACACTGGATGGTATACATCGAAAGAGAAAGAAGGTGCAAGCATTGCGCTGGAAAAAGTCACTTTTAGTGCGAAAAGTGCGACATAGGGCTTCACCCAAAATGCTTCAAAGCATATCATGTCCAGTAGCACAAAAATGATACTGATTACTAATTGAAGCTAATTTCAATATCATACTAATAAATAACCACTGCATTTTGTGTATGTATGTACTACATGTATTATATAAATATATTTTTGTGTGCATAAATATCAGCCACTGCATTTGGTGATTTCAGTGTAATCATTTTTATGAACAGAGAATTTAACGTCTTCTAAGCATAAATCACAACTATTTAGTTCCTATCCGCCTAGTGCCTGGCGTCCGTTAAAACGGACACCTTATATCTTGGTAACAAATAAAGATTTCAAAATAAAACTTTTATTAGCCTACGTTTGAATTTTCAGCAAAATCATCCCAGTAGATCAACTTTCGGCACTAATAGGCTAAACGTGTGAGATCATCGGAGAGAGGGAGAGCTAGCCTCGATGATGAGTCACGCAGCGTTCGTCCGGCATCGGCTGTGATATCTCACACTGTGCAACGTGCTAACAGCATCATTCGATCAAATCGACGCGTCACATACAAGGAGCTATCATTGGAGCTAGGAATTTGAAGTGTGATTACAATAATTCAGCAACTGGGATACTCAAAAGTGTGTTCACGGTTTGTTCCTCGCGAACTGACTGAAGATCACAAAGCCCAAAGAAAAGAAGTTGCTTTTGAGTCGTTGGTTCGATACGAGACAGAAGTTCACGAATTGTTACTGGGGATGAGACTTGGGTACAAAACGCCAATCCATGGAATGGCATCACGCAGACTCCCCCAAGAAAAAGTTCAAATGGTTCCCTCTGCAGGAAAGGTTATGGCCACATCTTCTGGACATGAAAGGAGTGATTCTGGTGGACATTATGAAGAAAGGCCCCAAAATCAACTCAGAGGCATATATTGCTACCCTACAGAGACTCCAGAGACCTATAAAGCGAGTTCGACGGAGAGAAACTGAAAGAATCCTCCTTTTGCACGATAACGCAAGACACACAACAGTTGCAAACAAGAGAAGCCATCACAAAAATGCACTTGACTGTGTTACCCCACCCTCGATGCAGCCCGGATCTGGCACCTCAGACTTCCATTGTTTGGGCCAATGAAGGATGCTATTCGTGGAAGAAAGTTTCAGAGTGATGATGAGGTTGTCGAGGTTAAGAGGTGGCTCTAGCGGAACCCAGCGAACTTTTACCAGCAAGGAATAAAGGCCTTGTTTCGAGGTGGAGGAAAGCCGTAGAAAGAGATGGAGACTATGTGGAAAAATATAGTGCCTGGTGTCCGTTGAAACGGACGCTGAAAATGTGCATTACTTTCTGTGTGCATTCATTTTTAGAATATTTCATTATAATAACACGATAATTATTGTTTTGTGATTACATTTAACAAAAAAAAAACAACCATCATCTGGCAACATTTCTTTCACTAACATCATAACATTAAGATGGCTGCCGCGAATCGGAGTATTTTCACGAAGTTAGTAAAAAGTTAATATTTTGTTAGTTCTATAATGTAGTTTCAGTAGATAGTTATATACTGACACTAAGTTCATAAGTTGCTCTAGATGATGAAACCCCATAATATGGAATATGTCTGTTATATTTTCTAAATAGCTTGTTCAAAAATCAGTGTCAGTTTTAACGGACACTCGGCACTATAGTGCTGTTATGTTTCACCTTCAAGTGTCCATTTTCATTGAACTCTACAAGTAACGTTTTCTGCGTTAAATTTGTGGAAACTAAATTGATATTTTGTTTATTAGTTAATTACTTTTGTTTATTATTTATTTATTAGTTATTTGCTAATTTTTTACCTTTTGTGACATTTGCAGTTTTTTCTTTCAGACTGACAACTGCTGAAGCTTTGGCTATTCTAGAGGACCTGGATACAGGTGGTAATGTTTACATGGGACTTCCCAATACTGATGAATTGTCAGATGGTGACAGTGACCATTCAGATGATGAAGCCGCTGGCAGTTCAATCCGTTTGAAGAAGGGAGTCGTGAAAGCCAATGCTGAAATTTTTCATACTCGATATTCAAATGATCAAAATGTATTAGATACATACGATGAAAGCACATCTGATTTAGTAAAAGAGAACCCTCAAAAAAAGATAATGATTAGAAAAAGGAGGACAATTAAACCTGCAATATCCCTCACAACTGATTGTCAACTGAAAGAAATATCTGAACAATCAAACACTTGTTTTTCACCCGTCGAATTTTTTCAGCTTTTTTTGACAAAGATTTGATCACATTACTAATTGAACAAAGCAATAGTTACGCTGCTCAAAATAATCGTAATCTAAATTTATCAGAGTCTGAATTATTTGTATTTATTGCAGGTTTATTGCTCTCTGCGCACTGCCCTCTCCCAAATAAAATAAAATATTGGTCATCTGAGGACAATGTACCGAAAGTACTGTCCAAACATATGAGGAGGGATAGATTCGAAGCAATACTTAGGAACATTCATTTGGCTGGCAATACAAACCAAACTGATGATCGAGCCTATAAGCTCAGGCCATTGTTTGAACCTTTGTAAGAAAAGTTTCTTCAGCATGGTGGTTTAGAAGAACATCTATCTGTAGACGAGACCATGATACCATATTACCGTAAACACTACGCAAAACAATCTATCAAAGGTAAGCCCATTAGATTTGGCTTCAAAATGTGGGCCCTGTTCAAAGAACGGATACTTGCATTCTTTTGATATCTACATGGGAAAGAATTCAAATCAAACATCAACAACTGACAAAAAGATTGGCGTTGGTGGCAATGTTGTGTTGCAGCTTGTGTCTCAATCTCGTGTGCCTAATGATGCTGGTTATAAAGTGTTCTTTGACAATTACTTTACTGGTCTTAGCCTCACTGATGAGGTATCTAAACAAGGTTTTGTGCATTGGAACTTGCAGAGAAAACAGAACAGAGAAGTGTCCACTGAAATGAAAATCTGAAATGAAGAAGGCCGTACGAGGCTTCTTGATTACAGAGTATCAGATAACTTGATTATTACAAAGTGGAAGGATAATAATGATGTAATTCTGGTGTCGAACTTTGAAACTGAGAAAATAAGTTCGACAGAAAGATGGGATAGAATGGAGAAGAAATATGTTAAAGTGCCACAGCCTGAATCCATTCAAAATTATAATAAGTACATGGGATTTGTTGATCAGATGGATCAAAATGTTGGCACATACTGAATTCGGATTAGACAGAGGAAGTGGTGGTGGCCGATATTCTCCTACATGATATCTGTTTCCGTAAATAATGCATGCATTTTGATGAACTAAGCCGGACACACAATCACTCTCTTTCAATTTATTGAAAATGTAACCATTTCTCTAATGAAGACACACGGTACTCCAAAGCTTCAAGGTAAAAGACTGTCCTCACATTTGGCAAATATAGGTCGCTATGATAAACATTGGACACTGGATGGTATACATCGAAAGAGAAAGAAGGTGCAAGCATTGCGCTGGAAAAAGTCACTTTTAGTGCGAAAAGTGCGACATAGGGCTTCACCCAAAATGCTTCAAAGCATATCATGTCCAGTAGCACAAAAATGATACTGATTACTAATTGAAGCTAATTTCAATATCATACTAATAAATAACCACTGCATTTTGTGTATGTATGTACTATATGTACTATATAAATATATTTTTGTGTGCATAAATATCAGCCACTGCATTTGGTGATTTCAGTGTAATCATTTTTATGAACAGAGAATTTAACGTCTTCTAAGCATAAATCACAACTATTTAGTTCCTATCCGCCAGTGCCTGGCGTCCGTTAAAACGGACACCTTATATCTTGGTAACAAATAAAGATTTCAAAATAAAACTTTTATTAGCCTACGTTTGAATTTTCAGCAAAATCATCCCAGTAGATCAACTTTCGGCACTAATAGGCTAAACGTGTGAGATCATCGGAGAGAGGGAGAGCTAGCCTCGATGATGACTCACCCAGCGTTAGTCCGGCATCGGCTGTGATATCTCACACTGTGCAACGTGCTGACAGCATCATTCGATCAAATCGACGCGTCACATACAATGAGCTATCATTGGAGCTAGGAATTAGTGAAGTGTGATTACAATAATTCAGCAACTGGGATACTCAAAAGTGTGTTCACGGTTTGTTCCTCGCGAACTGACTGAAGATCACAAAGCCCAAAGAAAAGAAGTTGCTTTTGAGTCGTTGGTTCGATACGAGACAGAAGTTCACGAATTGTTACTGGGGATGAGACTTGGGTACAAAACGCCAATCCATGGAATGGCATCACGCAGACTCCCCACGCAAGAAAAAGTTCAAAATGGTTCCCTCTGCAGGAAAGGTTATGGCCAACATCTTCTGGGACATGAAAGGAGTGATTCTGGTGGACATTATGAAGAAAGGACAAACAATCAACTCAGAGGCATATATTGCTACCCTACAGAGACTCCAGAGACCTATAAAGCGAGTTCGACCGGAGAGAAAACTGAAAGACGTCCTCCTTTTGCACGATAACGCAAGACCACACAACAGTTTGCAAACAAGAGAAGCCATCACAAAAATGCACTTGACTGTGTTACCCCACCCTCCATGCAGCCCGGATCTGGCACCTTCAGACTTCCATTTGTTTGGGCCAATGAAGGATGCTATTCGTGGAAGAAAGTTTCAGAGTGATGATGAGGTTGTCGAGGTTAAGAGGTGGCTCTAGCGGAACCCAGCGAACTTTTACCAGCAAGGAATAAAGGCCTTGTTTCGAGGTGGAGGAAAGCCGTAGAAAAGATGGAGACTATGTGGAAAAATATAGTGCCTGGTGTCCGTTGAAACGGACGCTGAAAAATGTGCATTACTTTCTGTGTGCATTCATTTTTTAGAATATTTCATTATAATAACACGATAATTATTGTTTTGTGATTACATTTAACAAAAAAAAAAAAACCATCATCTGGCAACATTTCTTTCACTAACATCATAACATTAAGATGGCTGCCGCGAATCGGAGTATTTTCACGAAGTTAGTAAAAAGTTAATATTTTGTTAGTTCTATAATGTAGTTTCAGTAGATAGTTATATACTGACACTAAGTTCATAAGTTGCTCTAGATGATGAAACCACATAATATGGAATATGTCTGTTATATTTTCTAAATAGCTTGTTCAAAAATCAGTGTCAGTTTTAACGGACACTCGGCAGTAGTGCTGTTATGTTTCACCTTCAAGTGTCCATTTTCATTGAACTCTACAAGTAACGTTTTCTGCGTTAAATTTGTGGAAACTAAATTGATATTTTGTTTATTAGTTAATTACTTTTGTTTTTATTATTATTTATTAGTTATTTGCTAATTTTTTACCTTTTGTGACATTTGCAGTTTTTTCTTTCAGACTGACAACTGCTGAAGCTTTGGCTATTCTAGAGGACCTGGATACAGGTGGTAATGTTTACATGGGACTTCCCAATACTGATGAATTGTCAGATGGTGACAGTGACCATTCAGATGATGAAGCCGCTGGCAGTTCAATCCGTTTGAAGAAGGGAGTCGTGAAAGCCAATGCTGAAATTTTTCATACTCGATATTCAAATGATCAAAATGTATTAGATACATACGATGAAAGCACATCTGATTTAGTAAAAGAGAACCCTCAAAAAAAGATAATGATTAGAAAAAGGAGGACAATTAAACCTGCAATATCCTCACAACTGATTGTCAACTGAAAGAAATATCTGAACAATCAAACACTTGTTTTTCACCCGTCGAATTTTTTCAGCTTTTTTTTGACAAAGATTTGATCACATTACTAATTGAACAAAGCAATAGTTACGCTGCTCAAAATAATCGTAATCTAAATTTATCAGAGTCTGAATTATTTGTATTTATTGCAGGTTTATTGCTCTCTGCGCACTGCCCTCTCCCAAATAAAATAAAATATTGGTCATCTGAGGACAATGTACCGAAAGTACTGTCCAAACATATGAGGAGGGATAGATTCGAAGCAATACTTAGGAACATTCATTTGGCTGGCAATACAAACCAAACTGATGATCGAGCCTATAAGCTCAGGCCATTGTTTGAACCTTTGTAAGAAAAGTTTCTTCAGCATGGTGGTTTAGAAGAACATCTATCTGTAGACGAGACATGATACCATATTACGGTAAACACTATGCAAAACAATCTATCAAAGGTAAGCCCATTAGATTTGGCTTCAAAATGTGGGCCCTGTGTTCAAAGAACGGATACTTGCATTCTTTTGATATCTACATGGGAAAGAATTCAAATCAAACATCAACAACTGACAAAAAGATTGGCGTTGGTGGCAATGTTGTGTTGCAGCTTGTGTCTCAATCTCGTGTGCCTAATGATGCTGGTTATAAAGTGTTCTTTGACAATTACTTTACTGGTCTTAGCCTCACTGATGAGGTATCTAAACAAGGTATTTGTGCATTGGGAACTTGCAGAGAAAACAGAACAGAGAAGTGTCCATGAAATGAAAATCTGAAATGAAGAAGGCCGTACGAGGCTTCTCTGATTACAGAGTATCAGATAACTTGATTATTACAAAGTGGAAGGATAATAATGATGTAATTCTGGTGTCGAACTTTGAAACTGAGAAAATAAGTTCGACAGAAAGATGGGATAGAATGGAGAAGAATATGTTAAAGTGCCACAGCCTGAATCCATTCAAAATTATAATAAGTACATGGGATTTGTTGATCAGATGGATCAAAATGTTGGCACATACTGAATTCGGATTAGACAGAGGAAGTGGTGGTGGCCGATATTCTCCTACATGATATCTGTTTCCGTAAATAATGCATGCATTTTGATGAACTAAGCCGGACACACAATCACTCTCTTTCAATTTATTGAAAATGTAACCATTTCTCTAATGAAGACACACGGTACTCCAAAGCTTCAAGGTAAAAGACTGTCCTCACATTTGGCAAATATAGGTCGCTATGATAACATTGGACACTGGATGGTATACATCGAAAGAGAAAGAAGGTGCAAGCATTGCGCTGGAAAAAGTCACTTTTAGTGCGAAAAGTGCGACATAGGGCTTCACCCAAAATGCTTCAAAGCATATCATGTCCAGTAGCACAAAAATGATACTGATTACTAATTGAAGCTAATTTCAATATCATACTAATAAATAACCACTGCATTTTGTGTATGTATGTACTATATGTACTATATAAATATATTTTTGTGTGCATAAATATCAGCCACTGCATTTGGTGATTTCAGTGTAATCATTTTTATGAACAGAGAATTTAACGTCTTCTAAGCATAAATCACAACTATTTAGTTCCTATCCGCCTAGTGCCTGGCGTCCGTTAAAACGGACACCTTATATCTTGGTAACAAATAAAGATTTCAAAATAAAACTTTTATTAGCCTACGTTTGAATTTTCAGCAAAATCATCCCAGTAGATCAACTTTCGGCACTAATAGGCTAAACGTGTGAGATCATCGGAGAGAGGGAGAGCTAGCCTCGATGATGAGTCACGCAGCGTTCGTCCGGCATCGGCTGTGATATCTCACACTGTGCAACGTGCTAACAGCATCATTCGATCAAATCGACGCGTCACATACAATGAGCTATCATTGGAGCTAGGAATTAGTGAAGTGTGATTACAATAATTCAGCAACTGGGATACTCAAAAGTGTGTTCACGGTTTGTTCCTCGCGAACTGACTGAAGATCACAAAGCCCAAAGAAAAGAAGTTGCTTTTGAGTCGTTGGTTCGATACGAGACAGAAGTTCACGAATTGTTACTGGGGATGAGACTTGGGTACAAAACGCCAATCCATGGAATGGCATCACGCAGACTCCCCACGCAAGAAAAAGTTCAAAATGGTTCCCTCTGCAGGAAAGGTTATGGCCAACATCTTCTGGGACATGAAAGGAGTGATTCTGGTGGACATTATGAAGAAAGGCCAAACAATCAACTCAGAGGCATATATTGCTACCCTACAGAGACTCCAGAGACCTATAAAGCGAGTTCGACCGGAGAGAAAACTGAAAGACGTCCTCCTTTTGCACGATAACGCAAGACCACACAACAGTTTGCAAACAAGAGAAGCCATCACAAAAATGCACTTGACTGTGTTACCCCACCCTCGATGCAGCCCGGATCTGGCACCTTCAGACTTCCATTTGTTTGGGCCAATGAAGGATGCTATTCGTGGAAGAAAGTTTCAGAGTGATGATGAGGTTGTCGAGGTTAAGAGGTGGCTCTAGCGGAACCCAGCGAACTTTTACCAGCAAGGAATAAAGGCCTTGTTTCGAGGTGGAGGAAAGCCGTAGAAAAGAATGGAGACTATGTGGAAAAATATAGTGCCTGGTGTCCGTTGAAACGGACGCTGAAAAATGTGCATTACTTTCTGTGTGCATTCATTTTTTAGAATATTTCATTATAATAACACGATAATTATTGTTTTGTGATTACATTTAACAAAAAAAAAAAACCATCATCTGGCAACATTTCTTTCACTAACATCATAACATTAAGATGGCTGCCGCGAATCGGAGTATTTTCACGAAGTTAGTAAAAAGTTAATATTTTGTTAGTTCTATAATGTAGTTTCAGTAGATAGTTATATACTGACACTAAGTTCATAAGTTGCTCTAGATGATGAAACCACATAATATGGAATATGTCTGTTATATTTTCTAAATAGCTTGTTCAAAAATCAGTGTCAGTTATAACGGACACTCGGCAGTAGAGTGCTGTTATGTTTCACCTTCAAGTGTCCATTTTCATTGAACTCTACAAGTAACGTTTTCTGCGTTAAATTTGTGGAAACTAAATTGATATTTTGTTTATTAGTTAATTACTTTTGTTTATTATTTATTTATTAGTTATTTGCTAATTTTTTACCTTTTGTGACATTTGCAGTTTTTTCTTTCAGACTGACAACTGCTGAAGCTTTGGCTATTCTAGAGGACCTGGATACAGGTGGTAATGTTTACATGGGACTTCCCAATACTGATGAATTGTCAGATGGTGACAGTGACCATTCAGATGATGAAGCCGCTGGCAGTTCAATCCGTTTGAAGAAGGGAGTCGTGAAAGCCAATGCTGAAATTTTTCATACTCGATATTCAAATGATCAAAATGTATTAGATACATACGATGAAAGCACATCTGATTTAGTAAAAGAGAACCCTCAAAAAAAGATAATGATTAGAAAAAGGAGGACAATTAAACCTGCAATATCCCTCACAACTGATTGTCAACTGAAAGAAATATCTGAACAATCAAACACTTGTTTTTCACCCGTCGAATTTTTTCAGCTTTTTTTTGACAAAGATTTGATCACATTACTAATTGAACAAAGCAATAGTTACGCTGCTCAAAATAATCGTAATCTAAATTTATCAGAGTCTGAATTATTTGTATTTATTGCAGGTTTATTGCTCTCTGCGCACTGCCCTCTCCCAAATAAAATAAAATATTGGTCATCTGAGGACAATGTACCGAAAGTACTGTCCAAACATATGAGGAGGGATAGATTCGAAGCAATACTTAGGAACATTCATTTGGCTGGCAATACAAACCAAACTGATGATCGAGCCTATAAGCTCAGGCCATTGTTTGAACCTTTGTAAGAAAAGTTTCTTCAGCATGGTGGTTTAGAAGAACATCTATCTGTAGACGAGACCATGATACCATATTACGGTAAACACTATGCAAAACAATCTATCAAAGGTAAGCCCATTAGATTTGGCTTCAAAATGTGGGCCCTGTGTTCAAAGAACGGATACTTGCATTCTTTTGATATCTACATGGGAAAGAATTCAAATCAAACATCAACAACTGACAAAAAGATTGGCGTTGGTGGCAATGTTGTGTTGCAGCTTGTGTCTCAATCTCGTGTGCCTAATGATGCTGGTTATAAAGTGTTCTTTGACAATTACTTTACTGGTCTTAGCCTCACTGATGAGGTATCTAAACAAGGTATTTGTGCATTGGGAACTTGCAGAGAAAACAGAACAGAGAAGTGTCCACTGAAATGAAAATCTGAAATGAAGAAGGCCGTACGAGGCTTCTCTGATTACAGAGTATCAGATAACTTGATTATTACAAAGTGGAAGGATAATAATGATGTAATTCTGGTGTCGAACTTTGAAACTGAGAAAATAAGTTCGACAGAAAGATGGGATAGAATGGAGAAGAAATATGTTAAAGTGCCACAGCCTGAATCCATTCAAAATTATAATAAGTACATGGGATTTGTTGATCAGATGGATCAAAATGTTGGCACATACTGAATTCGGATTAGACAGAGGAAGTGGTGGTGGCCGATATTCTCCTACATGATATCTGTTTCCGTAAATAATGCATGCATTTTGATGAACTAAGCCGGACACACAATCACTCTCTTTCAATTTATTGAAAATGTAACCATTTCTCTAATGAAGACACACGGTACTCCAAAGCTTCAAGGTAAAAGACTGTCCTCACATTTGGCAAATATAGGTCGCTATGATAACATTGGACACTGGATGGTATACATCGAAAGAGAAAGAAGGTGCAAGCATTGCGCTGGAAAAAGTCACTTTTAGTGCGAAAAGTGCGACATAGGGCTTCACCCAAAATGCTTCAAAGCATATCATGTCCAGTAGCACAAAAATGATACTGATTACTAATTGAAGCTAATTTCAATATCATACTAATAAATAACCACTGCATTTTGTGTATGTATGTACTATATGTACTATATAAATATATTTTTGTGTGCATAAATATCAGCCACTGCATTTGGTGATTTCAGTGTAATCATTTTTATGAACAGAGAATTTAACGTCTTCTAAGCATAAATCACAACTATTTAGTTCCTATCCGCCTAGTGCCTGGCGTCCGTTAAAACGGACACCTTATATCTTGGTAACAAATAAAGATTTCAAAATAAAACTTTTATTAGCCTACGTTTGAATTTTCAGCAAAATCATCCCAGTAGATCAACTTTCGGCACTAATAGGCTAAACGTGTGAGATCATCGGAGAGAGGGAGAGCTAGCCTCGATGATGAGTCACGCAGCGTTCGTCCGGCATCGGCTGTGATATCTCACACTGTGCAACGTGCTAACAGCATCATTCGATCAAATCGACGCGTCACATACAATGAGCTATCATTGGAGCTAGGAATTAGTGAAGTGTGATTACAATAATTCAGCAACTGGGATACTCAAAAGTGTGTTCACGGTTTGTTCCTCGCGAACTGACTGAAGATCACAAAGCCCAAAGAAAAGAAGTTGCTTTTGAGTCGTTGGTTCGATACGAGACAGAAGTTCACGAATTGTTACTGGGGATGAGACTTGGGTACAAAACGCCAATCCATGGAATGGCATCACGCAGACTCCCACGCAAGAAAAAGTTCAAATGGTTCCCTCTGCAGGAAAGGTTATGGCCACCATCTTCTGGGACATGAAAGGAGTGATTCTGGTGGACATTATGAAGAAAGGCCAAACAATCAACTCAGAGGCATATATTGCTACCCTACAGAGACTCCAGAGACCTATAAAGCGAGTTCGACCGGAGAGAAAACTGAAAGACGTCCTCCTTTTGCACGATAACGCAAGACCACACAACAGTTTGCAAACAAGAAGCCATCACAAAAATGCACTTGACTGTGTTACCCACCCTCGATGCAGCCCGGATCTGGCACCTTCAGACTTCCATTTGTTTGGGCCAATGAAGGATGCTATTCGTGGAAGAAAGTTTCAGAGTGATGATGAGGTTGTCGAGGTTAAGAGGTGGCTCTAGCGGAACCCAGCGAACTTTTACCAGCAAGGAATAAAGGCCTTGTTTCGAGGTGGAGGAAAGCCGTAGAAAAATGGAGACTATGTGGAAAAATATAGTGCCTGGTGTCCGTTTAAACGGACGCTGAAAAATGTGCATTACTTTCTGTGTGCATTCATTTTTTAGAATATTTCATTATAATAACACGATAATTATTGTTTTGTGATTACATTTAACAAAAAAAAAACAACCATCATCTGGCAACATTTCTTTCACTAACATCATAACATTAAGATGGCTGCCGCGAATCGGAGTATTTTCACGAAGTTAGTAAAAAGTTAATATTTTGTTAGTTCTATAATGTAGTTTCAGTAGATAGTTATATACTGACACTAAGTTCATAAGTTGCTCTAGATGATGAAACCACATAATATGGAATATGTCTGTTATATTTTCTAAATAGCTTGTTCAAAAATCAGGACACTCGGCAGTAGAGTGCTGTTATGTTTCACCTTCAAGTGTCCATTTTCATTGAACTTTACAAGTAACGTTTTCTGCGTTAAATTTGTGGAAACTAAATTGATATTTTGTTTATTAGTTAATTACTTTTGTTTATTATTTATTTATTAGTTATTTGCTAATTTTTTACCTTTTGTGACATTTGCCGTTTTTCTTTCAGACTGACAACTGCTGAAGCTTTGGCTATTCTAAAGGACCTGGATACAGGTGGTAATGTTTACATGGGACTTCCCAATCTGATGAATTGTCAGATGGTGACAGTGACCATTCAGATGATGAAGCCGCTGGCAGTTCATCCGTTTGAAGAAGGGAGTCGTGAAAGCCAATGCTGAAATTTTTCATACTCGATATTCAAATGATAAAATGTATTAGATACATACGATGAAAGCACATCTGATTTAGTAAAAAGAACCCTCAAAAAAAGATAATGATTAGAAAAAGGGGACAATTAAACCTGCAATATCTGAAACAATCAAACACTTGTTTTTCACCGTCGAATTTTTTCGAATTTTTTCAGCTTTTTTTTTGACAAAGATTTGATCACATACTAATTGAACAAAGCAATAGTACGCTGCTCAAAATAATCGTAATCTAAATTTATCAGAGTCTGAATTATTTGTATTTATTGCAGGTTTATTGCTCTCTGCGCACTGCCCTCTCCCAAATAAAATAAAATATTGGTCATCTGAGACAATGTACGAAAGTACTGTCCAAACATATGAGGAGGGATAGATTCGAAGCAATACTTAGGAACATTCATTTGGCTGGCAATACAAACCAAACTGATGATCGAGCCTATAAGCTCAGGCCATTGTTTGAACCTTTTGTAAGAAAAGTTTCTTCAGCATGGTGGTTTAGAAGAACATCTATCTGTAGACGAGACCATGATACCATATTACGGTAAACACTATGCAAACAATCTATCAAAGGTAAGCCCATTAGATTTGGCTTCAAAATGTGGGCCCTCTGTTCAAAGAACGGATACTTGCATTCTTTTGAGATATCTACATGGAAAGAATTCAAATCAAACATCAACAACTGACAAAAAGATTGGCGTTGGTGGCAATGTTGTGTTGCAGCTTGTGTCTCAATCTCGTGTGCCTATTGTGCTGGTTATAAAGTGTTCTTTGACAATTACTTTACTGGTCTTAACCTCACTGATGAGGTATCTAAACAAGGTATTTGTGCATTGGGAACTTGCAGAGAAAACAGAACAGAGAAGTGTCCACTGAAATGAAAATCTGAAATGAAGAAGGCCGTACGAGGCTTCTCTGATTACAGAGTATCAGATAACTTGATTATTACAAAGTGGAAGGATAATAATGATGTAATTCTGGTGTCGAACTTTGAAACTGAGAAAATAAGTTCGACAGAAAGAGGATAGAATGGAGAAGAAATATGTTAAAGTGCCACAGCCTGAATCCATTCAAAATTATAATAAGTACATGGGATTGTTGATCAGATGGATCAAAATGTTGGCACATACTGAATTCGGATTAGACAGAGGAAGTGTGGTGGCCGATATTCTCCTACATGATATCTGTTTCCGTAAATAATGCATGCATTTTGATGAACTAAGCCGGACACACAATCACTCTCTTTCAATTTATTGAAATGTAACCATTTCTCTAATGAAGACACACGGTACTCCAAAGCTTCAAGGTAAAAGACTGTCCTCACATTTGGCAAATATAGGTCGCTATGATAACATTGGACACTGGATGGTACACATCGAAAGAGAAAGAAGGTGCAAGCATTGCGCTGGAAAAAGTCACTTTAGTGCGAAAAGTGCGACATAGGGCTTCACCCAAAATGCTTCAAAGCATATCATGTCCAGTAGCACAAAAATGATACTGATTACTAATTGAAGCTAATTTCAATATCATACTAATAAATAACCACTGCATTTTGTGTATGTATGTACTATATGTACTATATATAATATTTTTTGTGTGCATAAATATCAGCCACTGCATTTGGTGATTTCAGTGTAATCATTTTTATGAACAGAGAATTTAACGTCTTCTAAGCATAAATCACAACTATTTAGTTCCTATCCGCCTAGTGCCTGGCGTCCGTTAAAACGGACACCTTATATCTTGGTAACAAATAAAGATTTCAAAATAAAACTTTTTATTAGCCTACGTTTGAATTTTCAGCAAAATCATCCCAGTAGATCAACTTTCGGCACTAATAGGCTAAACGTGTGAGATCATCGGAGAGAGGAGAGCTAGCCTCGATGATGAGTCACGCAGCGTTCGTCCGGCATCGGCTGTGATATCTCACACTGTGCAACGTGCTAACAGCATCATTCGATCAAATCGACGCGTCACATACAATGATTCATTGGAGCTAGGAATTAGTGAAGTGTGATTACAATAATTCAGCAACTGGGATACTCAAAAGTGTGTTCACGGTTTGTTCCTCGCGAACTGACTGAAGATCACAAAGCCCAAAGAAAAGAAGTTGCTTTTGAGTCGTTGGTTCGATACGAGACAGAAGTTCACGAATTGTTAGTGGGGATGAGACTTGGGTACAAAACGCCAATCCATGGATGGCATCACGCAGACTCCCCACGCAAGAAAAAGTTCAAAATGGTTCCCTCTGCAGGAAAGGTTAGGCCACCATCTCTGGGCATGAAAGGAGTGATTCTGGTGGACATTATGAAGAAAATGCCAAACAATCAACCCGAGGCATATATTGCTACCCTACAGAGACTCCAGAGACCTATAAAAGCGAGTTCGACCGGAGAGAAAACTGAAAGACGTCCTCCTTTTGCACGATAACGCAAGACCACACAACAGTTTGCAAACAAGAGAAGCCATCACAAAAAATGCACTTGACTGTGTTACCACACCCTCGATGCAGCCCGGATCAGGCACCTTCAGACTTCCATTTGTTTGGGCCAATGAAGGATGCTATTCGTGAAGAAGTTTCAGAGTGATGATGAGGTTGTCGAGGTTAAGAGGAGGCTCTAGCGGAACCCAGCGAAACTTTTACCAGCAAGGAATAAAGGCCTTGTTTCGAGTGGAGGAAAGCCGTAGAAAAGAATGGAGACTATGTGTAAAAATATAGTGCCTGGTGTCCGTTGAAACGGACGCTGAAAAATGTGCATTACTTTCTGTGTGCATTCATTTTTAGAATATTTCATTATAATACACGATAATTAGTGTTTTGTGATTCATTTAACAAAAAAAAAACAACCATCATCTGGCAACATTTCTTTCACTAACATCATAACATTAAGATGGCTGCCGCGAATCGGAGTATTTTCACGAAATTAGTAAAAAGTTAATATTTTGTTTGTTCTATAATGTAGTTTCAGTAGATAGTTATATACTGACCACTAAGTTCATAAGTTGCTCTAGATGATGAAACCACATAATATGGAATATGTCTGTTTATTTTCTAAATAGCTTGTTCAAAAAATCAGTGTCAGTTATAACGGACACTCGGCAGTAGAGTGGCTGTTTATGTTTCACCTTCAAGTGTCCATTTTCATTGAACTTTACAAGTAACGTTTTCTGCGTTAAATTTGTGGAAACTAAATTGATATTTGTTTATTAGTTAATTACTTTGTTTATTATTTATTTATTAGTTATTTGCTAATTTTTTACCTTTTGTGACATTTGCAGTTTTTTCTTTCAGACTGACAACTGCTGAAGCTTTGGCTATTCTAAAGGACCTGGATACAGGTGGTAATGGTTTACATGGGACTTCCAATACTGATGAATTGTCAGATGTGACAGTGACCATTCAGATGATGAAGCCGCTGCAGTTCAATCCGTTTGAAGAAGGGAGTCGTGAAAGCCAATGCTGAAATTTTTCATACTCGATATTCAAATGATCAAATGTATTAGATACATACGATGAAAGCACATCTGATTTAGTAAAAGAGAACCCTCAAAAAAAGATAATGATTAGAAAAAGGAGGACAATTAACCTGCAATATCTGAACAATCAAACACTTGTTTTTCACCCGTCGAATTTTTTCAGCTTTTTTTTGACAAAGATTTGATCACATTACTAATTGAACAAAGCAATAGTTACGCTGCTCAAAATAATCGTAATCTAAATTTATCAGAGTCTGAATTATTTGTATTTATTGCAGGTTTATTGCTCTCTCTGCGCACTGCCCTCTCCCAAATAAATAAAATATTGGTCATCTGAGGACAATGTACCGAAAGTACTGTCCAAACATATGAGGAGGGATAGATTCGAAGCAATACTTAGGAACATTCATTTGGCTGGCAATACAAACCAAACTGATGATCGAGCCTATAAGCTCAGGCCATTGTTTGAACCTTTGTAAGAAAAGTTTCTTCAGCATGGTGGTTTAGAAGAACATCTATCTGTAGACGAGACCATGATACCATATTACGGTAAACACTATGCAAAACAATCTATCAAAGGTAAGCCCATTAGATTTGGCTTCAAAATGTGGGCCCTCTGTTCAAAGAACGGATACTTGCATTCTTTTGATATCTACATGGGAAAGAATTCAAATCAAACATCAACAACTGACAAAAAGATTGGCGTTGGTGGCAATGTTGTGTTGCAGCTTGTGTCTCAATCTCGTGTGCCTATTGATGCTGGTTATAAAGTGTTCTTTGACAATTACTTTACTGGTCTTAACCTCACTGATGAGGTATCTAAACAAGGTATTTGTGCATTGGGAACTTGCAGAGAAAACAGAACAGAGAAGTGTCCACTGAAATGAAAATCTGAAATGAAGAAGGCCGTACGAGGCTTCTCTGATTACAGAGTATCAGATAACTTGATTATTACAAAGTGGAAGGATAATAATGATGTAATTCTGGTGTCGAACTTTGAAACTGAGAAAATAAGTTCGACAGAAAGATGGGATAGAATGGAGAAGAAATATGTTAAAGTGCCACAGCCTGAATCCATTCAAAATTATAATAAGTACATGGGATTTGTTGATCAGATGGATCAAAATGTTGGCACATACTGAATTCGGATTAGACAGAGGAAGTGGTGGTGGCCGATATTCTCCTACATGATATCTGTTTCCGTAAATAATGCATGCATTTTGATGAACTAAGCCGGACACACATCACTCTCTTTCAATTTATTGAAAATGTAACCATTTCTCTAATGAAGACACACGGTACTCCAAAGCTTCAAGGTAAAAGACTGTCCTCACATTTGGCAAATATAGGTCGCTATGATAACATTGGACACTGGATGGTACACATCGAAAGAGAAAGAAGGTGCAAGCATTGCGCTGGAAAAAGTCACTTTTAGTGCGAAAAGTGCGACATAGGGCTTCACCCAAAATGCTTCAAAGCATATCATGTCCAGTAGCACAAAAATGATACTGATTACTAATTGAAGCTAATTTCAATATCATACTAATAAATAACCACTGCATTTTGTGTATGTATGTACTATATGTACTATATATATATATTTTTGTGTGCATAAATATCAGCCACTGCATTTGGTGATTTCAGTGTAATCATTTTTATGAACAGAGAATTTAACGTCTTCTAAGCATAAATCACAACTATTTAGTTCCTATCCGCCTAGTGCCTGGCGTCCGTTAAAACGGACACCTTATATCTTGGTAACAAATAAAGATTTCAAAATAAAACTTTTATTAGCCTACGTTTGAATTTTCAGCAAAATCATCCCAGTAGATCAACTTTCGGCACTAATAGGCTAAACGTGTGAGATCATCGGAGAGAGGAGAGCTAGCCTCGATGATGAGTCACGCAGCGTTCGTCCGGCATCGGCTGTGATATCTCACACTGTGCAACGTGCTAACAGCATCATTCGATCAAATCGACGCGTCACATACAATGAGCTATCATTGGAGCTAGGAATTAGTGAAGTGTGATTACAATAATTCAGCAACTGGGATACTCAAAAGTGTGTTCACGGTTTGTTCCTCGCGAACTGACTGAAGATCACAAAGCCCAAAGAAAAGAAGTTGCTTTTGAGTCGTTGGTTCGATACGAGACAGAAGTTCACGAATTGTTAGTGGGGATGAGACTTGGGTACAAAACGCCAATCCATGGAATGGCATCACGCAGACTCCCCACGCAAGAAAAAGTTCAAAATGGTTCCCTCTGCAGGAAAGGTTATGGCCACCATCTTCTGGGACATGAAAGGAGTGATTCTGGTGGACATTATGAAGAAATGCCAAACAATCAACCCAGAGGCATATATTGCTACCCTACAGAGACTCCAGAGACCTATAAAGCGAGTTCGACCGGAGAGAAAACTGAAAGACGTCCTCCTTTTGCACGATAACGCAAGACCACACAACAGTTTGCAAACAAGAGAAGCCATCACAAAAATGCACTTGACTGTGTTACCACACCCTCGATGCAGCCCGGATCAGGCACCTTCAGACTTCCATTTGTTTGGGCCAATGAAGGATGCTATTCGTGGAAGAAAGTTTCAGAGTGATGATGAGGTTGTCGAGGTTAAGAGGAGGCTCTAGCGGAACCCAGCGAACTTTTACCAGCAAGGAATAAAGGCCTTGTTTCGAGGTGGAGGAAAGCCGTAGAAAAGAATGGAGACTATGTGTAAAAATATAGTGCCTGGTGTCCGTTGAAACGGACGCTGAAAAATGTGCATTACTTTCTGTGTGCATTCATTTTTTAGAATATTTCATTATAATAACACGATAATTATTGTTTTGTGATTACATTTAACAAAAAAAAAAACCATCATCTGGCAACATTTCTTTCACTAACATCATAACATTAAGATGGCTGCCGCGAATCGGAGTATTTTCACGAAATTAGTAAAAAGTTAATATTTTGTTTGTTCTATAATGTAGTTTCAGTAGATAGTTATATACTGACACTAAGTTCATAAGTTGCTCTAGATGATGAAACCACATAATATGGAATATGTCTGTTATATTTTCTAAATAGCTTGTTCAAAAATCAGTGTCAGTTATAACGGACACTCGGCTGTAGAGTGCTGTTATGTTTCACCTTCAAGTGTCCATTTTCATTGAACTTTACAAGTAACGTTTTCTGCGTTAAATTTGTGGAAACTAAATTGATATTTTGTTTATTAGTTAATTACTTTTGTTTATTATTTATTTATTAGTTATTTGCTAATTTTTTACCTTTTGTGACATTTGCAGTTTTTTCTTTCAGACTGACAACTGCTGAAGCTTTGGCTATTCTAAAGGACCTGGATACAGGTGGTAATGTTTAGATGGGACTTCCCAATACTGATGAATTGTCAGATGGTGACAGTGACCATTCAGATGATGAAGCCGCTGGCAGTTCAATCCGTTTGAAGAAGGGAGTCGTGAAAGCCAATGCTGAAATTTTTCATACTCGATATTCAAATGATCAAAATGTATTAGATACATACGATGAAAGCACATCTGATTTAGTAAAAGAGAACCCTCAAAAAAAGATAATGATTAGAAAAAGGAGGACAATTAAACCTGCAATATCTGAACAATCAAACACTTGTTTTTCACCCGTCGAATTTTTTCAGCTTTTTTTTGACAAAGATTTGATCACATTACTAATTGAACAAAGCAATAGTTACGCTGCTCAAAATAATCGTAATCTAAATTTATCAGAGTCTGAATTATTTGTATTTATTGCAGGTTTATTGCTCTCTGCGCACTGCCCTCTCCCAAATAAAATAAAATATTGGTCATCTGAGGACAATGTACCGAAAGTACTGTCCAAACATATGAGGAGGGATAGATTCGAAGCAATACTTAGGAACATTCATTTGGCTGGCAATACAACCAAACTGATGATCGAGCCTATAAGCTCAGGCCATTGTTTGAACCTTTGTAAGAAAAGTTTCTTCAGCATGGTGGTTTAGAAGAACATCTATCTGTAGACGAGACCATGATACCATATTACGGTAAACACTATGCAAAACAATCTATCAAAGGTAAGCCCATTAGATTTGGCTTCAAAATGTGGGCCCTCTGTTCAAAGAACGGATACTTGCATTCTTTTGATATCTACATGGGAAAGAATTCAAATCAAACATCAACAACTGACAAAAAGATTGGCGTTGGTGGCAATGTTGTGTTGCAGCTTGTGTCCCAATCTCGTGTGCCTATTGATGCTGGTTATAAAGTGTTCTTTGACAATTACTTTACTGGTCTTAACCTCACTGATGAGGTATCTAAACAAGGTATTTGTGCATTGGGAACTTGCAGAGAAAACAGAACAGAGAAGTGTCCACTGAAATGAAAATCTGAAATGAAGAAGGCCGTACGAGGCTTCTCTGATTACAGAGTATCAGATAACTTGATTATTACAAAGTGGAAGGATAATAATGATGTAATTCTTGGTCGAACTTTGAAACTGAGAAAATAAGTTCGACAGAAAGATGGGATAGAATGGAGAAGAAATATGTTAAAGTGCCACAGCCTGAATCCATTCAAAATTATAATAAGTACATGGGATTTGTTGATCAGATGGATCAAATGTTGGCACATACTGAATTCGGATTAGACAGAGGAAGTGGTGGTGGCCGATATTCTCCTACATGATATCTGTTTCCGTAAATAATGCATGCATTTTGATGAACTAAGCCGGACACACAATCACTCTCTTTCAATTTATTGAAAATGTAACCATTTCTCTAATGAAGACACACGGTACTCCAAAGCTTCAAGGTAAAAGACTGTCCTCACATTTGGCAAATATAGGTCGCTATGATAACATTGGACACTGGATGGTACCATCGAAAGAGAAAGAAGGTGCAAGCATTGCGCTGGAAAAAGTCACTTTTAGTGCGAAAAGTGCGACATAGGGCTTCACCCAAAATGCTTCAAAGCATATCATGTCCAGTAGCACAAAAATGATACTGATTACTAATTGAAGCTAATTTCAATATCATACTAATAAATAACCACTGCATTTGTGTATGTATGTACTATATGTACTATATATATATATTTTTTGTGTGCATAAATATCAGCCACTGCATTTGGTGATTTCAGTGTAATCATTTTTCTGAACAGAGAATTTAACGTCTTCTAAGCATAAATCACAACTATTTAGTTCCTATCCGCCTAGTGCCTGGCGTCCGTTAAAACGGACACCTTATATCTTGGTAACAAATAAAGATTTCAAAATAAAACTTTATTAGCCTACGTTTGAATTTTCAGCAAAATCATCCCAGTAGATCAACTTTCGGCACTAATAGGCTAAACGTGTGAGATCATCGGAGAGAGGGAGAGCTAGCCTCGATGATGAGTCACGCAGCGTTCGTCCGGCATCGGCTGTGATATCTCACACTGTGCAACGTGCTAACAGCATCATTCGATCAAATCGACGCGTCACATACAATGAGCTATCATTGGAGCTAGGAATTAGTGAAGTGTGATTACAATAATTCAGCAACTGGGATACTCAAAAGTGTGTTCACGGTTTGTTCCTCGCGAACTGACTGAAGATCACAAAGCCCAAAGAAAAGAAGTTGCTTTTGATTCGTTGGTTCGATACGAGACAGAAGTTCACGAATTGTTACTGGGGATGAGACTTGGGTACAAAACGCCAATCCATGGAATGGCATCACGCAGACTCCCCACGCAAGAAAAAGTTCAAAATGGTTCCCTCTGCAGGAAAGGTTATGGCCACCATCTTCTGGGACATGAAAGGAGTGATTCTGGTGGACATTATGAAGAAAGGACAAACAATCAACTCAGAGGCATATATTGCTACCCTACAGAGACTCCAGAGACCTATAAAGCGAGTTCGACCGGAGAGAAAACTGAAAGACGTCCTCCTTTTGCACGATAACGCAAGACCACACAACAGTTTGCAAACAAGAGAAGCCATCACAAAAATGCACTTGACTGTGTTACCCTACTCTCCATGCAGCCCGGATCTGGCACATTCAGACTTCCATTTGTTTGGGCCAATGAAGGATGCTATTCGTGGAAGAAAGTTTCAGAGTGATGATGAGGTTGTCGAGGTTAAGAGGTGGCTCTAGCGGAACCCAGCGAACTTTTACCAGCAAGGAATAAAGGCCTTGTTTCGAGGTGGAGGAAAGCCGTAGAAAAGGATGGAGACTATGTGGAAAAATATAGTGCCTGGTGTCCGTTTAAACGGACGCTGAAAAATGTGCATTACTTTCTGTGTGCATTTATTTTTTAGAATATTTCATTATTATAACACGATAATTATTGTTTTGTGATTACATTTAACAAAAAAAAAAACCCATCATCTGGCAACATTTCTTTCACTAACATCATAACATTAAGATGGCTGCCGCGAATCGGAGTATTTTCACGAAGTTAGTAAAAAGTTAATATTTTGTTAGTTCTATAATGTAGTTTCAGTAGATAGCAGGGCCGGATTAAGACCTTTAGAGGCCCTAAGCAATTAAAAGATTTTGGTGCCCCATATACAGGGCGTCCCAAAAAA
This sequence comes from Bathynomus jamesi, assembly GCA_023014485.1. NCBI lineage: Eukaryota > Metazoa > Arthropoda > Malacostraca > Isopoda > Cirolanidae > Bathynomus > Bathynomus jamesi. The sequence goes on along the minus strand of JAJOZX010001357.1, from coordinate 397,228 downwards.
ATGTATACACACTTTAAATAATTATAAAGGCAGTGTTTATTAAAATACATTTCATTTTCAAAATGTAATAGAATCTACAGACATTATTTAATTGTTTTGTCAACGCCTGTTTTCAAACTGACGTCCGTTCTGGTCCAGGCACTGCTGATAACGCGAAGCAATGGAATCGCAACATCACGAAACATTTCGTTTGGTATTTGTGTGCATTCTCGTTCAATGGCTGCTCTCAATTCAGCGACTGTTGCAGGTTTTATAGCGTAGACTTTGTCTTTTAAGTATCCCCATAAAAAAAAGTCTACTGGTGTGAGGTCTGGTGAACGCGGAGGGTATCCTACGAAACCCCTTCGTCCAATCCACATCCACATCGTGCCAAGTACCACTCGCAATACTCCACTCTTCGGTCCGGATCATCTTCATTAATAGCATGGACTAATCTTGGAATGTAACTTTTCCATTAACAGCGCTTCAAAATGCGTTGGACAGACGATTCTGAAATTCCTACCTCACGACTCGCTTGCCGCACAGATTTTCTTGGACTTCGGTGATACGTTTCCAGTACTCTTTCTTGCTTTGTGGGGCTTGTCGATGTCCGTGGTCTTCCGGATCGCTTCTTGTGGACATTCTGAACAGTTCCATCGGCTTCAAACTTATCTCTAATTCGAGTGATGGTAAGTCGTTTTGGTGGATCTGTTTGAAACTCCCTCCTAAACTGTCTTTGCACTTCAACTGCGTTTTCACACTTCCAGTAGCATTTTAGAATGAATTTCCTTTGTTCAAAGCTTAGTCTGACTGCCATTATTAATTCTAATGGGTTTAACTTGGAAAGAAAGAAACATCAATTGAGCTATCAGCTGTTAAAGTGTGTATACATTTTTTTGGGACGCCCTGTATATGTAATTCAAAATATAAACAAAAATAAACCATAAAATAAAATTTTATTTTTTGAAATGAAACAAAACTTACAGTAAGATGGAAAATAATGTTTATTTTTGTATACTTCCACTTCATTTATATTTGAAAAGTTTTCTCCTACTTTTTTTAATTGCAAAGCCTTTGATCAGATCCTCAAAACTAATCTTACGTAACACATCTGCTTCTATACTTAGTAGAGATAAGGCATCCAGCCTGCCTTGTTGCATAGTTGTTCTGTTGGTATTTTTAATATACTTCAACTGAGAAAATGAACGCTCAGCTGAGCAATTTGTGACCATTAATGTTAAAAATATACGAAAGGCAATTTCTACATTTGGGAAGGCACACTCAATATTGTCTTCTACAATTATTTTATAAAGTTCAGCATGACTGAATCTTGTTTTTACATTTTTTTTTGCACTGAAAATTTCTGTGGTGCCCCCCTTCCCTTGATGCCCTAAGCACGGGCTTATTTTGCTTAATGGTTAATCCGGCCCTGGTAGATAGTTATATACTGACACTAAGTTCATAAGTTGCTCTAGATGATGAAACCACATAATATGGAATATGTCTGTTATATTTTCTAAATAGCTTGTTCAAAAATCAGTGTCAGTTTTAACGGACACTCGGCAGTAGAGTGCTGTTATGTTTCACCTTCAAGTGTCCATTTTCATTGAACTCTACAAGTAACGTTTTCTGCGTTAAATTTGTGGAAACTAAATTGATATTTTGTTTATTAGTTAATTACTATTTTGTTTATTAGTTAATTACTTTTGTTTATTATTTATTTATTAGTTATTTGCTAATTTTTTACCTTTTGTGACATTTGCAGTTTTTTCTTTCAGACTGACAACTGCTGAAGCTTTGGCTATTCTAGAGGACCTGGATACAGGTGGTAATGTTTAAATGGGACTTCCCAATACTGATGAATTGTCAGATGGTGACAGTGACCATTCAGATGATGAAGCCGCTGGCAGTTCAATCCGTTTGAAGAAGGGAGTCGTGAAAGCCAATGCGGAAATTTTTCATACTCGATATTCAAATGATCAAAATGTATTAGATACATACGATGAAAGCACATCTGATTTAGTAAAAGAGAACCCTCAAAAAAAGATAATGATTAGAAAAAGGAGGACAATTAAACCTGCAATATCCCTCACAACTGATTGTCAACTGAAAGAAATATCTGAACAATCAAACACTTGTTTTTCACCCGTCGAATTTTTTCAGCTTTTTTTTGACAAAGATTTGATCACATTACTAATTGAACAAAGCAATAGTTACGCTGCTCAAAATAATCGTAATCTAAATTTATCAGAGTCTGAATTATTTGTATTTATTGCAGGTTTATTGCTCTCTGCGCACTGCCCTCTCCCAAATAAAAGAAAATATTGGTCATCTGAGGACAATGTACCGAAAGTACTGTCCAAACATATGAGGAGGGATAGATTCGAAGCAGTACTTAGGAACATTCATTTGGCTGACAATACAAACCAAACTGATGATCGAGCTTATAAGCTAAGGCCATTGTTTGATCATTTGTAAGAAAAGTTTCTTCAGCATGGTGGTTTAGAAGAACATCTATCTGTAGACGAGACCATGATACCATATTACGGTAAACACTATGCAAAACAATCTATCAAAGGTAAGCCCATTAGATTTGGCTTCAAAATGTGGGCCCTGTGTTCAAAGAACGGATACTTGCATTCTTTTGATATCTACATGGGAAAGAATTCAAATCAAACATCAACAACTGACAAAAAGATTGGCGTTGGTGGCAATGTTGTGTTGCAGCTTGTGTCTCAATCTCGTGTGCCTAATGATGCTGGTTATAAAGTGTTCTTTGACAATTACTTTACTGGTCTTAGCCTCACTGATGAGGTATCTAAACAAGGTATTTGTGCATTGGGAACTTGCAGAGAAAACAGAACAGAGAAGTGTCCACTGAAATGAAAATCTGAAATGAAGAAGGCCGTACGAGGCTTCTCTGATTACAGAGTATCAGATAACTTGATTATTACAAAGTGGAAGGATAATAATGATGTAATTCTGGTGTCGAACTTTGAAACTGAGAAAATAAGTTCGACAGAAAGATGGGATAGAATGGAGAAGAAATATGTTAAAGTGCCACAGCCTGAATCCATTCAAAATTATAATAAGTACATGGGATTTGTTGATCAGATGGATCAAAATGTTGGCACATACTGAATTCGGATTAGACAGAGGAAGTGGTGGTGGCCGATATTCTCCTACATGATATCTGTTTCCGTAAATAATGCATGCATTTTGATGAACTAAGCCGGACACACAATCACTCTCTTTCAATTTATTGAAAATGTAACCATTTCTCTAATGAAGACACACGGTACTCCAAAGCTTCAAGGTAAAAGACTGTCCTCACATTTGGCAAATATAGGTCGCTATGATAACATTGGACACTGGATGGTATACATCGAAAGAGAAAGAAGGTGCAAGCATTGCGCTGGAAAAAGTCACTTTTAGTGCGAAAAGTGCGACATAGGGCTTCACCCAAAATGCTTCAAAGCATATCATGTCCAGTAGCACAAAAATGATACTGATTACTAATTGAAGCTAATTTCAATATCATACTAATAAATAACCACTGCATTTTGTGTATGTATGTACTATATGTTTTATATAAATATATTTTTGTGTGCATAAATATCAGCCACTGCATTTGGTGATTTCAGTGTAATCATTTTTATGAACAGAGAATTTAACGTCTTCTAAGCATAAATCACAACTATTTAGTTCCTATCCGCCTAGTGCCTGGCGTCCGTTAAAACGGACACCTTATATCTTGGTAACAAATAAAGATTTCAAAATAAAACTTTTATTAGCCTACGTTTGAATTTTCAGCAAAATCATCCCAGTAGATCAACTTTCGGCACTAATAGGCTAAACGTGTGAGATCATCGGAGAGAGTGAGAGCTAGCCTCGATTATGAGTCACGCAGCGTTCGTCCGACATCGGCTGTGATATCTCACACTGTGCAACGTGCTAACAACATCATTCGATCAAATCGACCCGTCACATACAAGGAGCTATCACTGGAGCTAGGAATTAGTGAAGTGTGATTACAATAATTCAGCAACTGGGATACTCAAAAGTGTGTTCACGGTTTGTTCCTCGCGAACTGACTGAAGATCACGAAGCCCAAAGAAAAGAAGTTGCTTTTGAGTCGTTGGTTCGATACGAGACAGAAGTTCACGGATTGTTACTGGGGATGAGACTTGGGTACAAAACGCCAATCCATGGAATGGCATCACGCAGACTCCCCACGCAAGAAAAAGTTCAAAATGGTTCCCTCTGCAGGAAAGGTTATGGCCACCATCTTCTGGGACATGAAAGGAGTGATTCTGGTGGACATTATGAAGAAAGGACAAACAATCAACTCAGAGGCATATATTGCTACCCTACAGAGACTCCAGAGACCTATAAAGCGAGTTCGACCGGAGAGAAAACTGAAAGACGTCCTCCTTTTGCACGATAACGCAAGACCACACAACAGTTTGCAAACAAGAGAAGCCATCACAAAAGTGCACTTGACTGTGTTAGCCCTCCCTCCATACAGTCCGGATCTGGCACCTTCAGACTTCCATTTGTTTGGGCTAATGAATTATGCTATTCGTGGAAGAAAGTTTTTGAGTGATGATGAGGTTGTAGAGGAAGTTAAGAGGTGGCTCTAGCGGAACCCAGCGAACTTTTACCAGGAAGGAATAAAGGTCCTTGTTTCGAGGTGGAGGAAAGCCGTAGAAAAGAATGGAGACTATTTGGAAAAATATAAACTTGTAAAAAAGTATGTAACTACTTGTGTACAAAATTTCCGGAACTTACAAGGAAACTTGGAAAGAAAAAAAAAAGGTGTGGCTAAATATAATAAGTGGCCCTCGTGTGTATATGTATATTAAAGGGAACAGTGGCCTAGGTACACGGTAACTGGTAGCGCTTCCTGTAAGTGCTACGACACACTTCCGTGCCTCTAAGTTCCTTCACTCCCCCGAACTTCTGTGCACGAAAGTTATGAGTCCCTACAACCAAGTGTGGTGGCAGTTAGGCACCCTCGTTTCCATCATCATCTACATCTGATTCGTCAACCAGACTCCTTACTGAGCGGACGCATCTCTGGGCTCTCTGATATTGTTTCTACTTTTGATATTGCCGATAAATTTATTGTTGGATAGTTCTAAATTTTATATACCTCCGTTTATATTCACATTGTTATAGTAAGAAACTGAATATTAGTGGTTTTTAGCGATTTAGAAGTTTTCATAGCGTGCCGGCTTAATTTAATTTAAACTCGTGACTGTTATAAACGTTAACTACTTTAGCTTGTGCGATGCCGTCGCAGAAAGCGTCTTGTGCTAGGTGTGGGGTTAATCTGTGGTGTACGGACTTTAAAGATTACAACGGCGGTCCTATGGCGATTACCGAGAGATCGGTTTGTTTCTTTTGTGAGTGAAGTGAAGAGATAGTTGATTTAAAACGTATTGGACGCGAGGTGACTGAAAGACTTGCAACGCTTCATGAGGGCAAGGGTAGGCTCACAGTTGAGCCGAACCTATACTAACGTTGAAGGGTGAGGTTAGGAACCTAGTTTCTAGTATAGGTAGCTTATCGTGAAGGTTAAACAAAGTTGAAGAAGGGGTTAAGGTTGGTCCGAGATTAGTAGACGGGGAGGGATTTAGAGTAGTTAAGGGTGGAGCTAGGCCACGTTCGTTAGGTGATAGGAATCCCCCCCCTATCGAGGTTTCGAACCCTTTCGCCCAGTTGGATAGGGATGTGAACAAGGAGGAAACGATTTTAATTGGGGACTCCTTAGTGCGTCATATGGGTAAGGAGTTCGTTGAACGGAATCCAACCAAGAGGAGGAGGGTCTGTCTACCAGCGACCAGGATTGACAGAATTAGAGACGAAGTAGATAGGATTGATGTTGCCTCCCGTCACTCGATGTTAGTGACGATGGGAGGGGACAACGACTCGTATAGGCTCGATACGAGAGTGCCTGACCTTTTGGAGAGAAATAGGGTGTTGTTGTTGTTGTTGGTTGGCCGATCAGCCCACCCTGATCGAGCAAGCCGGCGGCACGCAAGTAACCGATCGCCCTCTCCGGAGTGGACCAGAGGTTCAGCGCACTAGTGATGTGTTGTGTTCTATATTGTGCTAGAGCGGTACAGTCTGTCATAATGTGTTCAATTGTTTGTGGTGTGTCCTGGCACAGGTGGCAGGTGTCGTCTATGGAGTTGTCTAGCCTGTGTTTATATGTCTGTAAGTTGGGGTGATGTCCACATCGGAATCGTGCTAAGTTAACTCGATCCGATCCACTGAGGCTGGTCTCTGACCTGTCAATGGGTGGCGGCTTCACACCTAGGACCGCATTTGGACCGAGTCGTGTCAGTGCTTTGTAGGTTAGGTGTGTGTTTATGTGTTTTCTGTACTGTGTGATGTCTGTGGGGCGTGGTATGGAATGGAGTATTTAGTTATAATGTCTCTCTGGTGTTACCTTAATTGTGCGAGGTGTTGGTGCATGATTGTACATGTAGTGGCAAGGGTGTTGTGGGTTAGTTGTCGCTGCTGCCATGAATTGTGTTCCCCTCATATCTAAATGTTCCCGAACTTTCAGTATTTTTGTTTCTGTGTGCAGGTGTTCTATTCGTGTTGTTTGAGTACATCCTGTAAGGATACGAAGTGCCTTGTTTTGTATTGCTTGTATAGGGGGTTAATTAGGTCCCTGAAGGCAAGGTCACATAGGTCTTTAGTTCTAGTATTACCCATGGGCACGGTTTAAATTTTAGGATTACGTCAAAAACAATATTTTTGAACACTAAACTAGAAGAGATTTGTGCTTAGGAAAATGTACCCTTCGTAAAGGTGTGGTCAGAATTCAGTGATCCAAGCATTTTTATAAAAGATTGGGTACATTTCAATGAACTAGAGAATGCTAAGCTAGGTAGATTAATCGATGAGAACGTTCGAAAGCTGTAAAGGTCGAAACCCTCTTTAAACGTTGTGGGTCCGGAAAACGCCGGCCCGACGTGAAAAATAGTTTAAAACGCCGATCCGTGGTAAAAAATAATTTAAACGTCTTTTATTGTAACGTGCGTAGTATTAGAAATAAATTGAACGAATTTAAGGCGATACTTTATTCCGGAAACTACGATATAGTTGCTATAACCGAAATGTGGTTAAGTACTGTAACTCGGGAGTTGTTGGGGGAACTTGATATAGCGGGTTTGAAAATTTTACTAATGATACGTTACATAGGATTGGTGGCGGCATTTTGTTGTACATTCGTAATTCCCTTAGGGCTATCGAGGTTAAGATAGATTTTCCGACAGCAATTAATGCGACATGCGTTGAAGTTAGGGCGCGTAGTATTAGCTTTAATTTCGTTGTTGTTTATAGACCTCCTGTTCAACCCCTCGATACCGATACTAGATTGTACACACTTCTTAGTAACTTTATTAATAATCGGGATAGTACAGTTGTCGGAGACTTTAACCACCCTAACGTTAATTAAGAGACTTTTACTGGTAACGATGAGGGCTTGAGACTGATTGAGTTCATGAAAGATAATTTTTTACGACAGATGGTTACCGAACCAACGCGAGGTGACAATAATTTAGACGTGGTGATGACGAACGACGAAAATATAGTCGAAGGTTTGGAAGTAGGTGAGAGTTTGGGATGTAATGATCACCAAATTATTAGGTTCAAGCTATTGATAGAAAACCGTAAGGATAATAATGTAATAGAAGTCCCTGATTTTCGTAGGTCTAATTTTGGTAGTTTTGCGGATAAGATGACAATAGTGGACTGGGATAATTTAATTATGGGTAATGACGCAAATTTTCATTGGGAGTCGTTTAAAGAAAGTTTTTTGAATATCGAAAGGGAGTTTATTCCGCGAAGGCCCAAGCGCGCTAGTAATCATGGTAGGCCCAAGTGGTGGACTAGGGAAATAGGTGAGTTCATAAACGAGCGTAACAGAGCGTATAGACTCAATAATCGCAATGGCACGGTAGCTAACTTTAATAGTTTATCGAACTTAGACGTCAGGTTAAAAGATCTGTTAGGAATGCTAGCGTAATTTTGAGGATCAGTAGAGGATCACCTAGTGGAACTCCACCATCTCCTCCAACTTCACCATCTCTTCTGTCACCACCCTCACCGATTAATGATCGACGCATGGCCCCTACATACCGGCCGCAAATGTATCAACCACGTGAACTAGAACCGTCACGAAAAAAAGCGAGGCCGACCACTCAGCACACAAACAAACGTTTACACGACCACAAACATCTACACAACCACCAACAGCTCCGTATAATTTAAGACGTTCGATATGAATAAAATTGTTCCCCTCGTAATATTGACAATACAATTAACAACTCGTACCCCTTTCTGTCTGAAACTAAATTCAAACCTACTATAAAAATCTTGAATTTCGCCATGAAACCGGTGACCAGCTTACCCGGATTTCATGCCCCTAAATGGAATGATCAATTGAGTCGTTTTAAAATTTCAGATGATAACTGGAATAAACTTTTGCAAATGCAATTTTTTCAACATCTAACGTTAATATCATTATTCTGTGTGCTACTATCATCGGTATATTTGTAGTGAAAAGACTATTCACGCAATAGCAAAGAAAAAAAACATTGTACCATGTCAAACTATTTATGCACGGCCAAGAGTGCGTCCTCATACTGCCTGAACTATACTTAACCACCCCGACTTATGTTGTGTATATAACTCTGCATTATAAAAAAACCCATTAGTTATCATCTCGTTAGAATTAGTTTGGATGTTATATTATTGTATTAATATAATTCTAGAGGGAAGAGCCCTGTAAAAATGAACAATGAATAATTCCTATAGTCTTATATTCATTCGTATAATTCTTATATAAATCTTATATTTATACAAATCCTTATATTTATATAATCCTTATGTTTATATAATCCTTGTATTTATATAATCCTTATCTTTATATAATCCTTATATTTATATTATCCTTATATTCATTATATTCATATAATACTTATATTTGTATACATTTATATTCACATATTAATTTTTACATAGAGACCTAAATCGCATAACGCTGCCGCGAGTTTGGATAAATTTTTGATTTGCTTCCTATTTTATTTCTGGCAAATAACTGCCCAACAAAAAAAAGATTTTTTGCTGCTGATTTAATTCTAAGACCTGTCTCTGGATAATATTGATGTGCTGATTTCAAAAATCACCTTAGATTTTGTCCATCACATCAGGTTTTCGTGCAATGCAATATGCCTATTTTGGGTGATCTATGAAGGGCGCTTATCAAAATTGATGATTTTTGAGACCTGTTAACAGCTGTTTCGCTGTTAAAATTTGATCTGTGGAATACGCAAATCTGTGCATTAAATCTAAAGGTCATGTACAACATATTAAAATCTTGGGTATCTGTGATTTCCCCAGGTGTGAGCGTGACGTCATGATCTGAGAGAGATTTCTCATTGGCGGAGTGAGAGCAGCCGGTTCCGCTAGTGACGTTACTTGTAAACTTTCAGCAGTTGGGTTGCAACATGAGCATTAAAGTTCACTATCTCAACAGTCATCTGGATAAATTTCCAGAAAATCTTGGTGATGTTAGTGAAGAGCAAGGTGAAAGGTTCCACCATGATATCAAAGTGATGGAAGAACGATACCAAGGAAGATGGGATACCCATATGATGGCTGACTACTGCTGGAGCCTGCAAAGAGATTGTCTTGACATCTCTCATTCTAGGAAGTCCTATAAGAGAAAATTTATCAGTACTGAAAAGTAAGAAAACAAGAAAAAGACAATGTTAAGAAAACTGGTCCCGTGCTTGCTTTAATATGGATTCATTTTTTGCTTATTTAAACACTTTTAATCACTTTATGTGTCAATATTACCATTGTATATTAAAGTTCACTCCCTTCACAATTGTTTACTTTTCCATGCTGATTCTGAGTATGTAAAAACTTATTTTTTGAAAAGAAAAAAAATTGGGCATAACCCTGCCAAAATGCGATATCTCCAAAATATCCGTATTTGATTGCTCGAAAACCTGACGTGATAGGCAAAAACTAAGGTGATTTTTTAAATCAGCACACCAAAGTTACCTTAAAACAGGTATTAGAATTAAATCAGCAAAATTGGTGTTGGGCAGTGTAATAGGTGAATTGTTTCTTTTTAAATTACTTAATCATTTTTTTATATTTAGCTTAATAATGAAACCTGATTAAATTCTGCAATGTTCATTTTCTGTATACCTTCTCTCTTCGTTATAAAAGATGAAGTCACGTCTTCCTTAACGTTTAATTTTAAATTTGGGCATATAAACTCATGTAATTTTTCAAATTGTCATTCTGATTTGGCTGACCTAATTTAGAGGCTGAGCATTACTTGTTACATTTTTGTAGTAAACTACATAGAGAAAAATAATTTCCCAATACGTTAGAAGAAGAATCGAGAACCTTCAGAGAATTTAGTAAACTTATAGTACTTGATTTGAAGTTAATTCAATAGGGCATTTTCCTTTGTTTAAAGAAACAACAGGGATAGCTGAATTCTGACTATGACTAAGAACTTCAGCAATAAGAACATCTCTCTTGAAATTACTTTTCTCTGGAATAAGAGTACGATCTGACTCTAATAGTTTTCTTTGACTGTTATATGCTTTGTAGGGCATATGAAAAATTGTGAATCTGACTCTGGTTCGGCGACAAAAATTTGCCTTATTGGCTGAAAAATCGTTTCAGTTGGATTTCGACTCTCAACTGCTGAGTTAACTGAAACTGGCTGACTGGAAACTGGCTGACAGGAAACTGGCTGACTGGAAACTGGCTGACCAGAAACTGACTGACTGGAAACTGACTGACTGGAAACTGACTGTGTTGATCCTACTGGATTCAAAAACTGGAACTGATTACTGTGGGGGCTGATTTCTGGGGCGTTTGTCCCTCTGGATGCAACCGACTGACTTGAACTGCTATAAACTGGAGTGGGTTTCCTATTTCTTTCGAAAATCCGAACAAAACTGATTCTGTTCGCATTAAGCTGTCTATTATTCTCATGGAGGTGTGTCCTATTTCTACACTTAACTAATTTTCCGAGTGGGTAAATTTCCCATTGATTCCGATTGAAGAAATCCATACCTAGTAAGATACCTGTCTGAAAGGTGGCGACTGCGTCCACAATACAACATTTTGCGGGATATACCGCGTTACCAACTTCTAAATATAATTCAATTTCTCCGTATGTAGGTATGGGTGTGCCTGTAACTCCTCTGACTTGGTAGGAAGGTTCCTTAATTTCATATTTATAATCTATACTCTCTAGTAACTCATCTGAAATTATTTCTTAATTAATGTCGCATGTGCTCCTGTATGTAGAGAGTAGTTAAATCTCCGTTATCTGAGCTGCAATTTATTATTAAATCTAGTAGATTCGCACCTATTATCCTGATGGGTAGTTTGTTGTGTACTTGCGTTCATTATTGCTATCTAGGAGGGAGGAGGCTGAACTGCTGACTCCGAAGTGGGATCTAAAAAAGAACTTGAATTGACCTTTATGGGAGGACCTGGGTCATATTCTACGGGATCTGGAGGGTCTTCTTGAAAAGTGTAATCTGGGGAAACTGATTCTTCAACGGGTACGTGTACGTACTGAACCATCCGACTTTGCTGATTGTATTGGGGTCTGTACACCGGATAATAGTGTGGTTGACCCTGTGGTCTTGATCTATTTGGTTGGTTGTTCGGTTGAGGCTAGGAATTGACTGGTTTCTGAGAATTGGAGGGCTTTTGGGAACGTTGGTGATTTGATCTCTGGAAGTGGGGCCTATACGCTGCAGCGGCTTCAGCACATTTTTGTCGGTCGCCATGGCGATGACCATGTTCATGACAGTGGGAGCAATAAGGGGGATAATTGCATTGACTTATCATATGCCCAAAGCTATCGCAATTAAAACACTGAGGAGAGCGTGCATTCTGGGTTTATGGGGCTTGTTTCTGAGGTGGTGTTCCCTGCATCGGCCTCGATTTATAGAGATGTTGTTGTTGCTGTTGGTATTGTTGTTGTTGTTGCTGTTGGTATTGTTGTTATTGCTGCTGAATGTAGTGTATGGGGGTCTCTCTCTACCCTTCTGGTAGTTCTGGCTTGCTAAATGTGGGTAATGCTCCTTTGTTTTATTTATGGCTACACTTACTGGTTTGTCAATATTCAGACACTCTTGAAATTTCTTTTTAGATGCTACGGTAGGTTTTGGTAATAGTTGCTGCTACTATTAGGTTTCTTTGTTTTGAAGTGACTGTAATGTCACACGCATTTTCTGAGGCTCGAAGGGCTTCTCCTACGAGTTTATGTGTTCGTGTAATAAAATTATTTAAATATTCATGTTCTTCTTTCTTCCATTTAGCTTGAAAGACAGCTTCTAACGTGGCTAAGGGTTGTCCGAGTGTTATTTCTTTGAAAAATTCTAATAAGTGTTTTTTTTAAATTGTCCGAAGTTGTAGCTTCGCTAATGGATGGGACGTATGTAACTGTATCGTGGGCATTCCCCTCTTTATGGTGAATAAACCTTTTAGCTTCCCTAATCTTTATATCATCATCTGTGATGTTTTCACGTAAGAAATCTGCTCTAGAGACTCAATCCAAGGTCTTACGCGTGGTTCAACAAAGTTATTATCTATGGTTCCCTTAAAAATTAGGACAGTGTGGGGAAGGTTTACAATTCTACCTAAGTTAATGTATGCTAGGGAAGCGGTTTGAGACATGTTGGCTTGTGCTTGATCTGAAGTTTGTGTGTTTGGAAATATGTTTGAAGGGCGCGGGGTAGGTGGCAAAATGGGTGTAGAGGAATTTTCACTGTGAGAAAGCGCACCGTTTGAATCGCTCATATGTGAAGGTACTGTTAATGTATTCTAATTTGGTCTGCTTGACCGATCTTAATCTATGGAATGATCACTTGAGTAGCTTTCCTAACTATTCTATCTAAGAAATACACAAATAATACACAACAATTTGACTAACTAGGGAAAAAAATTAAAAAAATTGTAAACAAAATAATAAAAAAATGTAAACAAAATTTGACTCGAATGTACGTGAATGTAATTAATTTGAAAAGGAGATCTGTACTTAAGAGTCCTACGGCTAAATCCTTGGAGACGTGTCCTGAAGACGTTTCTTGCTGGCCACTTGTTCCTGGACGAAGAATGGGCGTGGAGAACTTGGAGTCGTGACACACCGGTCGAATGATGGATGTGAAGAACTGGAAGTCGTGAAACGCCGGTCAACTGAATGTTGGTTCTAGTTCCAGGGTCAAGAAGACTGGAAGGATCCTGGTTGCAGAGGTCGCCAGTTGTTAACCCTTCTATCTATGGTCTTGGTCGGTTCGAAGTTGACGGGGCTTTTGGTTAGGTGGCAGCAACGGATTTGTTACTCTGGAGTATCTGGTACCGTATAGGGAATCGGAGAAGTTTTTTCTTATACTACTCTCCGGTTTCTTCTTGTAGTGGATCGGAGGATTCTGTGGAGCTTATTAAATTATCTGAAGGTTCCACGATTCTTCTTCTAACGTATCGGGAAATTATTTTTCTCTATTTAAGACTAAGTTCTTTGAAGAGAGCAAGGCTGGAAGGAGAAGATAAAGATTTTCTCTTACTGTAGTTACAAGTAATGATCAGCCTCTAAGTTAGATCAGCCAATTCAGAATGACAATTAATTACAGGTAATGCTCAGCCTCTAAGTTAGATCAGTCTAATCAGAATACAACTTGAAAAATTACATGAGTTTATATACCCAAATTTTGTGAACATCATTATTATTTAATGTTGACTTGTTTTGTTTTTATTCTCAATAGGCTACATTATTTTGCAAAATATTTGTAGATAAGGTAAATATTTTAGCTGTGCAACGTCTAAGCAAGAATATTTGAAGATTAAGCCATATTTTTATTTTAAACCGCATATTGACAGATCTGATATCATGATCTGCCGAGTTAACTAAAAATTGAAAATGAAATATGCATTTTATTATGAATTACACTTAAACATGCATATGAGTAAAAATTAAAGGCTTAAGATTTAAAATTAAGTGTTAAGCAAGATATGAGTTCATCTTTTATAACGAAGAGAGAATGTATACAGAAAATGAACATTGCAGAATTTAATCAGGTTTCATTATTAAGCTAAATCTAAAAAAAATGATTAAGTAATTTAAGAAATAATTCACCAATTATTTGGCAGAAATAAAATAGAAAGCAAATCAAAAATTTATCCAAACTCGCGTCAGCGTTATGCGATTTTGGTCTCTATGTAAAAATGAATATATGAATATAAATGTTTACAAATATAAGTATCATATGAATATAATGAATATAAGGATTATATAAACATAAGAATTATATAAATACAGGGTGTCCCATAAGTCTGGCATCATAGGAGAAATTCATATTTTTCTATTTCTACAAACCATAATTCATATTTTTCTCTTTCTACAGGCCATAATGTCTGTGAGCAAGGAAGAACGAATCCAGATAATTCTACTCATAGGAAATCGGAGTCAAAGAGAGGCCGCTGCTGAATTTAACAGACTGTATCCAGACCGCGAGCCAATAACAGAGTTGTGTTAGCAGACTTGTTGCAAAGTTTAAGGAAACAGGATCCATAGAAGATAAACCACGCAGTGGACCTTCAAGGAGGTCCACTGACGATGATACAGCGACTGCTATCCTGACTCATTTTAACAGAAGTCCCAATAAGTCTCTTCGGCCATTGTCCGCCGAGACAGGAGTGTCGAAATGTAGCATCCATCGCATTCTTCAGGCTCACAAATGGCATCCATATAAACTTCAGATCCTACAGAAATTAAGCGATGATGATCCCGACCGGCGGATGGAATTTTGTGAATGGGCTACGGGACAATATGCTCGGGATGCCAATTTCCCATCCACCATTCTGTTCAGTGACGAGGCTGTTTTTTATGGAAATGGTGAGGTAAATCGACAGAACACCCGCTACTGGTCTCGGTCTCAAAAGAACCCTCACTGGTATACCTCTTCAAAGGAACAAGGTGCATCTCGGGTGATGGCATGGTGTGGCATTTGGAAGGATCGCATCATAGGCCCCCTCTTTTTCGATGAACATGTCACTGGAGGCACCTACCTACGTATGCTCAAGGAAGAAGCATTTCCCAGTGTCTTTAACGAAGAAAGAAATTTCCCAACATGGTTCCAGCAAGACGGCGCTCCTGCACATTACAGCACCCAAGTAAGGGAATACCTGTACCAACAATTCCTTGGTCATTGGATAGGACGTCGAGGGCCTGTGGAATGGCCAGCTAGAAGCCCGGATCTCACTCCACTAGATTTTTATCTCTGGGGCCACTTGAAAGCGCTGGTATACGCAGAGAAAATTAGGAGTGTTGAACATTTGCGGCAGCGCATTATTGGGGCATGTAACACCATTACTCCTGACATCATTCACCGTGTGCTTGCTGACTGGGTATCACGTCTGAATTTGTGTATTGAAAACAATGGTGGACATATTGAGCACTTTCTGTAAATAAAAGCTTTTGTTTTGCCTTTTTTTATTATTTTTCCTATGATGCCGGACTTATGGGACACCCTGTATAAGGATTTATACAAATATGCGAATTATATAAGAATTATACGAATGAATATAAGAATATAGGAATTATTCATTGTTAATTTTTACACACACACACACACACACACACACACACACACACACACACACACACACACACACATATATATGACGCGTTCGGTGGAGAAGGGGCGAACGCAACATTTTCGAATTATGCCACAAAATGCAGTTAAAGTTTGTAAACTTTAAACCTTTGTATTTTTCCCGTTTATTGAAATGTTGTATGAATTTGAACACATATTTGAGTAAAATATTGTTGTGTAATATGTCGATATAATAAAACGCCAAGAAATTTTACAATATTATTTATTGATAGCTTCTGATGTTAACTGGTGTAATCCATTATTTGGTCCTCTTCGTCGAATGTTGTATTACCTGCTTCAACTGTTTCGGTTTCTTCCAGTTCCTTTAACAATCTTGTATAATAGTTCACTGCAGTTGCAGGCATTAGGTCTGATAATTCTTTGAGATCTTTTATTTTTTCCTTAGTTATTGGCAGTAATTGGGAATACTTTGGTTGCAGTGTCTGCTGGGCTAGATTGAATAAACTGACACTGTAGGATTTTTTCCCTTTCTGCAGTCTGATGGGATGGCTATTATCTGGGGTTGTGCGGTATGCAGTAGATATTACGTAGCCTTCTTTGTGTTGAAAGTCAAATATTAACTTTCTTGCATCTGTAAATTTAGTAGTTGTTGATTTCCTAATGAGAATGCACGTTTTTAGGACGTCAAAATCGAGAAAATCAGCCTGTTTCATTTCTACAACTAGGAAGCGCTGCGAAACGGCTGTAGTTATGGCCGTAACATAATCTTTTTTGGTGTAAATAATATTGCTGTAATTATTTTTTATATTTTGTTCAATTTGGCCAAATTGAGCATCACAGGGCATTGTCGAGTGACCAGAAAGTAGATAGATGTGTTCAATGTGAAGCAATGATGCGGAGTGAATTTCTCTGAGATACATTAAAACCTAAATTTTACCGTGAAAGAGTGCAGACTAACATCTAATTTTTTGCATAGGTAAAGCAAAGGTTTTAAAGGATAATTATAAGACAAAAACTCATTTTTCGAATTTTGTGGCGTTCGCCCCTTCTCCACCGAACGCGTCATATATATATATACATATACAGGGCGTCCCAAAAAAATGTATACACACTTTAACAGCTGATAGCTCAATTGATGTTTCTTTCTTTCCAAGTTAAACCCATTAGAATTAATAATGGCAGTCAGACTAAGCTTTGAACAAAGGAAATTCATTCTAAAATGCTACTGGAAGTGTGAAAACGCAGTTGAAGTGCAAAGACAGTTTAGGAGGGAGTTTCAAACAGATCCACCAACGCGACTTACCATCACTCGAATTAGAGATAAGTTTGAAGCCGATGGAACTGTTCAGAATGTCCACAAGAAGCGTTCCGGAAGACCACGGACATCGACAAGCCCCACAAAGCAAGAAAGAGTACTGGAAACGTATCACCAAAGTCCAAGAAAATCTGTGCGGCAAGCGAGTCGTGAGGTAGGAATTTCAGAATCGTCTGTCCAACGCATTTTGAAGCGCTGTCAATGGAAAAGTTACATTCCAAGATTAGTCCATGCTATTAATGAAGATGATCCGGACCGAAGAGTGAAGTATTGGGGATACTTAAAAGACAAAGTCTACGCTATAAAACCTGCAACAGTCGCTGAATTGAGAGCAGCCATTGAACGAGAATGCACACAAATACCAAACGAAATATTTCGTGATGTTTGCGATTCCATTGCTTCGCGTTATCAGCAGTGCCTGGACCAGAACGGACGTCGGTTTGAAAACAGGCGTTGACAAAACAATTAAATAATGTCTGTAGATTCTATTACATTTTGAAAATGAAATGTATTTTAATAAACACTGCCTTTATAATTATTTAAAGTGTGTATACATTTTTTTGGGACGCCCTGTATATATATATATATATATATATATATATATGTGTGTGTGTGTGTGTGTGTGTGTGTGTGTTGTGTGTGTTTGTAACTCGTGGTGTACGGACGTTTTTGTTTCCGCTCTGTGTAATATCGAAATAACTAGTAAATTCTATCTTATACCAGTGGGTGTATTAAGTACCAGTGAATTCGCGATAATAAATTAGTAAGTGAAAGCCGGTGGCATATAGCTGGCACAAAGAAAAAACATCACATTGAAACATAAATTTAAAACACTTCGAATGGAAGAACAGCTCCTGAGATTGTACACTAGTCCTATAGAGAGAAAAAGGTCAGAGCCATAAAACGAAGGTCGAGTTATCGAGAGAAATTTGAGAAACGTGAAGAAGAGGAAAATAAAGGAGAAAATGGCAAAATATTCGAAGAAATGTGTAAATTGCAGGAAAGTCAGAAAATTGAATAAAGCCGGATTATGTGTAATGGAATGTGCGGCATATCAGCTTTGTGATTGCAAAAATGAACCAGACCAGACCTCGGGCTTAAACTGCATTCTGTGCAATACCTTTAAGCACTACGAATGCATGAACTTAGATAGAAAAGACAGGAAAATGGTAAATAGAATAAATAACAAAATCATAAGCCTTTGTGGTTTCTTGTGCGTCAAGTGCATGGAAAACAAGAGAAAAGTAGTACAGAGGGGAATACAAAATGTTGAAATAGAAGAATCAAGTACAGCAGTTTTACCGACAGAAAAACAGGAAACAGAAAACGCCTGCACAACCGAGAAGGAAAAAGAAAACACACTACAGGGAGGGGCGAAAGCAGCCTCAGATAAAAAGGTACCCACGGCAGAAGAGGGAGATACGAAATACACGCCGAAGAAAACAACCCCACTGAGTAGGGAAGAAGTGGTGGCGGAGAAGAAGGAAATCGAATCACATAAGACTCAGAGGGAATTTAAACGACGGCCCATATGCGAATATTATAAAATAGGTGCGTGCAAATATGGCTCAAACTGCATATACAGTCACCCTACAAAATGCTTCTATATGATGAGGAATGGGAAGTGCAGGTACAGACCAAACTGCAACTTTTTTCACCCTCATATGTGCAGACAGTCAATTACTGAGAAAAAATGCCTGAACATAGAGTGCTCGCATTTCCACATAAACGGTACGCAAAGAAGAGAACGGGAAAGAACAGATCATATTCGACATAGAAGTAAGAACAAGAGTAATGAAACATATTTTTTAGAAGAAATGAGGATAATAAAAGCTCAGCTTGCCCTTCTAACAAGGAGGGACAGAACGCCGCAAACATATGCACCACAACATTAAGCACATCACTCTCCTATTCAACACCACCCACCAATAATACAACAACCACAGTGGTATCACGAGCCGCAACCCCAATACTCCCAAATGCAGCGGCCCGACCAATAACACCAAACAGAAACCGACATCGACCAGGAAACGACCATCAGTTACGAAAATCGAACACGAAGATTAGAAACCCGGTAAATGTATTATACACAAATATACAAGGCCTGTATACGGACCATGCAGACTGCAAATTACAATACTTGCAAAATTTAGCTACGGAAACAAGCATAGATATCATATGCCTAACGGAAACACACTTACATAAGTGCGAAAAAGGCTGTGAAAACTGCATCGAGAACACTGAAATAGCATTGCTGGACTACAACATATACAGAACAGATAGAGTGGCTAGACGAAGGGGAGGGTGTTGTATCTACGTGAAAACACATACACATGTTAAGTGAGGGTAAAGAAATCAAACAGCACAGTTGAAGTTATTATATTAGAAGTAAAAGAACTGAACCTAACCATTATGAACATCTACAGACCACCAAACACCACAAAAAGTGAATTCCAATTTGCTACAAATGAAATAGAAAACATTAAAATTACTTGAAACTCCAGCAACAAATATCCTAATTTTCAGAGATTTTAATTTCCCATTCTTATCATGGAAAAAAAAAATGACGAAGTTATACAGGGTTATTCAAAATGATTCACCTGATTTCAAATGAGAATATTTTTTAATGTTACAAATACAGAGTGATTTGTGATACATCAACCAAAAGAAAAACTGTCCAAACTTTGTCTCTCACCTCATAAATGCTCTATGTGACTTCCCCTAGTTACACGAGCAACGTCGACACGATAGTCGAATTCCTCCCATACTCTTTGCACATTATCCTCAGACACGCGCGGTCGTCCTGTGGACTTCCCTATACACAAACATCCTGTTTCCTCGAACTGCCGATACCACCGACGGATGCTCTGAGCACCCGGTGGATCTGTTCTGTAACGTCGACGAAACTCACGCTGCACTGTAACTACCTATTTACAGCTCGAAAACTGCAACACACAAAACGCCTTCTGCTGTGCGGACGCCATTTTCACACTGACTGTTTGTTGCTAGGCTAGGTCACGGCGTGACTTTGGAGCCCTTTCGCGGTGATCTTTTAAAACTCAGAGATTTCCTCTTTCATGTGGTGTATGCCCAGTGGATGCACGGTTGATAGGTACGGAAGTATTCTCAGTTGAAATCGGATGAATCATTTTAAATAGCCCTGTATATGTTGAGAAGTTTCATGGCAACATTACTAAAGATGACAGAACCCAAACAACAATGCTATTAGATATTATGGAACATTACGCCCTTACCAGGAAATCTGTGAAGCCACGAGAAAGGAGAACGTTTTGGATTTAATCTGGACAAATAACGAGATAATAATAAATAAAGTAACGGACATAAAGTTCTCACACCATAACCTCATCGATATACAATTGAAGTTAGCACCCAGAGGTCCGAAAACGCATCCAAGAGAGGCAGATGGAATATTTGAAGGCTTAAACATAAATTCAAAGAAAGTAAATTGGGAAAACTTAAATAAAGATTTAAAGGAGGTAAATTAGGAATTGCTACTTCACGAGAAGACTCCACAAGAAATATTATGTACAATAGAGACTGAAACCAAACCTATAATACTGAAACATATTCCAGAGAGACAGGAAAGAAAACGTATCAAGCTCGAGAGGAAAATCAGGACTCTATTCAGGCAACGAAGACAAACCGTAAAACATCTCCACAGATGCAGAACTGATGCAAAGAGACTCAAACTAGAGAGGAAACTTGGAGAAATAGAAATAGATCTAAAGCAAACATTCATACATAAGACAAACGAGGAGGAAAACAAGGTAGCAGAAAACAAAAAATAACCCAAAATACAGTAATTCTACACTTTTGCGAAAAGGAAAATACAGTGTAAGGAGAGTATTGGACCGTTGATAGACGGGGAGGCCGAATACACAAATGACCCGAAAGAAATAAGTGAACTGCTTAGGGAACAATTTAAATCTGTGTTTAGCACCCTAAGTCCGGGAGGAAAGTGGAAAACCCAGACGAATTTTTCGACATAGATACAGATCAACCAAGAACAATTCCCGGCACAAACCTATTAATGGACTTCGAGTTCACGGAAGGAGATGTAATTACGGCCTTATCACAGATGCGAGACAATTCAGCGCTAGGGCCAGACACATGGAGTGCCACGTTTCTGAAGAAATGTAAGGAGAGAATTGCCAAACTGCTATACTTACTATAGAGGAAATCACTCGATAAATTCCACTCCCCTTAAAGAACGCGAATACTGCCCCTCTATTTAAAGGTGGTAAGAGAGCAATGCCCAAAAATCATCGGCCAGCGGCTCTCACCTCATACCTTATAAAGTGTTTTGAACGCATAATTAGAGGCAAAACTACCTACTACCTACAAGAAAAAGACACAACCCAAATCACCATGGCTTCAGTGGCGGGAAGATCATGCCTGTCACCGCTACTAGACCACCAAGAGGAAATATTAGGAACATTATGTGGAGGACAAAACATTGCTGTAATATATACGGACTTTGCTAAAGCCTTCGATAAATGTGACCATGGAATCATAGCACACAAACTTAAGAATACAGGAATTACTGGTAAGCTAGGAAGGCGGATATTTAATTTCTTGACGCAAAGAACGCAAAGAGTGATGGTAAACGGAGTTAAATCGGAAGTCTTGGAAGTCGTGAGCTCTGTCTCACAAAGGACAGTATTACTCCCTTGCTGTTCATAATAATGATTGCAGATACTGATGCAGATATTAAGGACAGTATTGTATCATGCTTCGCAGATGACCCAAAAATATTTAAGTAAATATTGAACGAAGATGACATAAGAAAATTACAAAACGACATTGAAACATTATTCCAGTGGGCAAAAGACAACAATATGAATTCAACGAAGAAAAATTCCAACTTCTAAGATATGATAATAACAAAGAGCTACAGAAAAAAGGGTACAAAACTCTGCAAGCCAAACAAATAACACCATATCCACAATTCAGAGATCTTGGAGTAATAATGTTGTCGGATGCAGAATTCAGAGAGCACTATAAAATCAAAATCACAACGGCTAGAAAAATAATGGGAATCATCTGGAGGAGTTTCCGCAGCAGGAAAGCAAACATCATGCTCAAATTATGAAAGAGTCTAGTCCTACCAATAAGTGAGTATTGCTCAGTACTCACAAGCCCACACAGAAAAAGAGACATTGCGAGCATTGAAGCTATACAAAGGACTTTTACGTCTAAGATAAAGGAGAACAATCCGTATCCCGTAGGTGCACCTGAAAAACTGGTGGGCCCCACCATACCAACCATTGAGAAATTTTCAGCTAACTTGAATGAGCGCTACTTTGGACTGTCCTTCGTAGACGTGCTTCCCCCTCGCGATTTATGGATGCCGATCTTACCCGTCGTTATAGATCACAATCTCATGTTTCCCATGTGCGTGAAGTGTGCAAAGGAGAACAACGGTGACTGTAACCATAAAACCAACCAGCGTAAGATCAGAGGTGTACTGTATATACAAGCCCTGAGCTGGCCCTAGCCGTTCGCCATGGGTACAGAATATTGAAGGTACATGAGGTGTGGAGGTTTCAGAGGCTACCCAACCTTTTCACACAATATATAAACGCTTTTTTGAAGGATAAGGTAGAAGCATCGGGATATCCGCGAAGGGTTGATGCCGAAGATGAAAAAAACGGCTTATATTCAGCGTTACCGTGCCCATGAAGGTATACAGCTTGACCGTTCCCAAATTGTTAAGAATCGTGGCAAGTGCTTCCGTGCAAAGTTGCGTCTGAACAGACTTTGGGGAAATTTGCACAGAATACTGGCAAAGGGAACGTTCATTTGGCACAAAGTTATAGTGAAGTCTGGGATTATGCCAACGCTTCCGATAAAGAGGTTATGGAGATCCTGAATGTAGGTAATACTTACATAATAAAGTACAACATCACCGAATTGGACACAGATACTTCATGGGTTACAAACATACCTGTAGCCAGCTTCACAACGCCCTATGCCCGCATCAAGCTTTTGGGACTACTGCACTCTCTTGGACGGAGGGTGGTGTACGCCGACACAGATAGCGTGATATTCACAGCGATGGAGGGTGAATACATGCCTGCTATTGGGGATTTCCTCGAGGAGCTAACTGACAAGATCAAGGATGAGTATGGTGATGGTGCATACTGCATACGCAGACTCATTTGTATCAAAGGGGCCATAAACCTATGGGGTACGGGTGAGGGTGGGGGATGATATGAAGTATATCGTGAAGGCTAAGGGCATCACGCTTAACCATGCGAACCGTCGAGTCGTTAACTTTGACTCGTTGAAGGATTTAGTGTGCTTGGAAGATGAGGGTGACCAGCCACCCCAACTGACTGTGGGGACATACAATTTTCGGGCACAGAAACTGGGGTGTGTGAAGGAACACAGGGGCACGAAGGTATGCCGTAACACCTATAGGAAGTGTTACCAGGTGCCTAGTACTTATGATACCGTACCCTTGGATACCTTAGTCCTTGATCGTATTTATATATACTTGTACAGTATGTGTATTGTTAACGATATGTTTATTTATTACGTATATTTGCTTCAATTAAGGTTTCATTTTCTCCTTTGCCTGAGTGCGTGTGTACATTCCTAAGCTCCGCCCACTGCAAGATCGGTCACGTGACTCTTGCCACTACCTCAGCATATCTCTACACTGCGTTCTCAGTTGACCTCTGCAAACCCTTGAGCTCAGACGTGTATTTTCTCGCGTAGACGAAAAATAGTAATGGCGACCTTTAATATTGCGTGTTCATCGTTTATGAAGTGGTATTCGGCAAAGTGCGAAGATGTGGTGGATACTGAAAAACTCCCTATTCCACTACGGTGTGTCAATTTTAGTGAGAAAAGTGAAATCTTTATATTTTGAAAGACTACTAGTGACGAAATGATGCATTTTTAGGTGCTAAATCGAAATATGGCTTTAAAATCCTGATTTGACCACTCCTAGCTACTTATATTTGAAGTTGAAGTTTATGAAAAATCAGCAATTTTTGCAAGTATTTTTTTTCTTCTATATAACATTTTACATGCATTACGTACAATTAAAGACATTTTGATTGTATTTCACTATTAAGACTTAGAAATATAGATAGGTTTCTTGAACTTTGCGAAGGATGCCATATGTAACTACATTTTACATACATGCAGTTAAAGACATTTTGATTGTATTTCAATATTAAAACTTAGAAATATAGAGAGGTTTCTTGAACTTTGCCAAGGATGCCATGTCTGTCTTGCTCTTGTTCCTGGACATGAGCTCCCTCCTGCCCACCTGGCCACTGATGTACGCCTCCCTCCTCTCTTGTGAGTGAACATGTTGTGCTGCTTCAGTTGTCATCCTTACACACCTCTTTACTGACTGTGTGTGTGAGGGCCATAAAGGGACTTCCATTGGTCTATCCAGAAACTCCTTGATTGCAGCAGTGGTGAGGGAGCAGGTCAGAGGAGGCTCAGTCACGCCAGAGTTCCAGACAATAAGCTCCGAGAGTTTGGTGGCATCTGGGTTGATGTCAGGAGTCTTCTTGGGTCTGACACTGCAGTCTCCTACCTGTGTGTCCTCATCTCCTTCACCTCTGATTTCCAGTATCCTCTTCACAGCCTCCTTCCTCTCATCCTCCACCTCATTGCACAGCATGGCCTGGAGGACAGCCTCAGAGTGTGCATACCAGGTTGATCTCTTCACTGTAGGCATCACTATTCCTATCACCTCCTTCTTCTGACTTTTGAGCAACTCCAGCTGGTACAGTACATGCCTGAGACCCTCCACCCAGCTGTGATTTAACTTGATGAATTCCACAATTATCCTCGGATTCTTCAGGTTCCTACCCTTCAGCCCATGTTTGGAAATCCACAATCTGCAGAACCTTAGAGCCGTGGTGACCCACCTACTGTGACAGACTGGCCCAATCTCCACGAGAGCTAGACTGAGGTACCTCTCCCGATCTGATGGCAGTGATGATTCTGTAGCCATATGATTGGTCTGTGCTGAGGTCCTTGAATACCTCCTGACTGAGATGGGGTACAGGAGAACCAACAGTGATCCTCGTGAAGTTTGGGTTGATCTCCAGCTCAGTGGCAGTGTCTAACATCTTCCCTAGGGGCCCAGACAACTTGTTGTTCCTCAATGTCTTGCCATCCAGTGCAGTCACCAGGTGTCTGAGACTCAGCTCCCCAGTGTGCAAGTCACAGACAATCCACACCAACTTCCTGCTAAGCTTGGCCTCCACATAATGCATTACTCCTCCCTCCCAGCCAATATTCACATCAGTACTGTCACCTCCTATGGCCAAAAGAGTCTGGTCTGTTCCTCTCTCTCTTAGCCAGTTCACCAGATGATCAGCAATGACCTCAGCATGACTTCTCTCCTCTGCAGCTTCCTGTGGTACAAAATGTCACAAATATTTCCCACCTGGTTCATAGCACACTGTGTAGTGTTCTCCCTGAATGAGGCCAGGAAACTGCCTGTCACTGCCCTCAGCTTCCATCATCACTTTGGTGTCATTTCTTTTCCCATCAAAGAAGATACAGGTGATGCCATTTTCCCTAATCTCTTCATCAAACTTCTTGACCAGCTCCGTAGGCAGTCTCTCCCGAGCCCTCCTCACCTTGTTGTGGTCAATCACCAGTGCTGTGTCAAACTCTGTGATAAGACCAGAATCAATCCAGGCAGCAGTGGCAATCTCTACAGTCTCTCTCTCAGCCCAGTGTGATGTCTCAAGCTAGCCAGAGCTATGTTGTTGATATCTTCAGTGTTGTATTTCTTCTTCTTAGCCACAGGCAAGGAAGAAGTTGTCGCAGCCTCTGGTATGAAGTCTTCGTCCTCCTCTCTCCTCCCTGTCTCCTCCAGTATATCTCCAGTCTCCTCCATCTCCATCTCCAGCAGTGACTCCTCCCTCAACTCCTCTTCTTTCTTGGCTGACTCCTCTGCCTTCCTCCTCCTCTTCTCCTCGGCCTTCTTTCTCTGCTCCTGTCTCTGCAGCACTGGTATCTTCTGCTCGCTCCTGCAGCTGCAGTCAATGTGAACCTCACTGTTGCAGACAGGTTTGAACCCAAGCTCACTGCAGCTCCTGATTTTACACAGTGACAGGTCACGATGTCCACCAATTTGTCCAGTTTCATCATGAACTTATCTTTCACCTCTAACTTCACATTACCAATGGACACCTTCACTGCCTCATCCTACAGTGCCTTCACTTTAGCCCTGATCCTGACCTCAGTGTTGATTACAGGTCCTGTGAATAGAGCGTTGGCCTTTCTCCAGTGAGCCAGTAGCCATGGAACAATGCCGTTGTTAATCAGGTCATTAACTGGGTAATTCCTCCTGTTTTCCTCACTCATCTCTCTCCTCAACAAACCAAACCTCAGCAGATCTCTGGCTGTGGGCAGCTCAGCAGGGGGAAGTTCCCTCCCAGTTCCCACCAAATGACTTAGGTGACAACTTGACTTGCTTCGGGTTCTAATTTCTTTCTAACTCATCCTGTGGACCTGTGAACAAAAGAAATGTCATTAAAATTTGGATAGGCCTACTGATTATGATTACATAAAATTAAGTTAATTGAAATTCTTAATATCTTCCTCTAAGCTCAGATAAAAGGTTGTGTTGTTAGAGGTACAAGATTTAATTATTCAAAGTAATGACAATTTCATATATCTATCATATCAAAATATACAAAAAGTTTGGGTCACACATAACATTTCGAATAATTTGACTTACACAATATTTACATTACGAAGTAATCAAAATTGCCAAAAAGGAGGGAAAACACATGCATTCACAATCAAAACTCCAGCATTTGTGACAGGCTGAATTAGAGTGGTAGGACAGGAAACAGATATAAGATTGTGGTCGGAGGAGCCCAACAGAGAACAACGTTTCACAGAGTTAAAAGAAGGATGTTAGGTAGAAAGTAAGTCCAGACTGTTGGGCTTATTTCCAAGGCGTTCGGGGATACGAGTAGGGTGCTGTACACTGTAATCTAGATCATTTAGGATAGAAAAGTTGGAAGCTAGTTCACCAGGAATGTCAGTGAAATGGAAGGAAAGCCAAAGGTGGTGGTGAACATTGAAATCTCCTAAAATGGAGATTTCAGCAAAGGGAGAGCGGGAAAGAATGTATTCCACTTTGGAAGTGAGGTAGCCAAAGGATTTTGGATTGTCAGTAGAATTAGGAGAAAGGTAAACAGCGCAGATGTACTGTATTTAGTTTGAGATTGGCATGTAAGCCGTAGCCAGATGGTATAGAATTCGGAAAATTCAAGTTCGGGAATACGAGAACAAGTTAGGTCATTGCGTACATATACGCAACATCCACCTTTGTAGTGAAATTGAGTACAGAGAAAGTAAGAAGGCACAGAAAAGGGGTTGCTTCAGTCGTCCAAGACACCTGAGTTTTAGTGAGGAAAAGATGAGGCTCAGACGAGGAGAGGTGGTGTTCAACAGATTGAAAATTTGAGAAAAAGCCACAAATGTTGCAGAAATTATTGAAAAGTGAATCAAACAAAGGCCCAGAACATCTCGAATGGGCGGTAGCAGATCCAGCCTCGCTGCGCGGGTCTGCGTTCCCGGTATCGGTAGCGGGGGAGACAGAAGTGGGGACATTTATGGTCCCCTCGCCATGGGACTCCGAGGCTTTTGAAGTTGATGCCATTCTTTTGACTCCCGAGCGTTCTCACAATGACAACCTCTAATGCTCTGTAACCAGACCAGCGCCTACTACATTTACATATTTTAAAGGAAAACACTGCTTCTGTCTCAGTAACCTATACTAACAAAATCACATTCACAATTTACCCACTCTTTAACGCAAATTCATGCAACTGAAATATTTCTCCAACCAATTCTTAAACGATCCCCGCGGCTAAACGATTTCACCTCTCGACTTTATTATCAGTGAAAACCCCCTTCGAAACGTTTGTCTCAAATCTTTTACCCCTAATTCTAAATCCATTATTGCTCATGTTCCTATCGTCCAAGTTAAAGAAATTCTCATAATTTACGTTATCAAAACGTAGTTTCAAACGTATACAAATTCAGCTCTTTGAATCTATCTTCGTATGGTTTACCACGTAAGGTTTGAATAAGCTTTCTTGCGCGCCGCTGAACCCTTTCTACCATTTCTATATCCTTCTTGATATAGGGCGACCAAAACTGTACAGCATACTATAAGTGAGGCCTAACAAACGATTTATATAATAACTAGGCTGACCATATTTCCTTGAGACAAAAACGGGACATTGGGATGGCAAAAAAGGGACGGGGGTTATGTAATATTCTGTATTCCTGAAAAAGTAAGTACATAAACATATTGAGCTTACAATTATTCTTCAGTGACAGAACCCATACAAAAATTTAGGTAGACGTAGAGGGGGACTGTATTTCACCACGATCGTACCATGAATATTTCTCCGATGAAGTAATCTTACGCAGCAAATTTCGGTCTTTCAACACCTTATCATAAAACTTCTCACACTCCATGACACAATTTTGTCTTACAACTAACATAGCCCTCATTGTCTCAACACTTAATCTAGATTTCTCCTTTGACCACATACTGTTCATAACAGAAAATATTCTCTCAACAGGTGCTGTACTTCCTGGAAGACAAAGAATAAAATCTACAATATTACAAAAGTCTTATAGGTTGTGAATAATAATTTATGATTGACCAATATTAAAGTATATTTATAGTTTTTATTAAAAACGGGACAAAATTGACATTTTTATTAAAACGACGGGACGGCCAGGAAATATTAAAAAAACGGTCCTGTCCCGTTCAAAACGGTACGTATGGTCAGCCTAATAATAACAAAACAATATCTTTAAATTTATATTCAAAATTACAAGAAATAAAACCCAATACTCTTTTTGCCTGCTCGCGACTGAATATTGTTTTGAGAATTTTAAGTCTTCAGTGAAATGACACCTAAATCCTTTTCTTCAGAGGTTTCATTTAACACACTCTTTCCCATAGTGTAGTTACATTTACTGTTATGGTAACCTATATGCATGACTTAACATTTAGCTACGTTAAATTTCATTTGCCACTTACTAAACCACTCTATTAAATTATTAAGATCGTGCTGTAGATTCTCTCTATCTCATAAGATAGATAGAGAGATAGATAGATAGAATAACCTTTATTAATAATAATAAAATAAATAAATTTTTTCAATTTATAATGACATGAATAACTGTGAAGCTCGACTATTTATTTTATTTAATTTGGCCCTTAAGCTTTAGGCTTTACTGGGCTCTTATTAAAAATAAGCATCTAGTTTTTATAAATTAAAAATAATAAATAAGTAAATAAGTATTATTAATAGTTAAAACATGTATTACAATATTAAACAATATTAATAGACAATATTAAACTATTAATGGACATTAATCCTAGATTTTTGTTAGTAAGCCATTATTAATCGGGATTTCAACTTGGTTTTAAACAAATTTACATTCACAATATTTTTTATATCGGCATGCAAGTCATTCCATAGTTTCAATCCAATGAAAATGGGTAGTTTTTGAGATGAAGACAATCTAAATTGAGGTATAACAAGCTTTGATCTATTTCTGGTCTGATACGAGTGGATTTCTTGATGAGTTACAAAATATCTATTTATCCATTGCAAATTAATGATTTTGTTCTTATACTTGTAAATAAAAATAAAATGTGCCAGTTTGGTTATATCGTTGAACTTTAGTAGGTTTAGCTCTTTAAATAATGCACTAGAGTGATCAAGGAAATCAGCATCAGATAATACCCTTATTGCTCGTTTTTGGATGACAAAGATACCATTTAATGCGTTGTTAGTGGAGTTTCCCCAACCAAGGGTGCAGTATGTTATATAAGGAAGAACAAGAGTATGATAAAGAGTCAATAAAACTTGTTTAGGGACTACATTTCTAAGTTTAAACATTATAGCAACGCTCCTTGAAATCTTTTTCGCGATATAATTTACATGATCACTCCATTGCAAATTCTTATCTAGCATTACACCAAGAAATTTTGATACAGTACACTCCTTTATGGCGATTTCATTAATATTAAGTTCATCAAAATATACATTTCTTTTATTAGTAAATATCATGAAATTTGTTTTACTGGTATTTAGAAAGAGTTTATTGGTGGTCAACCATTTTATTACACTGATGAATTCTGAATGAAATATATTCTTAGCTGTATTAACATCTTTGCAAAAAAAAAGACAGTTGTATCATCTGCAAACATTATGAAGTTCAGTATATCAGATGAACGTGGAAGGTCATTTATATACAGTATGTCCCACAAAAAAGTACACCCAACTTTAGATTGTACTAACTCCCCCAAAAATTGAGATATTTTGGATCTGTTTGTTTAATTTAATATAGCAAATTATTCTTTGTTAACGTTCAAATTTATTCATGTTTAAACGAATTAGTGTTTAAGCATCTGCTTTTAACTGAAGGGTACAAAAAATGGATTGCGCAAAATTGGTCAATGAAAAAATAATGTGTGCTATCGATGTAATGAAAAGACAAATACATAATAATAGATACTTTAACATAATTTTAATAAGATACAAAGCAGATTTTTCTTTATTCCTTATTAGTCTATGGCGGTCAAAAGTCAATAAAGTCAAATTGTTTCCTATGGGGCACTTTTCGCTGAAACGACTGAAAATGCAATAAAAACACCTGTAGGGGGTATATTACCAAAGTTAATAGGTCAACCAAAAGTCAACTTTTACCTGTTAGGTCAAAAAATAGCAATGAGGTAAAAAGTCAATTTTTTGGAATAAATAATTAAAATAACTAAAAATTGGCATCTTTTTGGTTAACTGGCAACTTCGCTGCTCGTATTTGTCTTATTCAGTTATGTCCGTTCTGGTTTTGGATGTGGTTGTGTTGTATGTATTGTGGTTACTGGTTACCATTTTTTATTTGTGATTTTTTCTGATTTGTGATTTCACTGATTTCGATTTCTTTTGATTTCAGATATTTAAAATGCCAAAAGTTGCAGTTAGTTCTATTGCTAAAGTGCGCGCTATAATTGCAAAATATCCTAATGAATTCATTTGTTCAGGAAAAAATGAGCTATACTGTCAGATTTGTTGTGTTGTGGTCAAGCATGAGAAATCCTTTTTTGTGGATAAACATCGCTCTACCCAAAAGCACCAGCGTGGTATAGACCAAAATGTGGGAAATGAAAAGACGCAAACCCTTTTAAAGTACAAGTCTTCAGATTTTTCGGAAAAACTTGTGACTACATTTCTGTCAGCCAACATACCTCTTCATAAGTTGAGCAACCCTCATGTGAAACAATTGTTCTCTGAATTAGGTGTAGCAGTGCCTTGCGTGTCAACTTGCAGATCAATAGCAATGAAACAGGCAGAAAGCGAGTTAAGTAGAATAAAACATTTGCTAGAGGGTAAATTAGTTTTCCTAATTGTTGATGAAAGTGAAGTAAGGGGCTCAAAATATTTGAACATACTTGCTGGATCTATTGATGTTCCCAAGAAAACATATTTAATCAGGTGCGATGTTCTTCTTGGAAATGTTAATGCACGAACTGTCATACACAAGATTGACGATACTGTAAAAAATTCGAGATACCAAGAGAAAATTTCTGTTTACTTCTGTCTGATGCAGCTCGTTACATGGTGTCAGCTGGAGCGACACTCAAGCAACTTTTTCCAAGACTTTTCCATGTAACATGTCTTGCGCATCTGTTACATAATTGTGCGATGCAAATAAGAGCATTTTATAGTGATGTTGACACTTTAATTGCATGTGTCAAGGCTTCTACTCTTAAAAACAAAAGAAGGAAGGAATTGTTTGCTGAAATAGGAACTCCTCCAGAACCGATTGTAACACGTTGGGCAAGCTGGCTGAACGCTGCTTTTTATTATGCAGACAATTTTCCAAATGTGAAGACAATTGTGGAAAATTTTGAAGATGAAGGAATCATTGTTCAGAAGGCTAAAGAGAGTGTTGCTAATGAAAAACTGCCAAAGCAACTAATGTCAATCAAAATGAATTATAGTTTGATTGCTAGCTTAGTGACTAGGATGGAAGCATCTGATTGCACCATTAGAGAGGCATATGAAACCATTTTTCTATCAACCTTGGCGAAGATATGTGTTCAGTCAAACAATTCATTGAAACAAGACTCAAGACAAATGGTATTTGTGAAATAATTAACCTCAGTAGACCTGAAATCTCACCAACAGTTTATGGTTAGCTTTTGCAATGTCAACCAACAACTGCCGCTGTAGAGAGATCTTTCTCCATGCTTAATAAATTATTAAGTAAGGATCGCAATTTTTTGCCAGAAAATGTCGGCAAATACTTCATAATTTACCACAATCGGTCAACTGATGTAGAAGAGCAAGAATAAGTAATTAAAGTATCGTTTTTATTATTGAAAGTAAAGGCAACTTTATAAGTCAATTTTTGCAATTCGTAAGGTCAACTTTCTTAATTTTTTCGGTCAACTTTTGACTGCCCTAAGTTATTACAAAAGTTATGCTTAGTTTCGTTTTATTTCAACATGACCGCCATTCCTATCGATACAAATCTGGAGTCGAGCTCTCATCTTCCCCATCACTGTTTTGATAAGATCTGGATTGTCTTTTAACAAGTTGATTTCAGAATAAAAACCCACTCTAATAGACAGAGTTTATTTCCACGACAGTTTCGACGCCCACTGGCATCCTCCTCGGGTGGATACAGATACTGTATCCACCCGAGGAGGATGCCAGTGGGCGTCGAAACTGTCGTGGAAATAAACTCTGTCTATTAGAGTGGGTTTTTATTCTCATATTTTGACCTTCACGTAAAAAAGTGAAGTTTTTTGCATTTAAGTTGATTTCAGCTGTGATGCGAGTCCTCAAATCATCTAAATTGATAGGTTGTGATTCAAATACTCTATTTTTCAAATGACCCCATAAAAAGTAATCACACGGGATCAAGTCATGGCTCAGGGCTTCTGGGAGGCCATTCAATGTCATGGCCTGTAGCAATTACTCTTTGGTGGAAGAATTCCTGCAAGCGTTCCTTCACAATAACTCTCCTGTGAGCAGGAGCTCCGTCTTGCACCCACCAAATACGATTAAATCGGTTTCCATAAGCCTTATGGAAACCTCACTAGCATAACATAACTTAACACTATCACAAATTACCAGTTCTATTTTATAATTAGATAAAATTTAATAACTCACTATCACTGGTAATAAGCAAATCTGCACAGCTGCCAACTAGTCTATATTTACCCGGTCAGGCAGTTACCAGTTTCAAACCTGAGCAAAAATTATAATAATTCAGTCTAGTTTAACTCATTCACCTTTATTACTTCATTTACCTTTCATTCACCCCTAGGATTCTATTCACCCTAACAAAATTTTTATTCACCCTTGGGTGAACCATTCACCACTTTAAGAAGCACTGGTCTATTACATCAAACGCCTTACTCAAATTCATAAATATTGATATCATTATTTCTTTGTTCTCCTTAGCTATATTTACATTTTCCATAAGATTTAAAATAGCCATTTCCGTTGTTTTATTATTACGGAAGCCATATTGATTTGAAGATAATAAATTGTAAGATTGTAAATATCACTGCATTCTACTTTTTACAATTTTTTCAAAAACTTTGCTGAACACAGATAATGAACACACCGGCCTGTAATTTGTTGCTAGTGTAGGATCACCCCCTTTAAAAAGGGGTGTTATACAACCAGTTTTTAGCATTGATGGAAATATTCCTTTGGAAATACTTTGATTGATAATTATTTTACTCTCAAATTTTAGTATCGTTGGCAAATTTAGAAATTTTACTCACTAAATTCACATCAAGATCGTTAACATATATTATGAAAAGGGCTGGTCCCAAAGCGGATCCTTACGGAACACCGCTAGTTAAATTAGCCCACCCTGACTCATTCCCATTAATTACTACCCTCTGTTTTCTACCAGTTAACCAATTGCAATGCCCTGCTCTGTATGAATTGTTTAGAAAATTATAGTACTTTAGTAAAGCCACATTATGTTTGTAAGTCATGTGTGAAATGTTTGTGTCAGTGGGCTTCGTGGGAAAAAGAAGGAAATGCCTTTCGGCATCCCCATGATTTGGAAAGAACCTAGAAATCACTACGACGATTGCTACTTCTGCATGACAAACGTGGCTGGATATAATAATAAGAGGCACATCACATATACGAGTCCTCCATCAGCCATTCTCCCTGTGCCGCATTCAAGTGAAATTCCTATGCCGAAGCCGCATCTTGATTTTGAAAATTTTGATTCAGATGTAGACAACATTTCAATAACAGCAGAGTCATATTCAAATGAACATGACGAAGAATATACTGTGGACGAAAATCAGTCACCAAAATTGATAAGTCAAAGTGATCTCAATGACCTAGTAAGAGATTTAGCATTACCGAAAGATTCGGTAGAACTTCTGGGATCAAGGCTCAAAGAATGGAATCTACTTGCTCCTTCGACAACATTCTACTGATACAGACATCGTGAAAAAGATTTCATCAATTTTTTCTCTACTGAAGGATCACTGGTATACTGCAATGATGTAGTAGGTCTGGTAAAGGTGTTTGGCAAAGACTATTAACCATGGGACTGGCGCCTATTTATTCATTCCTCAAAGCGAATTTTCAAAGCTGTCTTACTGCATAATGGAAACAAAGTTGCCTCTCTGTGGTGATCTTAAGGTGATCGGCCTTCTTTTAGGCCAACAGGCTGGCTTTACCAAATGCCCATGCTTTTTATGTCTGTGGAGTAGCAGAGACAGGGAGGAACACTTTGTGAGGAAAGAATGGCCTCAGAGAAAAAAGATTACTCCAGGACAAGCAAACATCATTGCTAATCCACTGATACTCCACTCCACATAAAGCTTGGATTAATGAAAAATTTCGTCAAAGGTCTCGACAAAGAAGGATCTGGATACCAATTTTTATGTAAAAAAAAATTCCCTCCAAATTAGGAAGGAAGGTGTTCGTCGATCCTCAAATAAAGCAAATCTTAAGCGATCCAGCATTTGAAGATGCATTGACAGGTCATGAAAAAGATGCTTGGCTAGCTTTTAAGGCTGTTGTGAACAACTTCTTTGGTAACAGGAAATCTGATGACTACAAAGAAATAGTTAAAGACATGATCCGAAAATATCGTTTGCTGGGATGTACCACGAGTGTTAAGATACACTTCCTAGACTCTCATCTTGATTTTTTTCCCGAAAACTTAGGCGCTGGAAGCGAGGAACAGGGAAAAAGATTCCACTAGGATATTTCAGAAATGGAAAGGAGGTATCAGGGAAGATGGGATGTTCGAATGATGGCAGACTATTGCTGGAGTCTAAAGAGAGATGTACCAAAATCAGTACACAAGATAAAATCGACGAAAAGGAAGTTTATTTAGCTACTGACTGTTCTAATAAATTCAATGTGTTACTGTTGATGAATAGTTGGTTCAGTCATTCACAATTTTTATATATAAATATAGTGTATCTTACTTAAATCCGTATCTACATGTATTATATATATTAGTGTGTATATGTAGTAATAATGTGAGTATGTGTGTGTGCATAATATTTGTTTCTGGGCATGCATTACTACTGTAAAACGTTTGAATTGGATAACATACCATATGACTCCTCTGTTCTCTTATCCACTTGGTAACATTTTCTTCTATACGTTACGTGTGATTGTGGAATATCTAGATGTGATAGGAAAAAAATAAATTCTTCTTCTTCTGCAGCATTATTAGCTCCATTTATATGGGGTCGCTGTTGCGGATACTTCTCCTCCACTCCGCCTTATCCTGCGCCATCTCCTCCGTCAAGTTCTTCTCGCTCATATCCATCCTGATGCGATCTCTCCACCTCATCCTCGGTCTTCCTCTCTTCCTCCTCCCGCGCACTTCCATAGATAACACCCTCCTCCCAACGTAGTTCTCGTCTCTTCTCATTACATGCCCATACCATGCCAGTCTTCTCTCTTGAGCCTTCTTTGAAATTCCCGTAACTTTCACCACCCCCTGACTCTGTCGTTCCTTATCCTGTCTCTTCTAGTTACACCAGACATCCACCTCAGCATCCTCATCTCCGCTACCTCCATTTCCCTCTCATGGCACTTCTTCTTTGGCCATGATTCTGCCCTATACAACATTGCAGGCCTCACAACTGCCTTAAACACTTTACTTTTCAGCTTCATCGGCATCCTCCTATCACACAACACTCCCTGAAGCTCTCCTCCAGTTATTCCAGCCTCCTTTTATCCTGTGGTTGATCTCTTCCGTTATCTCCCCACTTTCTTCCAAAACCTAAATATACTGTAAAGCTGAAAAGAGCATGCCTTTATTGTCTGGAATCACCCATTTTCATTGAAACAACTCGCCAAAAATTTGACTTCGCAGGGCGGTGTTATCTATCCAATTAAGAACTTGACCCCTCATTCTGTGAGCTTTAAGTTTCCTAACAATTGTTTATGCGGAACTTTGTGAAATGTCCTTTGCAAATCTAAATATATCTACCGCTCTACTACAATCATAAATACCCATGATTTCATGAAAAAATTACAATAAATTTATTAAACAAGGTCTACGAAACCAATCTTGGCTTCGTTTTATAAGATTATTGCTTTCAAGATGCTCGATTATACGACCCCTAATAACCGTTTCTAAAAGCTTTCCAATTATAGAAGTTAGACTAATAGGCCTATAGTTACCGGCCTGTTGTTTATTCCCTTTTTTAAAGATTGGAGTTA
This sequence comes from Bathynomus jamesi, assembly GCA_023014485.1. Lineage (NCBI taxonomy): Eukaryota > Metazoa > Arthropoda > Malacostraca > Isopoda > Cirolanidae > Bathynomus > Bathynomus jamesi. The sequence continues at coordinate 360,467 of JAJOZX010001357.1, read as the reverse complement.
CATTAACCAATTTAAAATCCGAAGGAACAATGCCCTGCGATAAAGATTTATTAAAAATTTGAATTAAAGGACGAAGTATTTCATTCCTTAACTCTTTTAGGTGCTTTGGGTAAAAATAGTCTGGACCGAGCAATTAGTTACCATTCAACTTATCTATATTGTGAGAAATCTCTTCAGTGTAAATAGTTTTGTCAGAAAGCAATGAAAAAGTTCCATTTACCTCAATGAGCATATAACTAGCCACCGGAATAAGAGTATCTTCAGCTGTAAAAACTGGTGCAGACAATTATTTAAAATTATCGCTATCTCCCCATAGTGATTTGTTAAGTTACCACCAGAGTTTACCAGTGGCCCAATGTTGTCCCTCAAGGGATTTCTATTGCTAACGTAATCGTAAAATTTCTGAGGGTTTTCTTTACATTCACGAACTACTTGAATTTCAAAATAGCGTTTTGCAGATCTAATTAAATGCTTAATATTTCTAAGGAAATCTATATAAGTCTGAAAGTGCTGCTGCGCACGATCCCACTTATATCTCTTGTAGGCTACATTTCTATCTGCGATTGCTTTTCCTATATTTCTGTTCCACCACTTATAGTACGTTGCACATTTAATTCATTTATTAAAGTTCATTAAGCTCTAAAGTCATCAAAATTTGCTCTCCTGAAATCAGGCACCATGAAGTTATTTAATTCTCTAGAAGTTTTATTATTAACTGGAACGCTATGTTCTCTATTACATAAACTTTCTCCGACATCTACGTTGTGAACTAAATTATCATTTGTCGTTAAAACAGCGTCCAAAATATTCTCACCGAGAGTGAGATATATTTTGAAAAAGAAAATTATCTTGTAGAAAATCTATCAAACGTAAACCCACAGTATTGCTGTTTAAGGTAATCAAATTAATGTTTGGGCAGTTAAAGTCTCCGATAATAATCGATTCCCAAGTGGAATGGGAGGAAAGTCAAAGGTGGTGGTGAACATTGAAATTTCCTAAAATGGAGATTTCAGCTAAATGAGAGTGGTACAGAATGTGTTCCACTTTGGAAGTGAGGTAGTCAGAATTTTGGATAGTCAGTAGAATTAGGAGAATAGTAGACAACGCAGATGTATTTAGTTTGAGACTGGCGTTTAATTCGTAGCCAGAGGGTGTAGAGTTCGGAAGATTCAAGTTCGGGAATATGAGGGAGATTTAAGTCCTTGCGTATATACGGGGCTCCAATAAAACTTAGCCCCCCGCCCATGGCCTAAACCATTAGAGGTACAGTAAAACTAAACATACCTTACAAAAGGGAATTTAATCATGCATTTAATGAGAAACAATTAAAACTTGGTGTTCCCGCCATTGGCTTCCAAGACAGCCTGAATTCGCTTTGGGTAGCTTGCCAAAAGTGACGTGAATAGATCTTGATCGTTACGCAAATTTGCTAAAACAGTTTCAATGTGTTGCGTCATTGTATCCTTCGAAAATCGATTTGCTGCAGGTTCTTGAAACAAGAGACATTCAACCTTGTCTTTTATAACTGATCCAATGTGTTCACAGACGTTCAGGTTAGGAGAATTTCCTGACCATTCTTCATTTCCAAAGAAATCGATCTCATGGTTCCGCAACAACTGTTGAGTGGCTAATGCCTTAAAGCAGGGGCCCTTATCGTGCAGAAGTGTGACCTGATCGACATCCATAATATTGTTTAGGTTTCTTAGAAAAGGAATGACATGCTGGGATAGAATAATATCACGAAAATACTGTCCATCCCAACTCTGACCATTTGGCTTCAGCACCCACATGAGCCTCTTTGCAGTGAACAAAACAAACACACCAACACTGTCTGGACTTTTTAATAATTCGCGATAATGTTCATTGTCATCGATTTCACTTGGTGTTGTGGCCCACACTCGATCATTTTGGTAGTTAGGCCGACGTGTTACGTAACCAAAAAATTCATCGGAGACAGCTAAATGCATGAAATCATCCACATCCCAATCTTCTAGATAATGGGCAAACCACATTCTGTCATCGATGTTAAGTTGAGTTTTTCTTGGCTTTGGAAGGTCATGCCAAGGCTTTAAACCTTGCCTATGACGGTACAGTCGAATGATCTCACCACTAGCGATCTTTCCTCTCAACACTTCGATCTCTCTAGAAAGTTTAGCACAGCTGTTTTTCCGCTTACGCGTACCGCTTTCAATGATGTCCTTTGTTTCCTGAGAGAGTGGCAAATTTGGGCGCCCAGATTTGGTTGTATCCATTTCACATTCATCTAAAGTTTTATTCCAATTTCTTTTGACGAAGTCCTCACTTCTTCGCAACTTTGTGGCAACCCATGAACGTGTTATAAAGGTGGTTCCAGCATCACGAGCTTCCCGAAATGTTATTGCTCGTATGCGATCTATCACACTTTGCCTCTCCGAATCACCAATTAATTGAGAAGCCAATATATTATCACTTTATCAGCTAGAGTAATTTTAATACCTGCAATAAATAAAGAATTTTATAAATTTTTATAATTACTAAAAACTATTTCGATATAAGTAAACATGTAAGCTGCAAATGGAGGGGGCTAAGGTTTTTTGGAACCCCTATTTGCAACATCCACCTTTAAAATGAAATTAAATAGAGAGAAAGTAGGAGGGTACAAAGTTTGTGAAGAGAACGTGAACTTTAGAGAAGGAGTGGCGGTATTCAACAAATTGGAAATTTGAGGAAAGGTCACGAATACTGGAGAAGTTTATGAAAAGTGAATTAGAGGTTGAGAACATCTTGAATGTGTAGTAGTAGAACCAGCCCCACTGCTTAGGTCTGCGTTTCCGGTACCGGCGGCGGGGTGCCATAGGTGGGGAAACTTATGGTCCCCTCCGCAGGGACTCCGAGCCTCTTAGAGACGGTGTCATTTTTTTTTATTCTGAAAAGATTGTGTAGTGAGGAACGGATGGAGAATTATGTGTTTGAGAGCACACTTGACTGCTCACAGGGGAGATGAGGCACAAAAAGATCAGCTAAAAAGGAGAATGACAGGAGAAACGGGAGTTCCGGCACTCCCTGTCTCCTGCCATGAGTTTAGTCTTCTTTTGAAGAACTTCACTTTAACACCAGTGATGTTCCGGCTCTCCTTCGGAAGCTGGTTAAAAAGTCTTTGTCCCCTGACAACGAAGTTATTTTCTTTGAGTGTTGAGAGTGTCCCTTGTCTGGCCTTTAGTTTGGGAACACTACACATTCTACCTTTCCTATTTTCCACTTTTGTTTGGGTAGTTACTGGGTTCAGATTGAGGTTAAGTACCAATTTCTCCATTATTTTCCACGTGCAAATTATGGCGTAGCTCTCTTCTTCTTTCCAGTGAATGTAGATTTAATTTACGAAGTCTTTACCAGTTGTTGAATTTTTTGCAGCCATCCGTCTTGGCTGTGAAATTTCTTTAAATTTCTTCTAGTTATTTAATTTCACTTATCTATATATATATATATATAATATATATATATATATATATATTAATGTAAAGAACGACGGTTGTGTAGAAGAGCGTTCCGCACAAGATGAGGAGGGAGAACGAACAAATGAAAAATGAGGTACCACCCGGGAATCGAACCCGGGATCATCCGATTGCCGGTCAGATATGCTATCCACTACACCAGTGCTTCTTAAAATGGTGAATGGTTCACCCAAGGGTGAATAAAAATTTTGTTAGGGTGAATGGAATCCTAGGGGTGAATGAAAGGTGAATGAAGTAATAAGGGTGAATGAGTTAAACTAGACTGAATTATTATAATTTTTGCTCAGGTTTGAAACTGGTAACTGCCTGACCGGGTAAATATAGACTAGTTGGCAGCTGTGCAGATTTGCTTATTACCAGTGATAGTGAGTTATTAAATTTTATCTAATTATAAAATAGAACTGGTAATTTGTGATAGTGTTAAGTTATGTTATGCTGTTAATAATAAAAAATATAGCGATACATTTGTAAGAGTTTCAAGTAGTAATTTAGCTTAACTTTATTATTTTATTTACTTTCCAGATCTTTGACAAAGCATTTCAAAAAGTTTATAATTAAATAAAGCATAAACTGAGGCAGAAATGATATATTAGTAGACCAAAGATATTAATGAAGCAAATAAAGAAAATAGATATATTATTTAAGGTTATATATATATCAAACTGATTCAGTCAACGATAATAATCATCAGATTTTGAGTAATAAAGATTGCTTATAAGGTAAGTAAAATGTAAGAATTGAATGATTTTCGAAAAAATTGTATTTACTACTATAAATTCCAAATGTCAAATGTTTGAGAGATTCAGACTTTTCAATATGGTAATGCTGGTTTATATGCACTTCTTTAAAAGTATTCATGTAAAAATACTTTTTCATTTTTAATATTTGCATTACAATTTTATCCTTAATCTAATCTGAGTCTTAGTCTCTGAGAGGTTAGGTTTCTTTGGCATATTTTTGCTTCATAAGTTGAGTTGAGCACTTATAAAAATGTTATCTAAGAAAATAAATCAGGTACTGTTGACTGCTTGGCTCATGCATGTAATAAGTGCCAAGTGTTTCACATATAAAACACAAAGGATGCATAATTAGGTGTAACAATTCTACTATAGAAAATTTAAACTTTTTATGAGGTGCTGCTTGGGGCTTACTATCAAACTTACAACATATTCTTACAACGACTGTAGTGAATCCACCTGACATGTTAAAAATCAAGTCTATGTTATTTAATAAATTATTTATAAATGGTGAAATAAAATATATAAAAGTAATTTTTAACCTAATATAAGCTAACCTAACTTTTGAATCGCTGAATTTGAATGTCCCCAATGCGATTGTAAGTTTGAGAGAGTTATAAAAATAACAATCTCCCTGCTGCTTGCTATTCATTGTTTTTCTGTTTTTATTTGCAGATTAAAGTACAGTCTTTGCTGAAATATTTAAAGAAAACAGCTCAAGAGGAAGTATGTGCAGAAAGAAATACTGTAAGTTATTTGAAAAGAAAAATGATGAAGCTGAGGACAAAGAGTTAGAAGCTGAAGCTCGGAATTATACCACTGAGGACTCGGATGATGATTCCGGCAAGGAAAAGCCTATTTTGAAGAGAAAATGGAAAGATCTGGCATCTCTACAAATATCTCATGCCCTCATGAAGGCGAAAAAACCTTACGCGGATGCTGAGAACGTGATCAAGCCGTGTTTGAAGATCGTCACCGATCTCATACATGGCGGAAAACCGGCAGTTGATAAGGTTGTGCAAATTCCTCTCTCCAACGACACAATGAAAATACGATCTACTATGATCGTCGAAGATTTGAAGCAGCAGCTGATAGAAAAACTGTTGGAAGCACCAGTTTTTCCTCTACAATTTGATGAATCAACAGATATAAAGAACGCTGCACAACTCATTGCATACTGCCGTTTCCAAGACCAAAAGATAAAAAAAATTGTAGAGCATTATTTTTTTTGCCTGCCAGTCGGAGTTGAAACAACAGGTGAAGCTATTTTCTCTAAGATAGACGAAATCATGAGAGGTGCAAAGATACCATGGAGCAAATGCATTGCTGTCACAACAGACGGTGCTGCAGCCATGATGGGAAGTAAAAGAGGAGTCACCGCTCGCATCAAAGAAAAATCTCCCAAATGCACATTTTTACATTGTTGTCTGCACCGTGAAGCACTGTCAGCAAAGAAGTTGAACACTTGTTGCAATGACCAAAAAAATGAACTTCAAAAACTGTTGCAAGATGTGGTGAAAATTGTCAATGCTATTCGCCCACATGCAAAAAAATGTCGGCTGTTCTCAATGCTGTGCAAGGATATGTCTGCTGACTACGAAACTCTCCTCCTGCATTCTGAGGTACGATGGCTGTCCCGTGGAAGAGTCCTTGAAAGAATCCTGCTTCTGAGAAATGAGCTGTGTGTATATTTTACTAAAGAAAATGACGTGAAAGCATCGCATTTCAACGACGATTTTTGGCTGGCCAAACTGTCATACATGGCGTCTATTTTCGGTCATTTGAACCAGCTCAACTTGTCACTTCAGGGGAAAGGCGGTGATGTTTTTGTTGTTCTTGGAAAAACAGAAGGCATGAAAATGAAGATCTCCATGTGGCAATTTAGGGTGTGTCAATTTGGGAGGTGAAAATTAATTTTTGCCAATTCCTTCACTGAGGGGTTTTAAAAATATGTTTTTGGATGTGAAGAATTCAAATCTGCTATTATATTTGTGATTGCTCAAAACTTAGCTTGGTAAATCTACGTTTGATTAAAAAGCACATAAATTGCTCTCGGAAAACAACATTTATTAATTTTAGCTTCTCAAAATGTCAGGTAATGCTATAAAAATTTTAGTTTCTCTGCATAAAACATATCCTAGTAATCATAAAACATATCCTTGTAATCATAAAACAACATTAGAAAGTAATGACATCAGTAAAAAAAAATATTTAAACAACAAGTTTCATCAAGTCTTGCTTTGATTCGTTCTTGGACATCAGCCGCCGACTTGCTTCTTGGCCTCTGATATAGCCCTCACGTTTCTCATGTGTATACACCCTGCCTGCTGCCTCTGTGACTTGTTTCACACACCTCTCTATTGACTGAGCATGACAGGGCCACTGTGGAACTTGCATAGACTTGTCAAAGAACTTCTTTACTTCCGCTGTAGTCAGTTTACATGTCAAAGGAGGTTCAAATACCCCGTCAGACCAGTCTGTCAGCTCCAACACGGAAGAAGCACTGGGGTTGATGGAAGGTGTCTTCCTGGGACGTACAGAAAGATCTCCAAGTGTGTCATCATCTCCACCCCTCATGTCAACAATCTTTTGGACACCAGCTCTCCTCTCCTCACTGTCATCTGAGCACAAGAGTGTCTGGATTATCATTTCGCTGAATGCATACCATGCTGAGCGCTTGATGGTTGGCAAAACAGCATCCACTACAGCCTTCTTTTGCAGCCTAACTAGCAGCAGCTGAAACAAGATGTGGCGTGGGCCTTCCACCCAAGAGTGTTTTACTTTGATGTTGAACCAACAGGGGTAGTACACACCAACAATGTATTCCACTATCAGTCTTAAGTTGTTGAGGGTTTTGCCTTTAAGGCCATGTTTTGAAACCCATATGCGACAAAGCCTGTTTGCTGTTGTCAACCACCTTGAATGGCTCACTGGACCAATTTCAAGAAGGGTCAGATCTGTGGGAAGTTCTCCTGTCGTTATGGCCTGTGTGATCCTATACCCGTACGCTTGATCAGTAGAGAGATCCTTTACGACATTGTCACTCAGTGAAGTAAGAGGCTCTCCAATTGAGAGTTTGGTGAATGAAGGATCAATTTCAAGTTCGGTTGCAGTGTCTAGCATCTTGCCAATGTTACCTGTCCACTTGTTGTTAGACAAGGTCTTCCCATCCAGTGCTGTGATCAAGTGTCGCAGGGGTAACTCGTTAGTGTGGAGGGCACAAACCAACCAGATCAGCTTCCGGCAAAGCTTGACCTCTACCCAATGCATGGAACCACCCTCCCAGCCAGTGTTAACATTTGTAGAATCACCTCCAATAGCCTGCAGGCTTTTATCAATGCCCTTCTTCTTCATGAAATCTACAAAATTATCAGCAATAACTTCAGCAGGTTTTTTTCTCGTCGAGCCTTTCTCAGGAGTGAAGTGGTAGAGATATCTTCCACCTGGCTCACTGCACACAGAATAATGCTCTTCTTTGATGATGCTGGGGAACTGACGATCTGAATTGTCTGCTTTCAGCATAACTTTAGTTGTATCTTGACGGCCGTCAAAGAAGATGCAGTCAATTTCACCCTTCTTACAAAGATCATCAAATTCCTGATCCAGGGATCTCATAACTTTTTTTTGGGCCCTCTTGACTTTATTGTGATCAACTACAAGTCTCTTTTCTTCTTCAGTGATCAAGCCAGCATCCATAAAGGCAGCAGTGGTGATGGCAACTGTGGCACGCAGGCCAACACCATATCTGATGCTATGCATAGCAACATTAGGTATTTCTAATGTGTTGTACTCTGGCTTTTTATTGGAAGTTGAAGACGTGCTTGGTATTTCTAATGTGTTGTACTCTGGCTTTTTATTGGAAGTTGAAGACGTGCTTGGTATTTCTAATGTGTTGTACTCTAGCTTTTTATTGGAAGTTGAAGACGTGCTTGGTATTTCTAATGTCACTTCATAACTTCCATCCTTTCCATCTTGAGCATCAGCTATTTGTTCTTCATTTTTATCATCAGAGAAAATTATTTCATTTGATGGCATTGAAACATCCTGCTTACTTGTCTGCTTATATTCAGCAAGCCTTCTTCTTTCGTCTTCTTGCCGCTTCTGCTTTTTGACTTGTCTGTTGTGCTCAGGTTGATCTGGCAAGCCAATCTGATGTGGTCCAATAGAACCAGACTTGTCTCTCTGACCTTTAATGAAAGCAAGTTCCTTCACAGGGATCTTCATCTCCCTAGTGCATGTACAGTTAATGTGAGTTTCGTTTTTGCAACCAGCATCTGCAAGGCAGCCAAATTCAGAGCAGAGAACAATTTTACACTTGCAAATGAGGATGTCAAAAAGCTTGTCAAGTTTTGCAATGAAAGCCTCTTTGACATGTAGCTTTCCTCTCCCAAGAGATATGTTTTTGGCCTGCTCCCAGCTCTCTTGGATCTTGTTTAAGATTGTGACTCGTGAATTTACAACGGGGGCTACAAAAGAACTGTTTGCTCGTTCCCACTTTTCAAGCACTTTAGGGTAAATGTCCTTTGCAAGACTGGCTGCTGGGTAGTTTCTCACATCCTCACCACTTTGTTCTCTTAGCAGTAGCCCATATTTCAGAACGTCTCGCAGAGTTGGGAGTTCAGAGGGCAACAACTCTCTACCAGTTCCAATTAGGTTGCTCATATGTGTGAATGTCCCCAGTCTTGTCCTCCTTTTAGAAGCCATTGTAGGTCAATTCCCACTGGTTAGGATGGTAGCACTGACGGACAAGTAATCTTCAGCACACTGATGAATATGTTTCAACCTGTGAAATAAGCAAAAACAGCAGTGCATTATATATACAGCATATATAATTATTAATATAATAATTATTATATAATTCCACAAAAAAGTCAAAAAAGTCACTATTTTTATGTAGCTTCTTACCAAGCAAAACTAAATTATATTAAATTAACAAAAATATCTTTAGAATTCCTAAGTCATGCTGCAACTTTTTAGCACCCCTCATGTTTGGAATTTGAAAGTTGAAAAATTCGACACACCCTAATGTGGTATGCTAACGTCCAGGAAGGCAATTTCTACAATTTCTCCCATTTGGAAAGCTTCCTTAAAGATAGTGAATGGGAAGAAAAACAACTTGATCTGGAGAAATCAATGAAGAACATCATTTGCGACCATCTGCAGTTGCTCTCTAGCAATTTTGAGGTATATTTTCCTCAGAAGGATTCACAGGCCATGGATAGTCAGGTGTGCATAGTCAATCCGTTCATTACCAGCCACATCAAGCGAGCAGATGTCGAGATCACAGAGGTGTTAATGGAACTCCATCATGACGTCCCAAAAATCGTGTTTTGAGACGTACTCCTACTTTGGAGAATATTGGGTTGGATTACTTCAATTTCTTCAACTACTTTTGTGTGAACAAGGATTTTCGACTTTGGTAGAATTGAAAACCAAGAAACGAAATTCTCTTCTAGATGTAGATTCTGTGATGCGGGGTGCTGTGGAGAAGGAAATTGAGCCTCGATTTCGGAAGCTTGTCACAGGAATGCACGAGCCCGTTTAAAAATATGCAGTGGTATGTGTGATGCTTGCTAATAATAATTAGCTTTGTTTTCATTTTTTCATTAGTTTTCATTAGTCATTCTTTTCTGTTTTATTAATGTAAACATACAAAAATCGGATTTTTTTGTTAATAAGAATGCTAGTCACTAATTTTTTTTCAGTTTTGTTCAGGCGGTACAATAAATGATATATTTTTAGTAATTAATCATGATTCCTTTCCGAACGAAGTGTTGACATGATCCATATTTAATTGTATATATAGAGAGAAAGGAAAATGGAACAAAAACAAATTATAAGGTGAAGTCGGGGGTGAATGAAATTTTGTAACAAAGACACAAGGGTGAATGACATTGAAAAACATTGAGAAGCACTGTAATAGACCATAATATTCTACTTAATAAATTATATTGTTACGGCTTTAGAGGAGCAGTCAGTGATTGGTTTAAAAGTTATTTGTCCAATAGATATCATTTTGTATCAGTAAATAATGTTTGCTCAACTAAAGCGCTTGTCAAACATGGTGTGCTACAGGGCTCAGTTCTGGGTCCACTGTTATTTTTATTATATATAAATGACCTTCCACGTTCATCTGATATACTGAACTTCATAATGTTGCAGATGATACAACTGTCTTTTTTTTTGCAAAGATGTTAATACAGCTAAGAATATATTTCATTCAGAATTCATCAGTGTAATAAAATGGTTGACCACCAATAAACTCTTTCTAAATACCAGTAAAACAAATTTCATGATATTTACTAATAAAAGAAATGTATATTTTGATGAACTTAATATTAATGAAATCGCCATAAAGGAGTGTACTGTATCAAAATTTCTTGGTGTAATGCTAGATAAGAATTTGCAATGGAGTGATCATGTAAATTATATCGCGAAAAAGATTTCAAGGAGCGTTGCTATAATGTTTAAACTTAGAAATGTAGTCCCTAAACAAGTTTTATTGACTCTTTATCATACTCTTGTTCTTCCTTACATAACATACTGCACCCTTGTTTGGGGAAACTCCGCTAACAACGCATTAAATGGTATCTTTGTCATCCAAAAACGAGCAATAAGGGTATTATCTGATGCTGATTTCCTTGATCACTCTAGTGCATTATTTAAAGAGCTAAACCTACTAAAGTTCAACGATATAACCAAACTGGCACATTTTATTTTTATTTACAAGTATTAGAACAAAATCATTAATTTGCAATGGAAAAATAGATATTTTGTAACCCATCAAGAAATCCACTCGTATCAGACCAGAAATAGATCAAAGCTTGTTATACCTCAATTTAGATTGTCTTCATTTCAAAAACTACTCATTTTCATTGGATTGAAACTATGGAATGACTTGCATGCCGATATGAAAAATATTGTGAATGTAAATTTGTTTAAAACCAAGTTGAAATCCCGATTAATAATGGCTTACTAACAAAAATCTAGGATTAATGTCCATTAATAGTTTAATATTGTCTATTAATATTGTTTAATATTGTAATACATGTTTTAACTATTAATAATACTTATTTACTTATTTATTATTATTAATTTATAAAAACTAGCTGCTTATTTTTAATAAGAGCCCAGTAAAGCCTAAAGCTTAAGGGCCAAATTAAATAAAATAAATAGTCGAGCTTCACAGTTATTCATGTCATTGTAAATTGAAAAAAATTATTTATTTTATTATTATTAATAAAGGTTATTCTATCTATCTATCTCTCTATCTATCTTATGAGATAGAGAGAATCTACAGCACGATCTTAATAATTTAATAGAGTGGTTTAGTAAGTGGCAAATGAAATTTAACGTAGCTAAATGTTAAGTCATGCATATAGGTTACCATAACAGTAAATGTAACTACACTATGGGAAGTAGTGTGTTAAATGAAACCTCTGAAGAAAAGGATTTAGTTGTCATTTCACTGAAGACTTAAAATTCTCAAAACAATGTTCAGTCGCGAGCAGGCAAAAAGAGTATTGGGTTTTATTTCTTGTAATTTTGAATATAAATTTAAAGATATTGTTTTGTTATTATATAAATCGTTTGTTAGGCCTCACTTATAGTATGCTGTACAGTTTTGGTCGCACTATATCAAGAAGGATATAGAAATGGTAGAAAGGGTTCAGCGGCGCGCAAGAAAGCTTATTCAAACCTTATGTGGTAAACCATACGAAGATAGATTCAAAGAGCTGAATTTGTATACGTTTGAAACTACGTTTTGATAACGTAAATTATGAGAATTTCTTTAACTTGGACGATAGGAACATGAACAATAATGGATTTAGAATTAGGGGTAAAAGATTTGAGACAAACGTTTCGAAGGGGGTTTTCACTGATAATAAAGTCCAGAGGTGAAATCGTTTAGCCGCGGGGGTCGTTTAAGAATTGGTTGGAGAAATATTTCAGTTGCATGAATTTGCGTTAAAGGGTGGGTAAATTGTGAATGTGATTTTGTTAGTATAGGTTACAGAGACAGAAGCAGTGTTTTCCTTTAAAATATGTAAATGTAGTAGGCGCTGGTCTGGTTACAGAGCATTAGAGGTTGTCATTGTGAGAACGCTCGGGAGTCAAAAGAATGGCATCAACTTCAAAAGCCTCGGAGTCCCATGGCGAGGGGACCATAAATGTTCCCACTTCTGTCTCCCACGCTACCGATACCGGGAACGCAGACCCGCGCAGCGAGGCTGGATCTGCTACCGCCCATTCGAGATGTTATGGGCCTTTGTCTGATTCACTTTTCAATAATTTCTGCAACATTTGTGGCCTTTTCTCAAATTTTCAATCTGTTGAACACCACCTCTCCTCGTCTGAGCCTCATCTTTTCCTCACTGAAACTCAGGTGTCTTGGACGACTGACAGCAACCCCTTTTCTGTGCCCTCTTACTTTCTCTGTACTCAATTTCACTACAAAGGTGGATGTTGCGTATATGTACGCAATGACCTAACTTGTTCTCGTATTCCCGAACTTGAATCTTCCGAATTCTATACCGTCTGGCTACGGCTTACATGCCAATCTCAAACTAAATACAGTACATCTGCGCTGTTTACCTTTCTCTTAATTCTACTGACAATCCAAAATCCTTTGGCTACCTCACTTCCAAAGTGGAATACATTCTTTCCCGCTTTCCCTTTGCTGAAATCTCCATTTTAGGAAATTTCAATGTTCACCACCACCTTTGGCTTTCCTTCCATTTCACTGAAATTCCTGGTGAACTGGCTTCCAACTTTTCTATCCTAAATGATCTAGATTACAGTGTACAGCACCCTACTCGTATCCCCGATCGCCTTGGAAATAAGCCCAACAGTCTGGATTTACTTTCTACCTAACATCCTTCTTTTAACTCTTTGAAACGTTGTTCTCTGTTGGGCTCCTCCGACCACAATCTTATATCTGTTTCCTGTCCTACCACTCTAATTCGGCCTGTCACAAATGCTGGAGTTTTGATTGTGAATGCATGTGTTTTCCCTCCTTTTTGACAATTTTGATTACTTCGTAATGTAAATATTGTGTAATTCAAATTATTCGAAATATTATGTGTGACCCAAACTTTTTGTATATTTTGATATGATAGATATATGAAATTGTCATTACTTTGAATAATTAAGTCTTGTACCTCTAACAACACAACCTTTTATCTGAGCTTAGAGGAAGATATTAAGAATTTCAATTAACTTAATTTTATGTAATCATAATCAGTAGGCCTATCCAAATTTTAATGACATTTCTTTTGTTCACAGGTCCACAGGATGAGTCAGAAAGAAATCAGAACCCGAAGCAAGTCAAGTTGTCACCTAAGTCATTTGGTGGGAACTGGGAGGGAACTTCCCCCTGCTGAGCTGCCCACAGCCAGAGATCTGCTGAGGTTTGGTTTGTTGAGGAGAGAGATGAGTGAGGAAAACAGGAGGAATTACCCAGTTAATGACCTGATTAACAACGGCATTGTTCCATGGCTACTGGCTCACTGGAGAAAGGCCAACGCTCTATTCACAGGACCTGTAATCAAGACTGAGGTCAGGATCAGGGCTAAAGTGAAGGCACTGTAGGATGAGGCAGTGAAGGTGTCCATTGGTAATGTGAAGTTAGGGGTGAAAGATAAGTTCATGATGAAACTGGACAAATTGGTGGACATCGTGACCTGTCACTGTGTAAAATCAGGAGCTGCAGTGAGCTTGGGTTCAAACCTGTCTGCAACAGTGAGGTTCACATTGATTGCAGCTGCAGGAGCGAGCAGAAGATACCAGTGCAGGAGCTTGCCTTCATTAAAGGTCAGAGAGAAAAGGTGGGAAGTGTGGGGACACACCAGATAGGTCTAGCTGATCACCCTGAGACCAGGAGACAGGAAGCAGTGCTGCAGAGACAGGAGCAGAGAAAGAAGGCCGAGGAGAAGAGGAGGAGGAAGGCAGAGGAGTCAGCCAAGAAAGAAGAGGAGTTGAGGGAGGAGTCACTGCTGGAGATGGAGATGGAGGAGACTGGAGATATACTGGAGGAGACAGGGAGGAGAGAGGAGGTCGAAGACTTCATACCAGAGGCTGCGACAACTTCTTCCTTGCCTGTGGCTAAGAAGAAGAAATACAACACTGAAGATATCACCAACATAGCTCTGGCTAGCTTGAGACATCACACTGGGCTGAGAGAGACTGCAGAGATTGCCACTGCTGCCTGGATTGATTCTGGTCTTATCACAGAGTTTGACACAGCACTGGTGATTGACCACAACAAGGTGAGGAGGGCTCAGGAGAGACTGCCTAAGGAGCTGGTCAAGAAGTTTCATGAAGAGATTAGGGAAAATGGCATCACCTGTATCTTCTTTGATGGGAAAAGAAATGACACCAAAGTGATGATGGAAGCTGAGGGCAGTGACAGGCAGTTTCCTGGCCTCATTAAGGAAGAACACTAAACAGTGTGCAATGAACCAGGTGGGAAATATTTGTGACATTTTGTACCACAGGAAGCTGCAGAGGAGAGAAGTCATGCTGAGGTCATTGCTGATCATCTGGTGAACTGGCTAAGAGAGAGAGGAGCAGACCAGACCCTTTTGGCCATAGGAGGTGACAATACTAATGTGAATATTGGCTGGGAGGGAGGAGTAATGCATTATGTGGAGGCCAAGCATAGCAGGAAGTTGGTGTGGATTGTCTGTGACTTGCACACTTGGGAGCTGAGTCTCAGACACCTGGTGACTGCACTGGATGGCAAGACATTGAGGAACAACAAGTTGTCTGGGCCCCTAGGGAAGATGTTAGACACTGCCACTGAGCTGGAGATCAACCCAAACTTCACGAGGATCACTGTTGGTTCTCCTGTACCCCATCTCAGTCAGGAGGTATTCAAGGACCTCAGCACAGACCAATCATATGGCTACAGAATCATCACTGCCATCAGATCGGGAGAGGTACCTCAGTCTAGCTCTCGTGGAGATTGGGCCAGTCTGTCACAGTAGGTGGGTCACCACGGCTCTAAGGTTCTGCAGATTGTGGATTTCCAAACATGGGCTGAAGGGTAGGAACCTGAAGAATCCGAGGATAATTGTGGAATTCATCAAGTTAAATCACAGCTGGGTGGAGGGTCTCAGGCATGTACTGTACCAGCTGGAGTTGCTCAAAAGCCAGAAGAAGGAGGTGATAGGAATAGTGATGCCTACAGTGAAGAGATCAACCTGGTATGCACACTCTGAGGCTGTCCTCCAGGTCATGCTGTGCAGTGAGGTGGAGGAGGAGAGGAAGGAGGCAGTGAAGAGGATACTGGAAATCAGAGGTGAAGGAGATGAGGACACACAGGTAGGAGACTGCAGTGTCAGACCCAAGAAGACTCCTGACATCAACCTAGATGCCACCAAACTCTCGGAGCTTATTGACTGGAACTCTGGCGTGACTGAGCCTCCTCTGACCTGCTCCCTCACCACTGCTGCAATCAAGGAGTTTCTGGATAGACCAATGGAAGTCCCTTTATGGCCCTCACACACACAGTCAGTAAAGAGGTGTGTAAGGATGACAACTGAAGCAGCACAACATGTTTACTCACAAGAGAGGAGGGAGGCGTACATCAGTGGCCAGGTGGCCAGGAGGGAGCTCATGTCCAGGAACAAGAGCAAGGCAGACATGGCATCCTTGGCAAAGTTCAAGAAACCTCTCTATATTTCTAAGTTTAAATATTGAAATACAATCAAAATGTCTTTAACTGCATGTATGTAAAATGTAGTTACATATGGCATCCTTCGCAAAGTTCAAGAAACCTCTCTATATTTCTAAGTTTTAATATTGAAATACAATCAAAATGTCTTTAATTGTACGTAATGTATGAAAAATGTTATATAGAAGAAAAAAAATACTTGCAAAAATTGCTGATTTTTCATAAACTTCAACCTCAAATATAAGTAGCTAGGAGTGGTCAAATCAGGATTTTAAAGCCATATTTCGATTTAGCACCTAAAAATGCATCATTTCGTCACTAGTATTCTTTCAAAATATAAAGATTTCACTTTTCTCACTAAAATTGACACACCGTAGTTGAATAGGGAGTTTTTCAGTATCCACCACATCTTCGCACTTTGCCGAATATCACTTCATAAACGATGAACACGCAATATTAAAGGTCGCCATTACTATTTTTTGTGTATGCGAGAAAATACACGTCTGAGCTCAAGGGTTTGCAGAGGTCAACTGAGCACGCAGTGTAGAGATATGCTCTAAGGGCACCAATGAAAACCATTACAACTACAAATTTGAAAGTACAATGTATACGGTTAAAGACTCAAAACAAAATTTGAATAAAATAAAGTGACCATGATTTATTTACAAAAACAAAATTTGTTTCCGAGGCATACACATCATTCAAATAGGGCACTTGCACTTGAAAAAAGGGCATTGCAAGAAATTGAGGGGGCTCCAGACGTTGCTGACACCCTTTTAGATCCGCTCTTGCTGTCCCGTAACTCTCCTTGCTTTGTTTACTTTATCGTTGTCTGATTTTGCTTTTCAAATTTCCCCTCGTCGGTTATTATAACCCCTAAATCTATTGCTTTCTTGCTTCTCTGAATTTTCTGTCTATCTGGGGCATAATATGCTCTCTGTTTTAGTTCCTCATTTCTTCCATATATATATAGAAACCTGGTAAAATTTCCTTGCGTCGGTTAATCTGGTGGCCCCACCTCTTGGCCTGCTCTGATGGAGGAGTGAGTACTCTCTCGCGATCTCCATCGCACATAGCCAGGCACAACGGGCTTATTTGGTACTTTGACCCTTGTGACGTTCCTTTGTTCCTTCGTAAGCTGGTTAAAAAGTCTTAGGCCCCCTGTCAACCAAGCTACTTTCCTTCAGCGTTGAGGGTGTCCCTTGTCGGGCCCTTAGTTTGAAAATACTACACAATAGTACACATTCTACCTTTCCTATTTTCCACTGTATTCTTTGGATATTAACTGGATTTACTTTGAGGTTAGGTACCAGTTTTTCGATCATTTTTCGTATGATAAATTATGGTGTATCTCTCTCTTCTTTCCAGCGAATACACATTTAATTTATATAGACTTTTCCAGTAGTTGAGTTCATTGCAGCCATCAATTTTGGCTGTGAAATTCCTCTGGACTACTTCCAGTTTATTAATTTCTTAATTTTTGTTTTGGGACGTATACAAGCTTTGGTATGATTAGTTATTGTTGTTGTTGGTTAACCGATCAGCCCACCTTGATCGAGCAAGCCGGAGGCACGCAGGTAAATGATCGCCCTCTCCGAAGTGGGCCAGAGGTTCAGCGAACTAGTGATGTTGTGTTGTGTTCTATGTTGGGCTAGAGTGGTACAGTCTGTCATAATGTGTTCAATTGTTTGTGGTGTATCCTGGCACAGGTGGCAGGTGTCGTCTGTGGAGTTATCTACGCTCTCTTTATATGTCTGTAAGTTGGGGTGATGTCCACATCGGAATCGTACCAAGTTAACTCGATCGGATCTGCTCAGGCTGATCTCTGACCTGTTAATGGGTGGCGGCTTCGCACCTCGGACCGCATTCGGACAGAGTCGTGTCAGTGCTTTGTGGGTTAGGTGTGTGTGTGTGTGTTTTTTCCTGTACTGTGTGATGTCTGTGGGCCGTGGTATGGAATGGAGTATTTGGTTATAAAGTCTCTCTGGTGTTACTTTAATGGTGCGAGGTGTTGATGCATGATTGTACATGTAGTGGCAAGGGTGTTGTGGGTTAGTTGTCGCTGCTGCCATGAATTGTGTTCCCCTCATGTCTAAACATTCCCTAACTTTCAGTATTTTTGTTTCTGTGTGCAGGTGTTCTATTGGTGTTGTTTGAGTGCATCCTGTAATGATACGAAGTGCGTTGTTTTGTATTGTCTGTAAGGTGTTTATGTGTGTGTTTGAGATAATGGGTGCCCAGCATGGGCTAGCATAATCCATAACTGAGCGAATATATTGTTTGTATAGGAGTGATGTTGTTTCCTGCTGGTGTCCAAAGTTTGTGCCTGTTAGTACCCTAAGCGTGTTAAGTCTTGACGTACATTTGCTTTCAATGTCCTGAATGTGGTTTGCAAAAGATAATGATGTGTTGTATGTGACCCCAAGTATTTTGGTCCTGTGAGTGTGTGGAATGTTCGTGTTGTTTAGTGTAATCTATGGAGTTATCTGGTGTTCTTTTGTGTTGCTTGTTAGCAAGGTGATGGTTGATTTTGTGGGCGCTACTTTGAGTCTATTGTGTGTGAACCAGTCTTGTATACTGTTTATATATGTTTGTAGGTTATTTGTAGCGGTGGCGATGTTGTTGTGGGTGGATGGTAGAGTGATGTCATCTGCATATGATGATAAGGTAAGCTTGTTATCTATGTGTGTTGGAATGTCATGCATGTATAAGTTGAAGAGTGTTGGTGAGAGAACAGAGCCTTGAGGGACCCCGTTCGGAAAAAGCTTGTTTTTGGATGACTTGCCATTAAATGTGACATGTATCTTCCTGAAAGATAGTGACATGTGAGTATCTTCCTGAAATATAGTTGCTCAGCCACCTTTTGGTGTTATTGCGCATGTTGAGTATTTTGTTTATGAGAGGGAATTGTGGGATAGCATCAAATGCTTTACTAATGTCTATTGTTGCTAGTAGTGTACGTTGAGCTGTTCGTCTGGAGTTGATGCCATCCATGATGTGCTGCGTGAGGTTAGTGAGTAATGTCGTGGTTGAGTGGTGAGGTCTGAATCCGTGTTGAGTAGGCGATAGTGGTATGTGTGGGTTGGTGATTTGTAAGATTAGTCTTTCTGTTACTTTGGAAGGTGTGCATAGTAAAGTAATGGGTCTATAGGAAGCTGGTTCTGTTGGATTTTTGTTTGGTTCGAGTAGTGTAATAATTTTACCTTGTTTCCATATGTCAGGAATAATACAGTGTTGGTATGAATATGTGCTGATATTTGTGAGAGCTAGTATTCCCTGTGGACCAAGTGTTTAAGGTGTATGTTAGATATGTTGTCTGGTCCAGTAGCTTTCGAATTCTTAATGTTTTTGATGATCTTGGTGGTCTGGTCTGTATTGAAGGGTGTAATGGTCGTGTCGAGTCTGTAGGTTTTCTTGTGTCTGGCTGTTTGTCTGTCTGCGTGTTTCTGGTTGTTATCTCTGTTTTAGTGACTTATCTTTGCGTAGTGATTAACTAGAATGCTAGCTTGTTGTGTATATACACTATATGATCAAAAGTATTCGGACACCCCGGAAAATCCGCATTTCTGCAAATATCACCTTCGCCGAAAGGTATGCTGGGAAAAAGCGTGGCGAAACTATAATGCTGAGGTGTTCTGTTAAGTTATCAGTAACTGCTATGAAGCCATGCCGCGCGGACGTGAACTCATCATCGGATGTTATTTAAGTAACATTTCTATACGAAACATTGCAGCCAAACAGGATATACCAAAGTCGACTGTAGCGGATGTTATCATGAGATGGAAGCACGACGGTGCAACTAACGCGAAAAAACGTTCCGGATGACCACGCAAACTGATGGAACATGATAGAAGAAGTCTGGTAGGACATGTCAATAAGTCCCGCACGTCCTCTGCCGCTTCCATCGCTGAGGAGGTAGGAAGAGCATCCGGTACCTCCGTTAGTACTGTAACTATCCGCAGAGAGATGCACAGACTCGGTTATTATGGTAGAGCAGCTGTACACAAGCCACTGATTACAAAAGTTAATGCCACGCGTCGTTTGGCCTGGTGTGTCTCCCGTCGTTCCTGGACCATGGAGGACTGGAAAACTGTTCTTTGGAGCGACGAGTCGCGGTATTCACTCTTCCAGTCTGATGGGTGTGTTTGGGTGTGGCAACAGCCCGGAGAACGGCTTCTTCCTGACTGTGTACGTCCAACGGTGAAGTTCGGTGGAGGGTCCATCATGGTA
Organism: Bathynomus jamesi; assembly: GCA_023014485.1. Taxonomy (NCBI): domain Eukaryota; kingdom Metazoa; phylum Arthropoda; class Malacostraca; order Isopoda; family Cirolanidae; genus Bathynomus; species Bathynomus jamesi. Next base: position 340,332 of record JAJOZX010001357.1, on the reverse strand, counting down.
TGGGGTTGTTTTTCCTGGCTAGGGCTCGGCCCGTTGGTTGTTATACCCACTACCATGAACGCTGACGTTTATCTCGACGTTCTGGACAATTCGGCCCTCCCTACACTGTGGCAATACTACGGAGATGGCCATCGTTTGTTTCAACAGGATCGAGCTCCCTGCCATACTGCAAGGCGTGTGCAGGACTGGTTTCGTGAAAATAAGGTGGATTTGTTAGACTGGCCTGCTCAGAGCCCCGATCTCAACCCAATCGAGCACATGTGGGACGAACTGGAGCGATGGATACGAAACTGCACACCATGCCTGGCTTCACTTGCATCTCTTGCATCAGCTCTGCAAGAGGAATGGCGAGCCATTCCTGCACAGACTTACCGAAAACTGGTGGAAAGTATGCCTCGACGTGTTGACGCTGTAATAAAAGCAAAGGGTGGACCTACTGGTTACTAAATGCCATAATAAAACCATTTTTCCCAAAACCATGCGGTGTCCAAATACTTTTGATCATATAGTGTATATAGGGATATTATTTTGGCTGCGACAGATAGGCGCGTGTGTGGTGTGAATGCCGCTGTTAGAGTGGGTAATGCTGTTTATAGTCTTGTATAGCCTGGATGTATCTGTGGAGTGGTTTTGTGTTGTTATGAATTCCATAAATGTTTCTGTTTGTTTTTCTTTAAGTTTGTTGTTTATTTCTGTGTTGAGCTGTTGTATCTGCTGTTTTATGGATTCTGTGTGTGGTGTTTGTGTGTTATGTTTGAGGTTGTTAAGTTACCTTATGAGGTGGGCTATTTCTCTAATGTAATTTGGGTTGTATTTCCTAATGTTGCCCTTGGGTATGTATTTGTTTGCATTATTGATGATCTGATTAAATGTCTTGAGTGTTGTATTGATGTCGACTAACTGCCGACATACGTTGAGGTTTTTAGCTCCTTCTTATCAGTGGGTGGGCTATTTCTCTAATGTAATTTGGGTTGTATTTCCTAATGTTGCCCTTGGGTATGTATTTGTTTGCATTATTGATGATCTGATTAAATGTCTTGAGTGTTGTATTGATGTCGACTAACTGTCGACATACGTTGAGGTTGTTAGCTCCTTCCTATCAGTTTTTTATTATCTTTGGTCAAAATGTGCTGTTTAATACTGTCATTTCTTTTTGTACCTTATTTTCTTTATTAATTTGTCCAACAATTTGGGATTGGAAGTATATCATGAAATAATTTCCGGTCCTGTCCTTCAAATGTTTTGATAAAAAGTTCTTTTAGGATCCCTAAAATCTAAAAGAGACTAGATGCTTATCTTACTTTAAACTCCCAGTTAGAAGCACTTTTTCTCTCTGATTCTCTCCTCTGCTTTAAAATTTTCTTAAAATTTCCCTCCATTTCTTCAACCTCCCTTCTTTGCTTTGTTTTAAATTTTCACTCTTCTTTAATCGTATTCCTTTTGTATTCCTTTGTGTAAATAATAATAAAGACTAAATAAAAAAAAAAAAAATATATATATATATATATATATATATATATAATCACATTTGCATTTAATCTTTTACACTTTTTCTTTATGCATTGACTTCGAATTAAACCAAAATTCTTAAAAATAACAAGCATCTACAAGGATCGAGGATCGATATTGAAACCTTTCATCATCATCATCATCATGCAGAGCTGGGCACTTGCGGTTTTTTTTGCGGTACTGCGGTACTGCGGTACTACCGTGTTGGTCGGTACCGCGGAAAGTACCGCGGGAAATTTGAATGCGGTAGCGGTACTGCTGTACTTTCAGCGATCCTTTGCGGTACTGCGTTATGCGGTACCGGTTTGGTAGTGCGGTAGTAGTACCGCAGTACCGCAGTACCGCAAAAAAACGCGCAAAAAAACGCAAGTGCCCAGCTCTGCCCGGGCGGAGTGAAGTTTCATGATCCTTAAAAATAGGCTGACCATATTTCCTTGAGACAAAAACGGGACATTGAGATGGCAAAAAAGGGACGGGGGTTATGTAATATTCTGTATTCATGAAAAACTAAGTACATAAACCGGGACAAAATTTACATTTTTATTAAAACGACGGGACGGCCAGGAAATATTAAAAAAACGGTACTGTCCCGTTCAAAACGGTACGTATGGTCAGCCTACTTAAAAAAAAAAAAAATATCTAAAGGATTAATTCAAAAAATTTTAGAAATGTCGTTTTCTTTTATTCTCTTTTCTTAAAGAATGTTTTTCAATTAAGGAAAACTGTTTAAAGTCTCTGTCGAGAACTGAGGAAGAAAAAATGGAAAGAAAATTACGATAGAATGGAAAAACAGAAATTTAATCCTTACTGTTTATTGGGTTTGAGGAGGCAGAAAGAATATTTTTAATTAAGTTGTTACAGTTTAATGCTGAAACAGTAATTGTTCAGTAATTTGTATCGCTTTAGAAAAAAAGACCGCAAAAGGTTGGGAATTTCAAATTTAAAGCAAAGAATCGACTTTTTCGAATGGCATTCAAACTTAACTTTTTTTAATTTTGTGTGTGTGTGTGTGTTGGGGAAAGAGAAGATGTGCAGTTGAGATTAATCTGCATGGTGGCGTCGCAGTGTCCAAGTCAATGACGACGAATATTTGAAAAATAATAATTTAGGTTTGGTTTACAGAAGCTTTTAATGAAAATTACTTCCACAGAAGATCTGTGACTGAGACTGTGACTATTTGGAAACAAACGTCACACCAGTGAATTTCTCACTTACCTTAATTTTAAGGGTAAAACTGTCAAAGGACAAGACTTAAGGGAGTAAATCCACAATGAGAAATGGATTTATTAGAGCATACTCTTTCGGGTTATACTAAGGTCTTCATCAGGTGCAAATGGGTCGTAATTGAAAGTATTCACTTAATAGGACGGAATTTGTTACACACACTGTCCTTTGGTGACGTAGAAATAAATTGGACTTGTGAACATTAATACAGTTTATAATACTTAAAGGTTCACTTTTTCAAATAGTCAAAGATCCCACTATAGATCTGAATATTCTAGATTGTTTTAAGTGCAAACCGAGACTTAATTCATAATATCTCCGTAGGAGACTACTTCACCAGTGATCATATGCAAATAACATTTGAAATTAAAGTTACTGTTCATAATTAGGATAGTTTGGAATACATTTCGGATTTTAAGAGCTAAATTTCGTGATATAACCTGAAGCTTTCAACCCATAATTGAGATGATACTTTATTGAGAGACGATATTAATAGTACATGGAAATCTTTTTAGTTATTTTAAACATTTAGAATCGAGTAATATTCCATTAAAAAGGGGACTGGCGAAGTCTATTAAACCTAAAGGGTGGAATCTTGAAATTAAAAATAGCTTTAAAATTACAGCTATAAAAAGTAAAAGCCAGTGAGGAGATGTATTTGAGGGAGGGATAAGGGATAAGGTTAGGTTAACCTAAATTAACCTAACCTAATCTAACCTGAAGATAATTCGGGTTGAGGAAGAAAGGAAAATTTCATGAACTTTTATGAGGTATGTACAGGGTGGGGCACGGGAATCAAGTGTTTTTTGAATAGCTAGTAATCGGCCATTAGGAATGGGAGGGGCGTGCGGTAGGTAGCATTCCATTCCTGGGTTCATAGCATTTAACTTTAACTAACACTCACCTTTATCTTTCAGGTGCCATCATGGAGCAGTGGACGTTAGAACACCGCATGTTCGCGTATGATCATTTTGTTAGGAGTGGCGAGTCAGTGACAGCAGTTCAGCGTGCGTTTCGCCGCAGATTCAACATTCATCGAAATGACTCTGTTCCCGCTCGTGACACAATCTTACGTTGGGTTAACAATCTTCGAACAGGAGGCTCAATAATGAAAACAAAACCGAAGGGGCCGCAACGCACTGTGCGTACTCCAGAGAACGTTGAAAGGGTCAGACAAGCGATGTTGCAAAGCCCAGGCCGCTCTGCTCGGAGACATTCAGCTGCACTCGGAATCAGCAATCGTACTGTTAGACGGATTTTGCATGAAGAATTACATTTTCACCCATACAAGTTAGCGATGGTGCAGGAATTGAATGTAAACGATTGCCCCCAACGACTGAATTTTGCACAGGAAATGCTTGCACTTTATGAGCAGAATGAAAACATGATGGTAGTAATGAGTGATGAAGCCCATTTCCACCTTAATGGGGCCGTCAACAATCAAAACTGTCGGTATTGGGCTGCTGAAAATCCGCGACAACTCCATGAAAAACCGCTGCATAGCCCTAAGGTTACAGTTTGGTGCGCGGTGGGAAAGTTTGGCGTCATCGGTCCCTATTTCTTCGAACAAAATGGGGTTACCGTTACCATAACATCTGGGCGTTACATTGAGATGGTGAACACCTTTTTCATCCCTGAGTTACGAAGAAGGCGTATTGCTCGTCGACATTTGTGGTTTCAGCAAGATGGGGCCACGCCACACACCGCCAGAGCGTCAATGGCTGTTCTTCGCCCCCTGTTTCCCAACCATCTCATTTCGAGATTTGGTGACATTGCATGGCCCCCTCGGTCCCCTGACTTGTCCACATGTGACTTCTTTCTATGGGGGTACCTCAAGTCACGTGTCTACGAGGACAAGCCCCGTACATTAGATGCATTGAAGGAAGCGATCCGTCAACAAATCATCCAAATCAACAGAGACCTGCTGGGAAGAGTGGAGGCCAATTTTCGTAAACGCCTTCAACAATGCGTCGACGGCCAAGGACATCATATGCCAGATATAATTTTCGGTACATGATTATTATGACATGAAATGCTATGTTCTTACGAATGTTGTTCTACCAATATATTTTCTTTACAAAAATAAATATCATTTTCCTGATTATTCCAAAAACACTTGGTTCCCGTGCCCCACCCTGTACATTTATGGATGGCGTAGCCTCTCGATGGATTGCCGTAGCCCCGCAGGCTTCCCGCGTACGAAGCAATCGCATGCCCACACGCCTACGTTGACCCTACATACCAACCCCGCACCGTCTTATCCATGCCCACACCCCTCCTCGTTGCATCATATTGTTTTCTGGGTGTTTACGGACAACCTTTTCAAAGATGAAGAGGTGGCTTGCTTGTATGTGCATGCAGAGAACATCACTCTAATACAGTATATATAATTATATAATATATATATATATATATACATATACGGGGGTCACACACTATATTTTGCCCCACCTTTTTTTTTTCTTTCCAAGTTTCCTTGTAAGTTCCAGAAATTTTGTACACAAGTAGTTACATACCTTTTTTATAAGTTCTTATTTTTCCACATAGTCTCCATCCTTTTCTACGGCTTTCCTCCACCTCGAAACAAGGCCTTTATTCCTTGCTAGTAAAAGTCCGCTGGGTTCCGCTGGAGCCACCTCTTAACCTCCTCAACAACCTCATCGTCACTCTGAAACTTTCTCCCACGAATAGCATCCTTCATTGGCCCAAACAAATGGAAATCTGAAGGTGTCAGATCCGGGCTGTATAGAGGGTGGGGTAACATAGCAAGCGCATTTTTGTGATGGCCTCTCTTGTTTGCAAACTGTTGTGTGGTGTTGCGTTATCGTGTAAAAGAAGGACGTCTTCCAATTTTCTCTCCGGTCGAACTTGCTTTATACGTCTCTGGAGTCTCTGTAGGGTAGCAATATATGCCTTTGAGTTGACTGTTTGTCCTTTCTTCATAATGTCGACCTGAATCACCCCCTTCATGTCCCAGAAGATGGTGGCCATAACCTTTCTTGTAGAGGGAGCCATTTTGAACTTTTTCTTGCGTTGGAGTCTGCGTGATGCCACTCCATGGATTGGCGTTTTGTTTCAGGTTCAAAGTGGTATACCCAAGTCTCATCCCCAGTCACAATTCGTGAAAGGAAGTCATCCCCTTCTGTCTCGTATCGAACCAACGACTCAGAAGCAATTTCTTTTCTTTGGGCTTTGTGATCTTCAGTCAGTTTGCGAGGAACAAACCGAGAACACACTTTTGAGTATCCCAGTTGCTGAATTATCGTATTCACACTTCCTTCACTAATTCCTAGCTCCAGTGATAGCTCCTTGTATGTGACGCACCGATTTGATCGAATGATGCTGTTAGCACGTTGCACAGTGTGAGATGTCACAGTCGATGCCGGGCGACCGCTGCGTGGCTCATCATCGAGGCTGGCTCTCCCTCTCTCCGACGTTTAGACCAGCGTCCAACTGTGCTTCGATCAACAACAGCACCTCCGTAAACGTTTTGTGAATATTTCCAAGTGTTTCCTTCTCTGCAGTTAAGAACAACTCGATAACAGCTCTCTGTTTAAGACGCACGTCACTGTCAGACGCCATTTTCGAAACTGCGTTAACCATCAGTTTTATACAAGGGCGTTCAAAAGCGGTTTTATACAAGGAGGGGAGGTTCAAACTGGAAAAATCCGGTTATGTGAAGCGCAGAAAGTTCAAACTTATGACCCAAAAGACATTTCAGCCGCATGGCCTATTATTTAGCTAAGAAGAAAAGGGTGGAGCAAAATATATTGAGTGCCCCTAGTATATATCGAAACCTACGGTAAAATTATTGAATGCCCGGTTAGGTGAACTGCACACCCTTGACGATTGGTTAGGTTAAGTCGTGAAATTTTCGTTGAAACTGACGAAAATATCACGACATAACCTAACCAATCGTCAAGGGCGTACAGTTAACTTAACCGGACATTCAATTAACCTAACCTGGCATTCAATTAACCTAACCGGGCATTCAATTAATCTAATTGGGCATTCAGTTGACCTCACCGGGCATTCAATTTACTTGAACGGGTGTATATTATATATATATATATATATTGGTGAAGGCCGCTTCTGGCAAGCTTCAATTTCAATTTAAGCAGAAAGCAACAGACAAGAAGGAAAGAAACATCCATCAAGTTGGAAAGGGACTATATTTTGTATATTGCAACGTTTCAAGCACAAACTATGCTCATCCTCAGGCAAAAATTCTAAAAAGTTAAAAACATATTAAAAACCATAATGACATTAACAAATTAAAATAGGGAAAAAATCCACAAGCATTAAAAACAAAGTCACACTAACAAAATTCTAAAAGGTTACAATTAAAAACCATAATGACTATTATGAAACAAAAGCGAACAATTAACAAGCTTTAAAACAATAAAAGTGACACTAAAAACGAACAATGAATAACAGCTATAAAATACAAAATGTAAAACTCAAAAAACTAAAAATTCACAGGCTATCTTTTAAAACACTAAAAAATTAAAAACCTACACTAAAAGGAACACATCTTAAGTCTAGCAGCACAGATTCCGAGGCAAAACTAAAAAAACCGAAGCATCTAAAACCAAGTAAAGGTTGGTTGTTCAAGATGTTCAGTTTAAACGGAGGGGAACGGATGAAATATCAGAGTTAAGCGAAGGGGAGAGTTTTTTAATATACAGGGATTCTAGAAGTCTTAACGTTTGCTCACACGGAGCGGAATCTAAAATGTTAAAATTAGCTAAAGTTATATCGACTTTGCATAGAACAACATGGCTGCGTATAGCTTCGGTTTTTTTAGTTTTGCCTCGGAATCTGTGCTGCTTAGACTTAAGGTGTGTTCCTTTTAGTGTAGGTTTTTAATTTTTTAGTGTTTTAAAAGATAGCCTGTGAATTTTTAGTTTTTTGAGTTTTACATTTTGTATTTTATAGCTGTTATTCATTGTTCGTTTTTAGTGTCACTTTTATTGTTTTAAAGCTTGTTAATTGTTCGCTTTTGTTTCATAATAGTCATTATGGTTTTTAATTGTAACCTTTTAGAATTTTGTTAGTGTGACTTTGTTTTTAATGCTTGTGGATTTTTTCCCTATTTTAATTTGTTAATGTCATTATGGTTTTTAATATGTTTTTAACTTTTTAGAATTTTTGCCTGAGGATGAGCATAGTTTGTGCTTGAAACGTTGCAATATACAAAATATAGTCCCTTTCCAACTTGATGGATGTTTCTTTCCTTCTTGTCTGTTGCTTTCTGCTTAAATTAATATATATATATATATATATATATATATACTGTGTGTGTATATATATATATTGTGTAGTAATGTCTAATTAAGAATTAAATGTTTGTTTATAAGAATTTAATAATGTTGAATTAAGTTTTATTAAATAAGAAATTAAGAATGGTCTTGTGAAATTAAAAATATAAATATACAAGTTGGCTGAGAGAGAAAATGCCCAAGAGCTCCAGTGATCGGGCGGCATTTGTTCTAATAAGGTGTTTTCTTTTAATTACGATGTTTTTGTAAATTTAGAATATTCTTTTGTGTCTCTCTCCGACTGAAATGTTAACGTTAATTCCCGCCTCGCATTACCCTGTTTATCTGAAAGTGCTTCGGTAAAAATAAAAGTCAGTAAAGTGTTAATGAAGTGTATAATTAATTCCCCCGTCTTCCTCGCCTGGTTCAAATTATAATGGCGACCACGGCCTCTACCCATATTTATAAAGTACAGCGAAACGAGTGTAAAGAGGATGATGAAAGATAAAGAGAAATTGAATAGAAAGTAAAGTAAATAATGAATTATAAATGAAGGAATGGGAATCACTACAATATATAGGGCATTCAACTTCCACCCGGATGTAATGTATGACGTTGTTTCTTTTTATGTATTTATGGTATTAATTATACCTTTATGTCAGCCTTTTTTCATTTTAACTACATCATATATTTTTAACCCAAGGTTATATAAATATATCACTAATCATATATATTCTTATTTCTCTCTCAATTCGGATAGGTAGCGGGTAATTATATAGTAAACCTTTTACAAAAATAATACAGGGTGTCCATAAATTATTCACCCCATTATAAGCCTTAATAAATTAGTTATTATAGGAGCTATCTTAAAACGGTTTGCGGCAATTAATAACACGACTCAAGAAATTTTTGTTTTAATTCAGTAAACCTCCACGTGAGCCCCATTGGTAGCACGCAGAACATCAAGGCGATAGATGATTTCGTTCCAAACATTAAGAAGCATGTCTTGCGTGATGGAAGCTAATGTCTCTTCAATCCGGTGTCTTAATTCTGTGATGTTATTAACCTTCTTTGCATACACTCTGTCCTTTGTGTAGCCCCATAAAAAGAAATCCAGAGGCGTGATATCCGGGGAACGAGGAGGCCATGGAATAGGGCCATCTCGCCCGATCCAACGAGAAGGGAACTTTTCATTGAGGAACCTCCGCACTTCTAATCCCCAGTGTGGCGGTGCCCCATCTTTCTGAAAGAACACACGGGGCTGCATATCCTCAAGCTGAGATGCAGTATACCATTCAAGCATATCTAGGTAATTTGTAGCCTTCACAGTGTTCTCATGGAAGAAAAATGGTCCAATCACACGGTTATGGGAGAGAGCACACCAAACGTTTATCTTGGGACTGTTGCGTTCGTGTTCAATAAATTCATGCGGATTTTCTGATCCCCATATATGGCAATTGTGTCTGTTGACTTTAACAGACGCAAGGCTCCTATAATAACGAATTTATTAAGGCTTATAATAGGGTGAATAATTTATGGACACCCTATATATTCGTCACAGATCTTATTAAAACAATTACAATACACCAATGAAATTTTGGACAGTAAAGAGATTTTGTTGAAGAATAAAGATTTGATATTGAGACAATTAAATAAAATGCACAGACACTTTAAATTTGACTGGTAGATAACACTGTGTAACACTGATTCTGTTTATATAGAAATTTTTATGTTTTTATATGCATTTGTGGGCGCTGAGTCCAAATTTGGCCTTGGTTTGTGTGTATCATCAATGGTTTCAGAGATAATCCATTTTTCATGTTTTACCAGTATAATGTTATTATGGGCGCAGCAATATCAGAATAATCAGGAATTGTTGAGAACAATCCGGATGTTCGTTGACAGTTTCTTCTCTAGAAATTGCCCGAAACTTCCACTGTGCTATATAAAGAAGAGCGCAGAGTCTGAGAAGTCAGTAAGTGTAAGCACACAAAGAAAGCAGGTTGTTTGTCTGATGGTTATCAGCACTGAGGTACTGTGTTTCTGTGCTTCTCTGTGCTGACGATTTGAGTGTTATCGATCCTTTTTTATTGCGAACATTATTTCAGTATTGTGAATACATCCTTTTTCTGGAATCTGTAATCTGTTGCAGATTTAATAACTCTTCTCTCTATATCTGCAGGTTATGGTTAATGTAGTACAGTTTGGTAAAGAGAATGGCAACTAGAGCTTGTAAACACTAGCCGGATATATTCTGCTACGTTTGTGGGTCTTACATAGGCCCCAAGCAAGTATCGCACGAGATTGTGAAAGGCCCCAAGTTCTGGATCGCGTATCGGCTTTAGTTTGGTATGCCTATGGGTGACCAAGATAAGCCCTGGGCACCCCATGTGATCTGTGGAAGCTGCCGCTCCACACTTAAAGGGTGGCTGCGGGGAGTACGCAAGGCAATGCCCTTTGCGGTATCCAGAATATGGAGAGAACCAAAGAGCCACCACGACGATTGCTACTACTGCATGGTAGATGTTTCTAAGTACAAGAAAGTTAAAGGAAGGCAGACTCTTCAGTATCCAAGCATAGCGTCGTCCATAGCTCCTGTACCACATGGCGAAGGTCTTCCAATACCACGTCCACCAGAACAGGTATCTATCCATTACTTTACCTTCTGTATTTACAAACTGTGGGTCGTTATGTGTCGATTTTTCTTAGTGCTGATGCTCTTCTACATATATAGCTATGCCTATATTTTGTTTCTTTGCTTTGCAGGTTGAAAATGAGGATGCAGCTAGCTCATCTGAGATGTCGGCTGGTGAGAACAGTCATGATGAAGAATATACAGTAACTTTCAGTACAAACCCTCACCTTCCAAATCAGAGGGAATTGGACGACTTAATTAGAGATTTGGGTCTGACGAAATCAGGGTCTGAGCTTCTGACCTCCAGACTCAAAGAGTGGGATTTGCTTGGAGAAGACTGCAAGAGCACTATATACCGAAAGCGGCATGAAGATTTTGCAAGGTTCTACGATGTCAATGGCTCTCTCTGTTATTGCAGCGAGGTTAATGGTCTATTCACAGCTATTGGGTTAACACATATACCCTCATTCAACTCGGAGTTTAAAAGCTGTTCTACTCCACAATGGGAACAAATATCCATCTATACCAGTTGCACATTCTGTTCAAATGAAAGAGGACTATGAAAATGTCAAACAACTGCTCACTCAAATCAGGTATGAACAATATAACTGGGACGTGTGTGGTGATTTCAAAATGATTGGTTTCCTGTTAGGTTTACAAGGAGGGTTTACTAAATATTCATGTTTTCTTTGCCTGTGGGATAGCAGGGCTTCAACTGAGCACTATAAAACAGTTCAGTGGCCTTCACGTGAAGGACTGCAACCAGGAAAGTACAATGTACTCAGGGAACCTCTTGTGAAGCTTGTCATAGTTCAGCTACTACCTCTCCATATTAAGTTGGGTCTAATTAGGCAGTTTGTAACTGCGTTAGATTTTGGAGGGGAAGTTTTCCAACAGATTCGGGTCATGTTCCCTAAACTCTCTGAGGCCAAAGTCAAGGCTGGCATCTTTGTAGGACCACAAGTCAAGGCGCTGTTGAATTCAAAGAATCTTGAAGCCAAGATGACTCTGATCGAAAAAAGAGGCTTGGTGTGCTTTCCGTGATGTGATTCGTGGGTTTTTAGGCAACCATAAAGCACCAAACTATAAAGAGTTAGTGTCAAACTTGATTAAGTGCTATGGCAAAATGGGGTGCCGTATGTCTTGAAAATTACAATATCTGCATCCACATCTAGACTTTTTTCGTGATAACCTGGGCGATGTGAGTGAAGAACATGGCGAAAGATTCCATCAAGATATTCAAACGATGGAGAAAAGGTACCAGGGCCATTGGGATGCTTCTATGATGGGAGACTACGTATGGTCGCTGATCAGAAAGGATAAGAATGTTCATACGCGGAAGTCGCGGAAGTCATGATATATATTATATCCTTTGCACCATTTTGGGTTTGTCAAACAATTTTGGCTCAATAAACATTAATTCCCAATAGTGTTTTTATTTTCAGAAAATATTTATGTTAGCCTTCTTTATATACTTTGCCATATGAAAAGTGCGATAACCTATATTTTTGAAACGGTTGATGAGAGAGCAAAACCAATATCATTTTTTGGAATCAGCGCCCCGAAATCATTAAGAAACGACAGAAAAATCACAATAAACAGAAATTTTTTCAAATTTTGTTACCCAGTGTAATTTTAATCTACTATGGTAGTTGCTTAACTGAATACAGCCGTATTGTAATATACCAGATCATTTAAAATGAATAAACGCATACCTACTACAATTTTAATTAACTTATCTTTTAGAACAACGGTTCGTTCTGTACCCGGCCTTTTGACCGTATTTTGTACGTAGTAAAATTTTACAGAATTACTTGAATCCTATCTGGTTATTTGGACCATTTCAATTATATGACGCGTTCGGTGGAGAAGGGGCGAACGCAACATTTTCGAATTATGCCACAAAATGCAGTTAAAGTTTGTAAACTTTAAACCTTTGTATTTTTCCCGTTTATTGAAATGTTGTATGAATTTGAACACATATTTGAGTAAAATATTGTTGTGTAATATGTCGATATAATAAAACGCCAAGAAATTTTACAATATTATTTATTGATAGCTTCTGATGTTAACTGGTGTAATCCATTATTTGGTCCTCTTCGTCGAATGTTGTATTACCTGCTTCAACTGTTTCGGTTTCTTCCAGTTCCTTTAACAATCTTGTATAATAGTTCACTGCAGTTGCAGGCATTAGGTCTGATAATTCTTTGAGATCTTTTATTTTTTCCTTAGTTATTGGCAGTAATTGGGAATACTTTGGTTGCAGTGTCTGCTGGGCTAGATTGAATAAACTGACACTGTAGGATTTTTTCCCTTTCTGCAGTCTGATGGGATGGCTATTATCTGGGGTTGTGCGGTATGCAGTAGATATTACGTAGCCTTCTTTGTGTTGAAAGTCAAATATTAACTTTCTTGCATCTGTAAATTTAGTAGTTGTTGATTTCCTAATGAGAATGCACGTTTTTAGGACGTCAAAATCGAGAAAATCAGCCTGTTTCATTTCTACAACTAGGAAGCGCTGCGAAACGGCTGTAGTTATGGCCGTAACATAATCTTTTTTGGTGTAAATAATATTGCTGTAATTATTTTTTATATTTTGTTCAATTTGGCCAAATTGAGCATCACAGGGCATTGTCGAGTGACCAGAAAGTAGATAGATGTGTTCAATGTGAAGCAATGATGCGGAGTGAATTTCTCTGAGATAAATTAAAACCTAAATTTTACCGTGAAAGAGTGCAGACTAACATCTAATTTTTTGCATAGGTAAAGCAAAGGTTTTAAAGGATAATTATACGACAAAAACTCATTTTTCGAATTTTGTGGCGTTCGCCCCTTCTCCACCGAACGCGTCATATGCACTTTGACATCAATTACTTCCTTTAAAGAAAAGATATTTGAGACAATTAACCTTTGTCTTAAGAATTCTGAGATTCAATATTAATACAAGACAATTAAATGAAATAGTATAATGTATGAGGTAAGAGAATAAAAAATGAATGTATAATTTCAATAATTACAAATTGTCAGTTACTTATCTTACAGACGTAAACCCCCCTTTGGATGGTGTTAATTTCTTGTAATTACGTTCGTATCCACCTTCTTACACCATATATATTTACCGCGTTGGAACAAAGTTTTAAATTTTGAGTCTATCGTGTTTTCTACCTCCGGAAAAGGATAGACACTTTTGGGAGTCTTTTAAACAGACGCGAATTTTTCGTTTCAAGCTCGGTGAGTATTTTCCTCAATTTTAGAAGAACGATTTCGCTTTTAAGTGCCAACACGATTTGAATTGATCATTACGGCACAATAGATATATATTTATATACTTGAGCAAACTTCCATTAAGAACTAGTTTTTGTTCTTAAAAGGAGAAATAAATCTAATGTTCTTATTTAATTCCAACACAGGTTTGCGAAAGTGGACCTTTATTTACCACGTTCTGAAATGCACTGAAGCTAAACGTTTCCCTTTGTTTTATACCCTCTTTGTCGCCTATGGTTCGACGCGGCTGCCAGGCGCAAGAGTTATATACCCAACTAAGATTCTCTTTTGATTAATCTCTTTGTAAGAATTTTTAGCCTTTAAGGTGTAATTTTACATGCCATTAAACCTGTTAATAAATGTAACAATATAATTTTAGCGGAGTTTACCCATTTTTTACATAAATGAACATTCAATTTTATAACGCATTCTTTCTTTCTTTTGAGTGAAACGCGGAAACCACGTGAAGGTATAACTACGTTTCGTTTAAAAATGTCATTTTTACATTAGATATTTTCTTAGTTTTTGGGTAACCTTTATATGGTATTTTTATCCGAACTTAGTCAGAATTAAATAGATAATTGAATTCATGTCTTTTTCCCTAAATTACACGAGTATTTGACATGCATATGCTTTAAATTCCATGTACTTAAGAATTTCCAAATTGCTTCGTTTACACCCGAAACTACGAAAATGCCCCGCCATTGACGAACAAAAGAATTCTTTATTTGAGCTTCGCTAGCTTTCCGTTTGGTATTTATTTATACATACAATTCATTCTGTTTGCATGATCAATTTATTTGTGGTTTAATTTATAACCAGTAATTAATTAACCTTATTATATTATTCCCATACATAACAATATATAGATATATATATATATATATATATATATATATATATATAATATATATAGAGAGAGAGAGAGAGGAGAGAGAGAGAGAGAGAGAGAGAGAGAGAGAGAGAGAGAGAGAGAGAGAGAAGTGTGTGTTTGAGAGCATGCTGGACTGCTCACAGGGTAGATGAGACACGAAAACAACAATGACCGAGGTCGCAACGATGACCAAACTTGTTCTCGTATTTCCGAAGTTGAATCCTCCGAATTCTATACCATCTAGCTACGGCTTACGTGCCACTCGCAAACTATCATAAATACATCTACGCTGTTTACCTTAATCCTAATTCTACTGACTATCCAAAATTCTTTGACTACCTCACTTCCAAAGTAGAATACATTGTTTCCCGCTCTCCCTTTGCTGAAATCTCCATTTTAGGAGATTTCAATGTTCACCACCACCTTTGACTTTCCTTACATTTTACTAACACTCCTGGTGAACTAGCTTACAATTTTTCTATCCTGAATGACATAGAGCAGATTGTACAGCACCCACTTGTATCCCCGATTGCCTTGGAGATAGGCTCAACATTCTGGATTTATTTCTCACCTCTCATCCTTCTTCTTACTCTGTGAAACTTTGTTCTCCGTTGGGCTCGTATGACCACAATCTTACATATGTTTCCAGTCCTATCGCTCCAATCAGATCTTTGAATCCTCCCAAGAGGAGGCGCCTCTGACACTTTGGCGTCGTTGATTGGAAGGCCCTTAGACAATACTTCTGTGATTTCCTATGGAATGATTACTGCTTCCGTGGCTGGGGCCCTTCTGAGTGTGCTGAGCGCATTACGATGGTGATTCTCTCGGGCATGGAAGCGTATATTCCATATACTATTCCTATTACTAATGCAAATAAACCTTGGTTTAACTTTACTTGTTCTAATACTATCCACAATAGAGAGGAGGCTTTCAAAAGGTACTGTCGCTATCTAACACCCGATTCTCACTCAGCTTATATTTCTGCCCGGAATCGTGCAAAATATGTTCTTCGACTCCACACAAATTCCTTCATCACTCAAAAATGTGAAAGTCTATCCAATTCTAATTCTTCTCGCTCTTTCTGGCATTTAGCTAAGGACCTCAGTTGCAGTCTCTTCTCCTGACACAGCGCAACTCTTCCCTTACAATTCAACCATGGACGATTCCGTTGCTGTTCCCCCACCTCCTCCTCCCTCTGACTTTATTATGTTTGTAATTAGAATCTCTTCTAAAGATGTTTTTTCTGCCCTATCTGTGTTCAACTCCTGGAAGGCGTAAGGTCCTGATGGTGTTCATCCTGTTGTTCTTAAGAACTGTGCTTCTTTGCTGACACCCCGCATAGGCAAACTCTTTCGTTTTTCTCTTTCATCGCGTACTTTTCCTTCCTGCTGCAAGTTCGCTTTCATTCATCATTCCCAAAGAAAGGCGACCGCTCTCAACCCTCCAACTATCGTTCAACTGCTTTAATTTCTTGCCTTTCTAAATTTGTTGAAGCTATCGTTAATAGGAAGATTCTTGAACATGTCTCTTCTCACAATCTTCTTTCAGATCGTCAGTATGGGTTCCGCTTTTGCGCTAGACATATCTAAAGCTTTTGATAGAGACTGACACAAATTTTTTATTTCGAAACTGCCCTCCTTCGGTTTCCATTCTTCAATCTGTGCCTTCCTCCCGAATTTCCTTTCTGGCCGATCTATAGCTGCGATTGTAGATGGCCACTGTTCTTCTCGTAAAGCTATTAACAGCGGTGTTCCTCAGGGTTCTGTCCTGTCACCCACTCTTTTCCTTTTATTTATCAGTGATCTGTTAAGTCGTACTTTCCGTCCTATCCACTCCTGTGCCGATGATTCCACTTTCTACCTCTCCACCTGCTTCGCAAAGCGTCCTTCTCAACAGTCACTCCATGCATTCGTCTTCCGCCCCTTCTTCCTGCAGAGGTCAGTTGAATGGGACCTTTGAAAACCAAAATGATTAGGTGACGTTCATATGTAATCATTTAGTCTACGCAACAAATTTTTCTCTCGTAGTTTCGAGAATTAGGTGGAGGGAATGCTGGAAAGAATATACCCATATTTATTTTGACAAGGGGTATGACATAACCCTCTTAAACTCAGCAGGAATCAAATTATGAGCATGCATGAATGAGAAAAGCCGTGAGAGATGCAAATTCTTCACATCGTAGACATATTTTAAGTGTCCATTTCGCAAAACCAGTCAGCAGCAAACAGATATTTTCTCAGGACCCTTCCCAAGTATGTTTCGCTACGACTATCCCTTTCCACACTATTAAGATTGTGAGAAAAACATTATTCAAACAATTTGTGACTTCATATATGTTAACCCCTCCGTCTATAGCCTTGGGTGGTTCGAGGTTGACGGGGTTCTGGTAAGGTGGCAGCAACGGATTTTCTTACTCTGGGTGTAGGGAATCGCAGTACTTTCTCTTATACTACTCTCCGATTTCTTCTTGTAAAACTTACTAAATTCTCTAATGATTACCCGATTCTTCTTGTAGTGTATCGGAAAATTATTTTTTTCTATTTTAAGACTAAGTTCTCTGAAGAAAGTAAGACTCGAAGGAGAAGACAAAGATATTCTCTTACTCTAGTTTACTGCTAAAATGTTAGAAGTAATGCTCATCCTCTAAGTCAGATCTGACAGAATCAGAGTGATCAGTGGAGAAATTCTACAAGTTTATATACATAAATTTTGGTGACATCATTATTATTTAATGTTGACCTGTTTTGTTTTGTATTATCAATAGGCGGAATTTTTTTGCAAAATATTTGAATATAAGGTAAATATTTTAGCTGTAACAAAGTCCAGACAGATAAGCAAGATATTTGAAGATGAAGCCATTTTTTTATTTTAAACCGCATATTGACAGATCGGATGTTATCATGATCTGCCGAGTAACTAAAAATGGAAGTTGAAATATGCATTTTATTATGGATTAAAATTAAACATGCATATGAGCCAAAATTAAATGCTTAAAATTTAAATTAACTGTTAAGCAAGACATGACTTCATCTTTTACAACTAAGAGAGACTGTATAAAGAAAATGAACATTGCAGAATTTAACACGATTACACTATTAAGGTAAATCTAAAAAAAATTATTAAGCAATTTAAAAAGAAATAATTCACCAATTATGCACCAAACATAAAATAGAAAGAAAAAATTACCCAAACTTACGTTTTATATACTACGTGAGTTTGGACTTTAAATGCAAAAAAAGAATATAAGAATTATTCATTATTAATATATATAAATCGAGATATCAACAAATATGACGACAGCATTAAAAGACAATACACATATTGAGGAAAGAAGTAAATTCGGGGCGTTTAACTTAAACTCCAAGACTATAAATTGGGAAGCAATCAGATCACACATGGCCCAACTAGAATGGCGAACAATTTTCGAGAATAAAACAACTGAAGAAATGCTAACAACCTTGGAAGAAAAAACGCTGAGAATTTTAGAAAAATATGCTCCGAAATCACAGCCAAAAGGAAAGAGTTGCTGGCTAAAGAGGCAAAAGAGAAGACTTTTCCGCAAAAGAAAGAGAGTGGAGGCGAAGTTAGGCAACTGCGGAGATAATGACAGGAAAGCAATAAAAGAAAAACTGGAGGGTATCGATAGGGAAATACAAGCCCTGATTAAGGACCATACAGAGAGTGAAGAGGAAAAGGCGGTAGAAGCAATAAAGGAAAATCCAAAATACTTCTATAGCTATGCAAAATCAAAAACGCGCCGCTATTGGGCCCTTAAGGACGAGAAATAATGAACTAACCGACGATCCAAAAGAAATATCTGATACATTGAGAGCTCAATATGAATCAGTTTTCGGTACCCCAAAAAGTGACAAAGCGATACCTGACATAAATGCATTCTTTGAAGAGGAATTGCAAGGAGAGTATATAACAGACTTTGATTTTACACCAGAAGATGTAGCGAGAGCTATAGGACAAATGAAACCACATTCAGCTGCAGGTCCGGACAATTGGAACGCATTATTGATTAAAAACTGTAAAAATGAAATAGCTATACCTTTATGCTGGATGTAGAGAAGATCCCTAGACACTAGGGAAATACCGAGCATCTTGAAAAGAGCAAACATTGTCCCTATATATAAAGGAGGGGACAGATCTCAAGCAAAGAACTATAGACTAGTGTCATTGACGTCCCACCTCACCAAAGTATTTGAAAGAATAGTTAGAGAGAAAATTTATAACTTCCTGGAGACACGGGAAAGATTCAACGAAAATCAGCATGGATTCCGATCAGGTAGATCATGCCTATCACAACTAATAGAACACTACAACAATATCCTAGATGCATTGGAAGCAATGACAACTACGATGTTATATACACAGATTTTGCTAAAGCTTTCGACAAATGTGACCATGGTATAATAGCACATAAAATTAAATATATGGGAATAACAGGCAAAGTGGGAAAATGGATCTAAACTTCCTCAGAGAACGTCTGCAGGTGGTCAAAATTCAAGGTATATCATCATCAGAATCGGAAGTACGCAGCTCAGTACCACAAGGGACAGTATTGGCCCCACTCCTGCTCATTATCATGCTAACAGATATAGACAGCGGAGCAAATAGCAACAGTATAGGAACATCCTTTGCAGACGATACAAAGATCAGCAGAAAAATCAGCGATGTACATGACGTGGAGGCCTTGCAGAAGGACACGAACAAAATATTCAAATGTTCAGAAGAAAACATGTCATTTAACACCGAGAAATTTCAGCTCCTGAGATATGGTAGAAAAGAAGAACTTAAACAGACTGCATATTATGCTCCAGATAGACAGGAAATTCAGAGAAGCACGAAAGCGATCGATCTCGGGATAATAATGACAGATGATGCGAAATTCGAAACACAAAATCAGATAGCGATAAATAAAGCAAAAAGAGTCGCCGGACAGGTACTAAGAACGTTCAAAAGAAGGGACAGGACAATAATGATTCCCCTGCTAAAAACACTGATTATACCAAAACTTGAATACTGCTCAGTTTTGACGTCCCCATATAAAAAGGAAGACACTAATAAACTAGAAGAAACGCAAAGGCATTTCACAGCCAGGATCGATGGCTGCAAAGACCTCTAGGTCTGGCCTGGTGGAGGAGCGAGTTGCTTTCTTGCGCTCTCCACCGTACATAGCCAGGCACGCCCGGCTCATCTGGTACTGTCCTGAGCCAGGCATCCAGTCTTTTCTTGAAGACTTCAACTTTGACCCCCGTTACGTTTCTGAGGTCCTTAGGAAGCTGGTTGAAAAGTCTTGGCCCCCTGACAACCAAGCTATTTTCCTTCAGGGTTGAGGAGGTCCCTTGTCGGGCCTTTAATTTGGGAACACTACACATTCTGCCTTTCCTATTTTCCAGTGTTGTTTGAATGGTAATTGGGTTTAGTTTTAGGTTTGGTACCAGTTTTTCGATCATTTTCCATATGTAGATTATGATGTACCTCTCTCTTCTTCTTTCCAGTGAGTACAGATTTAGTTTACGTAGTCTTTCCCAGTAGTTGAGTTCTTTGCAGCCATCAATCTTGGCTGTGAAATGCCTTTGCGTTTCTTCTAGTTTATTAGTTTCTTCCTTTTTATATGGGGACGTCAAAACTGAGCAGTATTCAAGTTTTGGTATAATCAGTGTTTTTAGCAGGGGAATCATTACTGTCCTGTCCCTTCTCTTGAACGTTCTTAGAACCTGTCCGGCGACTCTTTTTGCTTTATTTATCGCTATCTGATTTTGTGTTTCGAATTTCGCATCATCTGTCATTATTATCCCGAGATCAATCGCTTTCATGCTTCTCTGAATTTCCTGTCTATCTGGAGCATAATATGCAGTCTGTTTAAGTTCTTCTTTTCTACCATATCTCAAGAGCTGAAATTTCTCGGCGTTGAATGACATGTTGTCTTCTGACCATTTGTATATTTTGTTCGTGTCCCTCTGCAAGGCCTCCACGTCATGTACATCGCTGATTTTTCTGCTGATCTTTGTATCGTCTGCAAAGGATGTTACTATACTATTGCTGTTTACTCCGCTGTCTATGTCTGTTAGCATGATAATGAACAGGAGTGGGGCCAGTACTGTCCCTTGTGGTACTGAGCTGCGTACTTCCGATTCTGATGATGATATACCTTGAATTTTGACGACCTGCAGACGATCACTAAGGAAGTTGTAGATCCATTTTCCCACTTTGCCTGTTATTCCCATGTCTTTAATTTTATGTGCTATTATACCATGGTCACATTTATCGAAAGCTTTAGCAAAATCTGTGTATATAACATCGTAGTTGTCATTGCCTTCCAATGCATCTAGGATATTGTTGTAGTGCTCTATTAGTTGTGATAGGCATGATCTACCTGATCGGAATCCATGCTGATTTTCGTTGAATCTTTCCCGTGTCTCCAGGAAATCATAAATTTTCTCTCTAACTATTCTTTCAAATACTTTGGTGAGGTGGGACGTCAATGACACTGGTCTATAGTTCTTTGCTTGAGATCTGTCCCCTCCTTTATATATAGGGACAATGTTTGCTCTTTTCAAGATGCTCGGTATTTCCCCAGTGTCTAGGGATCTTCTCCATATCCAGTATAAAGGTGTAGCTATTTCATTTTTACAGTTTTTAATCAATAATGCGTTCCAATTGTCCGGACCTGCAGCTGAATGTAGTTTCATTTGTCTATAGCTCTCGCTACATCTTCTGGTGTAAACTCAAAGTCTGTTATATACTCTCCTTGCAATTCCTCTTCAAAGAATGCATTTATGTCAGGTATCGCTTTGTCACTTTTTGGGGTACTGAAAACTGATTCATATTGAGCTCTCAATGTATCAGATTTCTTTTGGATCGTCGGTTAGTTCATTATTTCCCGTCCTTAAGGGCCCAATAGCGGCGCGCGTTTTTGTTTTCCTTTTTGCATAGCTATAGAAGTATTTTGGATTTTCCTTTATTGCTTCTACCGCCTTTTCCTCTTCCCTCTCTGTATGGTCCTTAATCAGGGCTTGTATTTCCCTATCGATACCCTCCAGTTTTTCTTTTATTGCTTTCCTGTCATTATCTCCGCAGTTTCCTAACTTCGCCTCCACTCTCTTTCTTTTGCGGAATAGTCTTCTCTTTTGCCTTTCTAGCCAGCTCCTCTTTCCTTTTGGCTGTGATTTCGGAGCATATTTTTCTAAAATTCTCAGCGTTTTTTCCTCCAAGGTTGTTAGCATTTCTTCAGTTGTTTTATTCTCGAAAATTGTTCTCCATTCTATTTGGGCCATGTGCGATCTGATTGCTTCCCAATTTATAGTCTTCGAGTTTAAGTTAAAGGCCCCGAATTTACTTCTTTCCACAATATGTGTATTGTCTTCTAATGCTGCCGTCATATTTGTTGATATCTCGATTAAGTTGTGGTCTGAGATAATGGTTGGGGTTATTTTTATATCAGCAATCAAGTTCGTGTTATTCGTGAATACCAGATCCAGGCAGTTATTTTTTCTGGTATTTTCTGTTATCTCCTGTGTCAGCATAAACTCGTTTGTGAGAGCCATCAACATTTTTGCTTGTTCCTGATCTTCTCTTGTGCCCCCCTTGTCCTGGTGAATATATATATTCCTATTCACCTTTTTGTATTTTATAAATGGGAAGTTAAAGTCTCCGCAGATCATTATATTGGGGGATGGAGGGTTTATGGCCTTTATTAGCTTTCTAATGTCATCAATGGCCTCCGAGAATTTTTCGGTTGGGGTGCTTGGAGGTCTATAGATGACTATTACTATCAAGTTTAGTTTTTCTATTTTCACTGCTAGGAGTTCCACATAGCTGTTTGATTTACTTATTATCGTCTCTGTCATATGACCTTCCTGTACATATATAGCACAGCCACCTTTCCGTCTCGTCGTTCTATCCGCTCTTAGTAAGTTGAAGCCCTCTATATTTATCTCTTTCTTATCAATACAATGTTCGCAGTTTTCACAATTTCCTTGGCAATCTTTAAGATGAGTTTCTGTGAGGCATGCGATGTCCGCCCTTGTTTCGTCCATAAATCCTTTCAGGTACGAAACCTTATTGAGTGATTGGTTTGGTCTTATTCCTTGAATATTAGCCAGGACAATTTTTATGTTCTCTGTTTTTCGTTGCCCCTTGTGCATTTCAAGTTCGTTTTCCTTCGATATCGCTTGATTCGTTGCTCTATGATCCTCCGAAAGAGATCCGTTTCCTCCTACTTGTATTGGTAGCTTCTTGCCCGGTAGCGATTTGGCTCGGGGGTTTCCAGCTGTGTCAACTGCATGTGGATGACATTTAGCATTCGTAAGGTGTCTGAGATGTTGAAAAAATTTTCTTGTTCGCTTATTGTGTTCCTATTGTTGTTCCTATTGTTATTTTTATTCCTATTGTCATTTAAACTTTTTCCTTTGTTCGTTGAGTCCGTCGGGAGATGTTGATAGTAGCATTTATTCCCGAATTTGCAGGTTCCATATTTTGCGTAAGTTCTGCAAATGTCCGGGTGGTAGAATTTACATCCGTCTCCAAATTTACAATGACCATTATTATAGAAGAAATTGCATATTGGGGGATGTTCATATATACATTGTCCTCTTTTAAATCTGCAATTATCTTTTATATAATACCTGCATATAATTCCTTCCCCATATTTACTCTTGGCTTTTGTTTTTTGCTCCTTATTGGGGGACAGTTTTACTTCGTTTACTTGACTGCCCTCTTGTCTTGTCCTATTTGTGCTATTTGTGCTAGTTGTGTTTGTGTCCTTCGTTGCCCTTATGCTGTGTGTTGTCTTTACACTCTTTGTCGCCTGTGTGTTTTCGGCATCTTTGTGACGGTATTTGAATTTTTCTATTTCGCCTTTCTCCGTTTCTTCCGTTTTCCACTGTTCTTTGTTTCCACTTTCCTCTTTCATTCTCTTCTCGTAGTCTCTTTCTGCTTTAAATACCGTAAAAGAGTTTAATTCGGTCAAGCAGTTCTCGCAGAAAATTTTTTCCCATTAAACTGCTTTGCGTTCGTTATAAGGGAGATTTTTTCATCTCCCCATTCTAGGCATTTAAAATCAAAAAGTAGCTGACAAAAATCGCACCTCATCGCCTCTGTCTCATCTGTTGCAGCTTTACAGATACCACAGAGTTGCAGGTATGCATTAATTTCCATGTTGGTGAAGTGACTCAAAAAGGGGGTATTATGGGAGGTATTGGGTGGGGGATGACTCAAGCTGTGTGAGGGAAAGAATTTTCCGTTACTCCAGGGTAGGGGATGTGGCACGCTGTATACTTCTCACTGATTGGTCCTCTCGACTGTGGCTGCGGGGGATAATGGGGGGATATTTGCGGGCACTTCAAAAACAAAACTTTCCTCACAAAGAGACTCGGAAAAAACAAAAACAAATGCTGTATATATTAATTCACTTTGTTTTTATTTACTTTTTTGGTATGCGCCGCGATTTTTACTTTTTTAAAAAGAAATACCGCTATGCACTATCAATTAACTCACAATATCGGCACCGTTTAAAACTGATTAACTGCAGGATTTTTACTGTAATACCGCTTTTATTCGGACTTCGATCGAAACACGTGTAACCGCCACAACAGCAAAACACACACACACACACACACACACACACATATATATATATATATATATAATATTATTGGGCATGCACACATATTTATGCTATCTATGCATAAATATGTGTTAACTTGTTACATGGACCTAAGCCTTGCAAAGGCCACATGGCGCTGCTTATTTCTCAAGATGAGATTTGATAGACTAGGAATACAATAAACCAAACCTAACGATGTTTAACTCTATTATTATTCTAATGTTGACATGCAATTTGATTTTGTGGGTAAAAAACTTGCAAAAAGTAAAAAAATTATACCGTCACCTGAAAAAGAACTAATACTACACACCATAACAGTTTTAAGGGATAACATGTAAAACAAAATTTAGTATTACAGTAGTACCCAGATTCAAATATCCTGAGACTGTAGTGAAATATCATTAGTTTTTTCCCATTATCGGGAAGCAAAATATCTCTTGTAGTTCCGTAGATAATACTAGATTTCTTTGGTATAGGGAGAACATAATGATTATCTATGTCAGCTCTTAAATCTGATGGTAGTTTCTTTTGTTTAGATTATTGGGTGGCGTCCCCTACCGTCACTGTTACATTAGAACCGGTAGTATGGATGCAAAATGTAGACAGAAATGGGTCGATTTGAAAACTTTCCCCTCTTGTTCTTCAAGCACGTTTATGAGTTATATTTACAGAAAATTTTAATGACGTCACGCGGTTCTCATCCTTTTGAGATGTATTTGAGGGTAAGAAAAAAAAGCTGTTGATAAGGTGCATTTGAGTGGTAGTGGTAGGGGGGAAGTTGGGTTAAGGGGAGACTTCGTGAACCTTTATGAGGTACATTTAAGGATGGCGTACCCGCCGCACAACCACGCCCCACGTGTCCCACACACGCCGTGCTCACACGCTCACGTTGAACCCATGCACCAACCCCGCAGCATCTTTATCCATTCCCACAGCCCTCCCGGTCGCACGATATCGTTTTCAATGCGTTTACTGACCAGCTCCTTAAAGATGAAGAGGAGGTTTGCTTGTGCATGCAGAGAACACTGCTGTCATGCGTCAAGGTTCTGCATATATATATATATATATATATTAGGGTGTTTCATACCTATAGGGTAAAATAAAAATGAACTTGGAGTTTTAATCCACACGTTTCTCCGTATTCTAAAGAACAAGAAAACACGTTTGTGCAAGTTTGAACCAGATCGCGCTGCATTTAGAGGTCCCCAACTTTGACGACTTTTTGTCAGTTCATTTCTCGCCTGCCTGCAGTGAAGACGGTTTTCTTCGTCACTTGAGCGGTTCGTGTTGTATAGCCTATTGGACAACTATGGAGGTAATTATATATGCTACTAATTATCTCATTTTACTGTGGTATTGAAATTTATTATTATTTAATTTCTGTCATTTTACTGTGGTAGTGATATTTATTATTAATATTACATGAAATTAATTAGTCTGTTGCATATTGGACAACTAAGCTGGTAATTATTTATGATACTAATTAATGTAATTTTACTGCGGTATTGAAATTTATTTAATTAATGAATTGTCAAAGAGAACGTAGTGTACACGTATCAGTTTTATAAATAAAGAAAAGCAGTAACTGGGACTCGAACCAGTGTTATAGCCGTTTGGCGGCATCGCTCAAGTCGGCGTACACAGCACGCTATCCACTCCCTAGATGGTGTAGTGGATAGCGTGCTGTGTACGCCGACTTGAGCGATGCCGCCAAACGGCTATGACACTGGTTCGAGTCCCAGTTACTGCTTTTCTTTATTTAATTAATGAAATTAATTACGATGTGAAATTATTTCTGTGGAATTATTTAGTTTGTTTTCTTTTCCAGGTGTCTACCAGAGCGAAAACAGAAGTGTTTCTTATTGGCCAGACGGATGCGAACATCACATCAAGTGGCCTTCCAACTCAGTTGCAAGTACTCAAAAAGTACTTTTACCACCAAAAGGAGCAAAAATTTGGACGTACTAAATGCCTGAACCTGTGTTGGATGCCTGTCTCATATTTTGGGAGAGAGCGAGAATCCCCATGATGCGTCGAGATTCGGCCTTGAGGAAGATGGAATCCCTTCTCAAGGAATACGACTGGCTTGTGAAGCACAAGTCACATAAAGCAGAGTCCTTCCGAGTGAAGGAGGCGATGTTCAAGGAGGCAATAGCGAAGGAGATCATGAACATTGCTCATTCACAGGCTAAGGAAATGATGAAGAATCAGGAGGACATCCACTTTCTCGACATGCAGCGTGAAGATCCAAATTCCTGCAGCACTGGCCCTGTTGACATGAAGCTTCACTATAAGGAGATTAGGAAAAGGAAGAGGCTGGACAAGATTAAGGAACAACAGGAGAAGGCCAGGAAGGAACAAGGAGCTGCAGAAGATACGGGGGCTTTAGTGATTTCAACTTCGTCAGAGACTTACTCAGATGTCGTTGACCCAACCGTGGAAGTTTTTCCATCCTCCTCCAAGGGAAATACCAAGAAGCGACGCAGGAATCTGATCTCACAGGATGTGACGACTACCTACGATCGGCTGAATATTTCGTACCGCGATTCAGCTATGTCGTACGCTGCAGCGGCTAAATCACTAGGTTTTGACTTGGATGAACTGTCCATTTCTGCCAGTACCATGTACCGCACACGCAAGGCTTTCAGGAAGGTGGCTGCTGAAAGTTATCAATCCGACGAAGTTTGTCCTGGTCAGCCTCTTGTCTTGCATTGGGACGGTAAGCTCCTACCTGACAATGAGCAATGGAAGGAGAGCGTTGACCGGATCGCCGTCCTCGTCTCTGGCGACGGCAAGGAGAAGTTGCTCGGCGTTCCTAAGGTGACGTCCGGAACCGGCGAGAAGATAGCGCGAGTTTGCTTGGATTTGGTCAAGGAACACAGGATGGAAGAGCGCGTGCGGGGACTGTCTTTCGACACGACAGCGTCGAACACCGGGATTCATATCGGGGCCTGCGTCCTGATTGAGAAAGGTCTTGGCAGAGAACTCATGTACTTCCCCTGTCGGCATCACATCTATGAAGTCATCCTCAGCTCCGTCTTCAAGCGTGCATACGGCCCTTCAAGTGGCCCCGATATACCCGTTTTCAAGAGGTTTCAGGCACAATGGAAGTTCATCGACCGGTTGGACGTGCGGCCGTACGATTTTGCTCAAGTCAATGACTCTATGAGGGAACTGAGGGAGAAGTCAGTCCTGCTGGTGAGAGGGATGGTGAGCACGTCGCATCAGCGCGATGACTACAAGGAACTGCTACAGTTGGTTCTCATCTTCCTGGGAGAAGCAAAAGTGGTGGATTTCCCTCTCAGAGCCCCTGGCGCTTACCATCACGCTCGATGGATGGCGATAGCCATCTACTCCTTGAAAGTAATTCTACTGAAGAAGCAGTTCAAGATGTCGAGTCACGAGTTGGAAGCTCTGACAGCCGTAGGTCTCTTCGTGTCCCTCGTCTACATCCGAGGTTGGACTCG
The DNA here is from genome assembly GCA_023014485.1 of Bathynomus jamesi. Taxonomy (NCBI): domain Eukaryota; kingdom Metazoa; phylum Arthropoda; class Malacostraca; order Isopoda; family Cirolanidae; genus Bathynomus; species Bathynomus jamesi. The sequence goes on along the minus strand of JAJOZX010001357.1, from coordinate 312,482 downwards.
TGCTGCAACCTCAAGCAAGGCTGCCGCAGTTGATCTGGAATTTCTGCGTGACGCGGAAGCCTTTGCCATGTCGGGATATTCGTGTGTTAACGCTGCGCAAGAAGCCATGTCTCGACACCTATGGTACATCTCTGAGACTCTTATTGCCATGGCGTTCTTCGACGCAGATGTGGCAGATGAAGAAAAGGCTCAGATGGTCGTCAGTTTGGGTAAGCCCGCATCGAAAAAGGAACTCAAGCGACCCCAAGGGAAGAACGTCAGGAATCTTGCCTCGAAACACCTGGCGGAGTTCGTGACAGGAAAGACGATGGCTTTCTTCCATGCATTCGACTTGGACACAGAATTCTTGAAAAAGCCAGTTGCCGAGTGGACTGAAGTAGAGGGCTTCAAGCAAGCAGCGGCAACTGTTAACAAAATCTCTGTCGTCAACGATCGGGCCGAAAGAGCCATCGCGCTCACCAAAGAGTTCAACTGTTCTCTGACGAAGAACGAAGAGCAGAAGCAGTATTTGCTCAAAACTGTGATGCAGCATAGGGCGAAATACCCGAATAAAACCAAGAAGGATTTCATGGACAAATGATTCGCAAGAAGTGGTTATGTTTTTTGTATCTTTGTGAAAATGTGTAGTGAAATGGTACTCGTTTGTTGAATAAAAATTCATTGAAAGATTTTTGTTTAATTTTTTCCGTTTATGATCTGCCAGAGCATCAAACTGGGGACCCGTAAACTTTAAACTATTGAATTAATACTTCGGTTTATCAGTCTCCTCAGCAAATGGAACAAGGGGATCCATGTGGATTAAAATGTTTCCAAACTTTTAATTTATGAAACACCCTAATATATATACTACTAAATGTATCTCAGAAATGATATACAATATATATAACAATGGAAAGATAACAAAAAGCTACTATGATGATCTGACGCCAAGAAGTATCACAGTTTCAAGATTTTTCAATAGTCACAGAATAGAAACAAAGTCTAATGGACCTATACAACAGAAAAGTCCCAAAAAATATAACAAATAATGAGCATATTATTATCTCCTCACTAAGCATTTCTAAAAAGAATTCCTACCCCACTGAGTATAAAATAACGTCATCTTTTTTGTAATTATATATTGTGACATTACAACATTCTTTTCCACCTATGCACACTGTTTCGTAAACTTAAGGTCGCTGCTAATTAGAACACCCAAGTCCTTTTCCAAATCAGTGGCCTCGATATTACTCCCCAACATCAAGTAGTCCGACTTGGGATTGGCGTAGCCAATGTGCATCACCTTGCATTTACCCAAGTTAAACGGCATTTGCCATTATTCGGACCACTCTCCTATCCTACCTAGGTCCGCACGCAGTTGCTCGATCGCTTCGGGCGTCCCAACGTTGGCCCCAAGCTTCGTGTCATCAGCGAATTTGGCGATCCTACTGACGATGCCAGCGTCGATATCATTTATGTAAATGATAAACAACAGTGGCCCCAAAACGGAACCCTGAGGAACCCCACTAGTGACCGAGCCCCAACCCGAACTACTACCCCCTTTAATTACAACCCTCTGCCGCCTATTCTTCAGCCAGTTTTCAATCCACCTACCTACTTCCCCACCGATACCCAGCGCGCGCACTTTCGCCATTAGCAGTCGGTGAGGTACCTTATCAAAGACTTTCTGAAAGTCGAGATAAAGTATATCAATCGCCCTACTCTTATCATACTCACTCAACATGACGTGGAAAAACTCGAGCAAATTTGTGAGACACGACCTATGCTGTCTGAACCCATGTTGGGAGTCCTCAAGCAGCTTGTAGGAATCCAGATGGTCAACGTTCCTATCCGCTATTATCCCCTCTAATAATTTACGTACAACTGAAGTGAGACTAATGGGACGATAGTTCCCTGGACTTTCGTGATCCCCTCTCTTAAAGATAGGGTTCACGTTGGCTTCCCTCCAGTCACCAGGCACCTGGCCCGTCTCCAACGATTTTTTGAAGACTGTAGCCAGGTGGGGAGCCACCTGGTCGCGCACCTCCTCCAACACTCTGGGGATGAACTGGTCTGGCCCAGAAGCTTTAAACGCGCTCAGTTTGTCTATTCTATCGGCAATGACTGTCGCGGTACACCGAACACTATCCAGGACAGTACCTTCGTGCCTGACGCCTGGCTCGGGGATGACGCGGGTGTCCTCCCTGGTGAACACTCCCGCGTTCGGAGAACGCCGCTGGGGTCCTTTAACGGGCTTATTATGCTTCTAATGGGCTTTCTACTACTGTATTAACATAACTGAAGAACTTCTTAGGGTTCCCCTTGCAGAGGCTTGCCACCCGTAGTTCTTCGCTACGTTTCGCTAGCCTAACTTTCGCCTTCACTTCCCTACATAAGCGGACATACGCCTCAGTGTTCTCATGGGAACGATTAGCCTTCGCCCTCCTATACACAGCTTTCCTATTTCGGAGAGCCGAAGCGATGTCACGACTGAACCTCTTAGGCTGCGTTGAAGCAGGGGTGACCGGTTTTGAGGGTATGGCAGCAGACTGCATTACCATAAACTCGTCCAGGAATGCACTCCACACTCCCTCAACATCGCCGTCGACCTCTAACCCCATCTCACCGACGCTATCCCTTAGGCTAACAAAGTCCGCCCGCTGTAGATCGAGCTTACTGCCTCTCGAGTTACTACGCTTCACCCGAGGGACGCACACACGGAACCTAATCAGAGAGTGATCACTCCCGCCCAATGATTCGTCAACGGTGAGGCCAGTGACGAGGTTGTCTTCGGTCGTGAATACTAAGTCTAGAACGCTTTCGCCTCGTCTAGGCTCATTGACCCACTGAGTGAGGAGGTTCTCATCAGCAAAGTCAACTAGCCTCCTCCCTTCAGCATCAGCAGTCCTGTCTTTCCACTTTATGCCGCGACAGTTGAAGTCTCCTAAAACTACACACACCCTATCCCCTAGCAGGCTACGGAGTTCGGTGTACAAGGCTGTATCCTCCTCGAGGAGGAGATGCGGAGGTCTGTACACCAAGATTAACCTACAGTTCGTCCCTCCCACGTTCAGATCGACGCCAAGCAGCTCCCGTTCCGATCGGAACTGGCAGTCAACCGGACTCAACGTGTCCCTCACATATATTAGTACCCCTCCCCCCTCCCCACGGGTGCGGTCTTTGCGAAACATTCTATACCCGGGAATTTCGAACTCCCCAACGTAGTCCCTACGATCAGTATGAATCCAGGACTCGGTGATAGCAACGATATCCTGGTATTCCTAATCGACCTAGCATTAAAAAGCATTGCACGGAGGGAGCCTTCCCTATTCCTACCGCCCCCTAGCACGACCCGTTTCACGAACAGCCAGGGCTGTCGGGATTTGAAGAGCCCCTCACCAACGAGGGGGCAACTTCTGCAGGAGCTGAGCCCCCTCCAACGGGGAAGGAGGTCACCAGCTTGTACCTGGACGCACCTTTCAGTTGAAGGTGCGTCCGCCACCGGCTCAACATCATCTCTCCCCGGTGGGGGCCTTTCATATCTCCCCGACCTCGACCTCACCATTCTGTATTGGTGCCGGTCGAGCAGCGCGCGTAGCACACCTTTACCCTTGTAAGGGGGGGAGAGAGAGAGAGAGAGAGAGAGAGAGAGAGAGAGAGTGAGAGAGAGAGAGAGAGAGAGAGAGAGAGAGAGAGAGAGAGAGAGAGAGAGAGAGAGCATTATTATTTATTGCTTTTAATTCTCCCAAAAAATCTTTTGGGTTCTTACTGACAAGGTTTCTAGAGAGAGCATCTCTCCTTAACTCACCCTCATCCTTACGATTTTTATATACTTTAATAATGATGCATACTTGAACCAGGCCTTAGGTCTCTGGTTTCGTTCTAATAGTAATAATAATGCATACTTGAACCAGGCCTTAGGTCTCTGGTTTCGTTCTAATAGAGGGTCTTGCCTTCATTTCCTTGTTATTTCCTTATAAAAAAGTTCCAATCTATAAGAGACATATGAGACCCATAATTAATGTCCTTTCATTACATCCTTTTTACCAATAAAACTACAAAACAATTCTTTAATAACAATATTTATCCTTACTTATATCCAGGAAACAGATGTAAATAACACAGGTCAACAAAAAAACTTTTTTTTTTCGTTGCCAAGGAAATTCGTACGAATTTAGGGTATTTTGGGGGTGCTGAATTCCAAAATGAAAGTAGTTTTTCCGAATTGGCTCTAGTTCTTGAGATAATGAATACCCTCAATTAATAGGAAACGTAACCATAACGCGTGCATATGGGAAACTACCGGAACATTCTAGATGGTGAGACCGAATAAAATGCCATTATGTATTTCATGCATGTGTTTACTTTTGTATGATTTAAGACAATTTCAATGCGATTTGTAAGTAGGCTCCGCCTGAACATTAAATTTTTTGCATTTTTACGTGTTTCAATGGGGTACCAATTATCTCATAAATTAGAGCCAATCTAGCAAAACCGATGTCATATTCGGAATCAGCACCACAAAGTTACCCCAAAATCACTAATATGATTGGCAATAAAATGAGTGTTGACCAGTGTAATGAATTACAGCCAGTGTATTTAAATATAATCTTCTTCATTACGCACATATACAGATCAGTTGAGCGTGAACTTTTAATAACATCCCACACCCAAACTCATTTCACACTGTTGGCACCAATATACCTTTCTATAAATCAATTGTTCCATCCATTGAGCAATCAATTTCTTTCTAGGAGGACTTTTTTCACACCTGTAGCATGCTTACTAAAAATAGTTAATTTCATTCACATCCTCTCAACTTTTTGACCTTTCTCTAAACCTTTAGCCTCATGAACTCTGCTCATCACTAGATGATTGTCACCATACAGGGACTTCAAACTGGCATCCATAAATGTTTTCTCCCACTTCCACTGAAAAGCTCCCTGCTTGAATCACTAAAATCCCTAATCACTCTATGATACTTTACAGCCCGCTAATGAAGTGGTTTTTCCAGTTCTTATGTCATGACCCTTTTCAACTGCAGTAATAAAAGAGGGTTCTGTGTTATACATGTTGGTCACACATCTAACAAAACATCTTAACAAAACATCTTAACCAAACTAGACCTACTGTAGACAGGTTAATTTCCAAACAGTTTTCATGCCTATAGTACAGTACACAATGACATTCTACTTTAGGCACTATCTACAGAATCTACAGAGAAAGTAAAGTGAAGTTAGAGAAAGAAGAAAGTAAGTGGTTAAAGAAGAGAAGTTAAGTAAGTAGCAAAACCTATCACTCGTGGGTTAAAATTCATTCAGTAAAAGAGAAAGAAAGACACCATCACCATCCGCCGGCCACTGCCGACAAGTCGGAAAAATAGTCGAAGAGAATACTTCCAGCTGTTGCAGACCAGTCTTCCACTCCATAGGGAGGTAGAGGATGCAGTCCACTCTGCCGGAAAGGGGTGAAAGATGAAAATAAGTAAAATAAGAACGCAATACAAACCATGCAACACATTCTTAACTCAAAGCAACACATACCTCCAGCAGTTGCAGACCGGTCCTCTACTCCATAGGGAGGTAGAGGACGGAGCTCACTCCGCCGGAAAGGGGTGGAAGATGAAAAGAAGTACGTAAAATAAGAACGCACTACAAACTATGCAACACATTCTTAACTCAAACACTATCATACCACGCAAACTACAGACATGCAATGAAGAGAGTTACAGACATGCAAATAAGGAGAGAGAGAAAAAAAAAGCATAAAGAATAATAAAAAGTGGGTTAGTTTACGCTACGAGCTACATCTAAGTTCGTGTTAGTCTAATTTTTTTTTTTGCTGGCATCACACGCTGGCATGTCACAAGCTGGCATTATCGTCAACAGACTCATCCTCGATCACCACCCCCAGAGCTCCTGTTGCTAATTGTTTTATTATATTAAACAATATTAATAATTTTAACGAGGAAGAGGGAAAAGCGTGAGGCTCAGAGGGAAAAGGGTGAGGCTCAGAGGTAAAAGGGTGAGGCTCAGAGGGAAAAGGGTGAGGCGCAGAAGGAAAAGGGTGAGGATCAGAGGGAAAAGGGAGAGGCTCAGAGGGAAAAGGGAGAGGCTCAGAGGGAAAAGGGTGAGGCTCAGAGGGAGAAGGGTGAGGCTCAGAGGGAGAAGGGTGAGGCTCAGAGGGAGAAGGGGGAGGCTCAGAGGGAAAAGGGGGAGGCTCAGAGGGAAAAGGGGGGGGCTCAGAGAGAGAAGGGGGGGCTCAGAGGGAGAAGGGGGAGGCTCAGAGGGAGAAGGATGATTGTTTTATTATTATATTAAACAACGTTAATATTTTTAAAATGCCTATCTAAACGGTTCTTAAACATATTAACGCTGGTAGAATTCACGACGGGCGCGGGAAGATTCCATTTATCAATTACTTTAAATGTAAAGAAGTTTTTAGCGATATTAGTAATGAGACGTCTGCCACGCAACTTAAATCCGTTATTACGAGTATTGCTATTATCGAAAGTGAACAGTTTGTCAAAATTTACGTTATCGATGTTATTAACGATTTTGAAAACTTCAATAAGCTCCCCGCTTAATCTCCTAGTTTCGAGTGAATGCAAGTCTAACTCTTTAATCCTATCTTCATAAGACTTGTTGTGCAATGATGGAATTAGTTTCGTGGCACGACGCTGAACGCTTTCTAACCTATCAATATCCTTACGCAAGTACGGGCACCAAAACTGAATGGCATTTTCTAAATGAAGCCTGACTAGGGACTTGTAAACGGGCAATATAATATTCTTCGATTTAAATTCGAAATTACGCGCTATGAAGCCTAACATCCTTTTAGCTTTAGCGCAAGACTCCAGGCACTGGTTCCTAACTTTTAAATCATTAGATACGCGTACGCCTAAATCTACTTCGTCAACGCTCGCTAACGCTCTATCATCCATCGTGTACGTATAATTATTGTTACGAGAACCTATATGCAAAACTTTACATTTGTCTACGTTAAATTGCATCTGCCACTTATCCGTCCACTCCATAATCCTATTTACATTGTCTTGCAGCCTATTTCTATCGTCCTCGTTAACAACCTTACCGCCTATTTTAGTATCGTCCGCGAATTTTGACACGTTACTAGTCAAACCTACATCTATGTCGTTAATGTAAATTACGAATAGCAATGGGCCTAACACTGAACCCTGTGGGACACCACTACCTACATCCAACCACCCCGACTCACTACCATTAACAACAACCCTCTGTCTCCTAGCAAGCAGCCATTCCTCTAACCAGTTAGCTACTTCCCCGCGTATAACGTGCGCTTTAACTTTCGCAATCTTCTATGCGGAACTGTATCGAACGCTTTTTTAAAATCTAAATAAATAACGTCAGCCGCTCTATGGCTATCGTATTCGTACACTATTTCGTTATAAAATTCTAACAAATTAGTTAAACAAGATCTATGGCGTCGAAACCCATGCTGACTACTATTAATCAAATCGCGACTTTCTAAGTGTTCGATGATACGATCCCTAACTACGGATTCCAAAAGTTTACCGACAAGTGACGTTAAGCTAATGGGCCTATAATTGCTAGCTACTGTGCGGTCGCCTTTTTTAAAAATGGGCGTGAAGTTAGCTAATTTGAAGTCTTCAGTAATACTCCCAGTTTCCAGTGATTGATTAAAAATCTTCGTTAAATGGCCTACGACAACGTCTTTCAAATCTTTCAGATGTCTAGGATAAAACGCGTCAGGGCCTGGAGCCTTGCTAACTTTTAACTTATCGATATAATGCGCAATCTCACCCTCGTAAACAGTTATTTCATCCAAAATAGTCTCGCTACTAAATGGAACGATATCGTCCACATCGGGGACATTATTGACGTCTTCTACGGTAAAAACTGTCGCAAAAAATTTATTAAAAATACCCGCCATCGCCTATGCGTCGGAAGCCAAATCGCCATTAGCGTCCAAGAGATTGCCTATATTATCTTTTCTCGGCTTACGATTGTTCACTTAATCAGAAAACTTTTTTGGATTATGTTTACTATCCGCAGCTATTAGGATCTCTAAATTACGCTTAGCATTCCTAACTGATCTTTTAACCTGACGTAGAAGCTCGATATATCTATTAGCGTTAGCTACCGTGCCATTGCGCTTAGTAAGTATATACGCTCTGTTACGCTCGTTTATGAACTCGCCTATTTCCCTAGTCCACCAATTAGGCCTACCATGATTTCTAGCGCACTTGGGCTTATGAGGAATAAACTCCCTTTTGATATTCAAGAAACTAACTATCTTTAAACGCCTCACAATGCAAATTTGCGTAATTTCCCATAAATAAGTCACCCCAATCCAATACTCTCATCCTATCAGCAAAACTATCAAAATTGGCCCTACGAAAATCAGGGACTTCTATTACGTTACTATCCTTAGTGTTTTCTATCAATAACTTAAACCTAAGAATTTGATGATCACTACATCCTAAACTCTCGCCTACTTCTAAACCATCGACTATGTTTTCGCCGTTCGTCATCACGACATCTAAAATATTATCACCGTGCGTTGGTTCGGTAACCATCTGTCGTAAAAAATTATCTCCCATGAACTCAATCAATCTCAAACCCTCAACCTTACCAGTAAGAGTCTCGTAATTGACGTTAGGGCAGTTAAAGTCTCCGACAACTATACTATCCCGATTATTAATAAAGTTACTAAGAAGTTTGCAAAATCTAGTATCGGTATCGAGGGGTTGAACGGGAGGTCTATAAACAACAACGAAATTGAAACTAAGACTACACGTCCTAACTTCAACGCATATCGCATTAATTGCTGCCGGAAAATCTATCTTAACCTCGATAGCTCTAAGGGAATTACGAATGTACAGCAAAACGCCGCCACCAATCATATGTAACCTATCATTAGTAAAGAGTTTAAAACCCGATATTTCAAGTTCCCCCAACAAGTCCCGAGTCACGGTATTTAACCACGTTTCAGTGAGAGCAACTATATCGTAGTTGCCGGAATAAATTATCGCCTTAAATTCGTTTAATTTATTTCTAATACTACGCGCGTTACAATAAAAGACGTTTAAGTTATTTTTTACGACGGGCCGGCGTTTTAAACTATTTTTCACGTCGGGCCCGCGTTCCCCGGACCCACAACGTTTAAAGAATGCTTCGACCTATACAGCTTTCGAACGTTTTCGTCAATTAACCTACCTAGCCTAGCATTACCTATTTCATTAAAATGCACCCCATCTTTTATAAAAAGGCTAGGATCGATCACTGAATTCTGACCACAGCTTTACGAAGGGTACATTTTCCTCAGCACAAATCTCTTCTAATTTAGTATTAAAAAATATCGTTTTAGACGTAATCCTAAGACCCAAACCGTGCCTATGGGTAATACCTAGAACTAAAGACCTATCTGACCTCGCCTTTAAGGACCTAATTAACCCCCTATATCTCTCCAAAAGGTCAGGCACTCTCGTATCGGACCTATACGAGTCGTTGCCCCCTACCATCGTCACCAACATCGAGTGACGGGAGGCAACGTCAATCCTATTCACTTCGTCTCTAACTCTGTCAACCCTGGCCCCTGGGAGACAGACCCTCATTCACGTCCCTTTCCAAATGGGCGAAAGGGTTCGAAATCTCGATAGGTGGGGGGGATTCCTATCACCTAACGTACGCGGCCTAGCTCCCCCCTTAACTTCTCTAAATCCTTCCCCATCCACTAATCTCGGACCAACCTTAACCCCTTCCTTAACTCTATCCAACCTTCCCGATAAGCTACCTAAACTAGAAACTAGGTTACGCACCTCACCCTTCAAATTACTAACGTCTTCACCGTTAGTATTGGTTCGGCTTTCGTCAACCGTAGCCCTACCCCTGCCCTCATCAAGCGTTGCAAGTCTTTCCGTTACTTCACGTACACTGCGTTTTATGTCAACTATTTCCTCCCTTAATTCGCAATAAAAACAAACCGATCTCTTGGTAATTGCCATAGGACCGCTGTCATAGTCCCTAAAATCCGTATACCACCGATTCACCCCACACCTAACACACGACCTTTCTGCGACGGCATCGCGCAAGTTCAATTAGTCTATAATTGTCACAAGTTTAAGTTAAATTAAGCCGGCACGCGATGAAAACTTCTAAATCACTAAAAACCACTTATATTCAAGTACTTAACTACATAATATAAACGTAAGTATATAAAATTCAGAACTTACCAAAAGTAAGGTTATTGGCAATATCCAAAAGCAGAAGCAATATATATTGGATGAATTTCACAGTTAAACACGTGAAATAAATAAATGATGCAAATCCAAAAAGGAAAAGGAAAAATGATTCCAATCTTTCGTGTATTCAGCAGTACACCTCGTCAGGGAATGAAGGGAGAAGGCGAGATGACGAAAATATATACATATGTACAACGGAACAGAGAAATAAGAAAAATAGCACATGATTAACAAGCGTTGATTGAAGACAAAGACATTTTAACAGGATATTGTCAATTTTATACATTCCCGCACTGTTATTGAAATTATTTTTAAAATGGATGAATGCCCATTCTAGAATATTCCTTTCAATTATATCTGTGTTTATAACGAGCGCTTAAGAACTTTCCCACTTGATGCTATGATTACAGTACATCTGTACATATGGTTAAACAATGCATCAGAATTATTTGCTCTTCTACATGCATATTTATACTGTTTTACCCTAATATCTAAAGTTTTTCCCGTTTGACGTACATATACTAAGTTACATTGTGTACATCCGATCGAATACACACAGCCAACCGCATTATCCGGGTTATTTTTTATTCGGCGAGATTTAACAGTAATATTATACTTAAAGACTACGTTCATACCAATTGTTTTAAGTTTATATTTAAAATTTACATTGTAAGGTAGGCTTAGGATATTTTTACGCTCAAATTCATTTGCAGTTACAGTATTATAATACCTATTCTTAGCTTTTAGAGAGTAATTATCTAGAAATGAAATAGGATACCATAATTTAGTACCAATATTCATGATATTGCACAACTCGGAACTAAAATTTCAGAACTGACAACTCTCAATGCTCTAAGAAACATAGCAGAGAAAATAGATTTTATCGGGGGATGATGGTCAAAATAAAAATGCACATAGGAGTTATTATTTGAATGACAAATGTTAAATGTCAGTACTTAGTTACTACATTACTTGATATTTGCTACTCATGTACAGTTAGCTTTGAGTTGTTGTGATCACAATGTTTTGAAGATTCTGATCATTGTGAAAAGGGTAGATTTGTATTAGTTTGGTATTAGTGTGGTATCAGTTTGGTATAAATTCTGTGTAAATGTGGTTATCTGGATTTGATTTTCATTAAAGGTGTATTTAAATTGAATGCAAAGTTTGTTTACTTATATGCATCAGCAGGGTGTGAAGGATAAACAGATGAGTGAGATTGATATATTCACATACATTTGGCGACATGAGTTTTTTTATTTTAGAACTTAGTTATAACAGTTAAAATTACTTTATACCCCTGTATCAAGATTTTAAAACAGAATTCACCAGCTCTCCATCCAAAATTTTATTTGTTATTATTATTAGGCATTTGGATGTAACATTCACTGATATTGTGCCTTGTATTATGTAAAACCTTTGTCTGTCAGGGTTCCAGGATTGAAATAAGCTGACAATTTCAAACTCTGTTTTTCATGGAAACAAGCTAATCTGAACTAAGTCATATAAGAAGCTTTTCATCCACAATTACTGAAATGACTGAAGCATTATTTGCCAGTAGCAACCTCCAACCTGACCAGTGATTTGTTCCATGCTGAACCATCCTTGGTTGAGTTAACTGGTCTCAGACAACTCTGATTTGAGTATTCTTACGTCTTTTTGAAACAGTTTTTATAACGTGTAGTGTGAATGTGGTGAATATTGTGGGATTCATTAACTGATAGGCTTAGGAAATACTCCTGCTTTGGCTTTATATACTGTATATTGAATTAAAATACGGCTTATTTCAGTCTTTTTACATATTTATTTATGCTTAACAAACTGGGTAAAAGGATAGAGTTTTTCCCCAAGCAATCCTGTTCTTGTAAACATATTGCATTTCTAGTGTGAAAATGGATTATCTGTTGCTTAAACTGAATATCCAGGTTGTTGGAGACATTAGGCTATTGGCTTTAAGTGCAGGACATTCATCCTGTAACATCACTACTGGTAAAGATGGTAGAAAAACTTATGAATACTACTCAGGAGCAATTGGATGATTTTAATTTTATTTCAAGTACCAAACATGAATTTAAACTAAGAAGGTCATGTTTGTCTAACCTCTTGGGCTTTTTAGTTTTTTAACTGGTCTACCAGATAACAGATATGATGTAGTGTTAGTTATTTGAATTTGGATTTTAGTAAGACAATTTATAAGGTACCACATAAAAACCTAAAATGAAAAATAAAAATGCTAACGGTGTATTAGGATCATTTATGAATTAGGAAGAAAATATCAGAGCAATGAGTAGGCAGTAAAATATCTAAATCTGAAGTTCGTACAGCCCCCTGCAATAATCGCGCTCCACTCCTGTTTAGCCATCTCCGAAATGTGGTAGCAACGCAGTCCCTTTTTCTCATATATTAAATAAGTTGGGAAAGGTAAAGTATATAAATTTGTAGATGGTGCAAAAAGTAGTTTACTCAATCCAGCTACAAATACAGAAAATTCTTATGGTCACAAAAAGATCTTGATAAATTAGTCTAGTTTCTGAGGCTAGTAAATGAGAAATAGACTTCATTGTTCAAAAATGCAACGTTCACGATTTTGATAGAAATAATTTAAAATTTTAGTTATGAGATGCGTGGAAACTGGTTAGAGGATGTTAGAAAGGTGAAAAAGATCTTGGCATAAAAAGTTAATTTCTGACTGATGCCTTATATTAACAAATATCATCAGCTCAAACCAACAATAACTATCATACTGTATAGCCACATATCTCTGTAAATGGTGAAGAATGCACTGTTTGTTACCTTCCTCACAAGCGTATGATTACACACTCTCTGACTCTTAGCTTGACATAGTTATCAAATAACACCCCTTTCAATCTGTTACAGTTCTTGCTTTATGGAATCATTTGTTCTGCAGTTGTCAAAATTTTGTAAAATCTCTAATGACTAGGAATTCATTATTAGTAATTGAAACCCTCACTTGTTGTAATTCATTTATTCATTTATATACATATTTGCTATGAAAGCCTGTTACAAAACTGTGAAAAATGCTTGTAAATGTCTCGGTAAAGTTTTCTACACGTTAACTATTTGATTAGCTTGTCTCAGAAACCTTTAAACCAACAACCAACTACCAAGTACTAATGGTGTGTTGTACGGGAATGTCAACTGTTGGGATAAAAAGTGGTCCAAAAAGGAAAGCTTTAAGAAAATAATGTTTTGATTAAAGAGAAAAATTATAAATTGTAGTAAGCCTAAGTTTATTTTATACTGACAATCTAGCAAATGGTGATATATTTAAGATCAGTGTATGAATAGGGGAAATCATATTCTTCGATTCTTAGCTACTTTTTAATAGTTAGCTATTTTCATGAATGAAAGCTGTTTCATAACAGTTGTATAACTCCATCTTTTTGGTAAAGCATTGGTGTTTCGGAAGAATCAAAATCTGTGCTTTTTTGTAAGGTTATATTTCAGAGATGTAAGAGATGGAATGTAAATTGTGTAAACAGCGTTAAGTTCTGTAGGTTACTTTGATAGCTCTGTAAATAGTTTTATGTTAATTAGGTGAATAGAAATTAATGAAGTCTACTGTACAATGCACTTACTGATTTTTAAATTCCTTTAATTGAACAAATACTGTTGCAATATTGTATTAGTTTGAGTGTATCAGATATGAAAAGTTTGGAAACTTGAAGGCGTGATAAGAAAATTAGAAAACAAATTTGTAGCCCGGACCTACAAAAATACTTTTTAGTCGTAGAGTAATAGATTTTTGGATTGATTTGACATATGATGTTAAAGAGTAGCTCCTTAGTTTTAAGAAAATTGGTTGTTTTCATGAATGAAAGAGTTTATAAATTGTTTAAACAGCATTAAGTTTTGTGGGCTACTTTGGTAGTTTGATAAATGTGTAGACTGATTCTTCAAAATTACTTTAAATGATTAGCCTAAGCCTATTTTTCGGTAAAATTTTATATTTTAGTACAAAATCATCAGTACAGATTAATTAATGATCAGGAAGATCATTAACATATAACTAATTTGACTAGCAACTAACTTTTCCAAAGAACTTTCATAAAGAAGGGTTAAGACGCCTACAATATTTTTTCTTAGACTTCTGGAGATTGTGACTGTATCATTTGCATAACAAACATCAAACCTCATTATATGAACCTTATCGAGAATACCAGAGATAAACTTCTATTCTACCTATTTAGGTTTTATAAACTAGTGTGTTCTGTGATAAATATAGAATTGTTAATCAAATTATAACAAATTCTCTGTGCTTAAATGTAAATAAATATAAATACTGTATCTTCCCTTCGTGTTGTGAATCTAACACTAGGCTGTGTTCATGTAAACCTTCCTTTACAAATGTTCAGGGGACAGTACATGGATATTGTCAGGTTTAGATACAGGGTTGAGCACAGAAGTCTTGGATATACGTATGTTATTTTAGTAGTGTAGGTGGGAAACATCTTTGGGGTTACACTGAAGAAATTCAAAAGTTATGGTAATAAGGTCTATGATTATGTTTTAGGGTTTTAGATGCCTTCTTGTCATGTCATCGATAATGCATGATTTTACAATGTCATTATCAATGTGGAATTCCTATATCTGTTGCTTAAAGTGGAGGCAAGAGGCTTTCTTAATAAGAATGCGATGATAATGTCTAATCTCTGTAGGATTCTCAGAGAAGGTTTAAAGTTGAAAATAGGGTGATAGTTCTTTGATTGTATCATCTTGATTGAAGTTTGGATAGTTAATTGAGAAATAAGTGTGAATGTTGGTCAGTTTGTGTTAGAAAGTTATAGCCAATGTATAATTTTATTTTTTGCTCCAATCATTGTTGACCTTTTATACTACTCATAAAATAGACAAATTTGTGACTGAGTCATCCTTTCTGAAAAATTAAAGATGACAAACAAAAGGATCTAGATATGTTTTTGTTTTGAGAGAGATTGCTTGAGAGGTAACGTGATACAGCTGTTCAAAATGTTTTCAGGTCTGGACAATTTAACATATGCTTAATCATTTATTGTGATATACGAGTATATTAGCGGCGTTAAAATTAGTGCCGCTAATTTTCAAAATTGTTAGTGAAACAGGTAGTAGTGCTAAGCTTTTAGAGAAAGTCAATCGCTAATTTTGTATCAATTGTATCAATTTGTATGAATGGAACATTCAAGTTTTAGTATGATTTACTCTCTTTGTCGATATTTCATAATTTTTTGAGTTTCAGTCTGTGTATTTGAATTAAATATAGATGTATAAATTGAATAGAATTTATTCTTCCGTTGGTTTGTTTTCCCTATTAATATATACGAAAGGAACTGAACTGCTCCATAAAAATGTTTTCATTTTCGTAGATTATAACATCCCAATTTTGTGCCTTAGCAACCAATTATACCGAGGTGTGCGCTAATATATTTAAGTAAATTACGGAAGATAGAACATATATAAATTGGGGTGCTTTCAGAAAAAATTAGCGTTAGCGTTAGCGGCGCTAATTTTAGGAGTTGGTGGGCACAGCACTATATATATATATACACACATTCAACTGCAAAGAACACGCAGTATAAATAACGTAAAGAACGACGCTTGCGCGGAATATCTCCTATACAAGCGTCGTTCTTTACGTTATTTATACTGCGTGTTCTTTGCAGTTGAATGTATATAATGTTACGGCATGCGGGAGGTGCCCCCTTGGGGCATTGGTTTCTGCGAGTATGTAGAAGAATTACGGCATTTGGAAGAGTGAGGTCCATGGTGTAATGGTATCGCGTCTGACCGGCAATCGGAAGATCCCGGGTTCGATTCCCAGGTGGTTACCTCATTTTTTCATTTGTTCCGTTCTCTCTCTCTCGTCTTGCGCGGAATATCTCCTATACAAGCGTCGTTCTTTACGTTATTTATACTGCGTGTTCTTTGCAGTTGAATGTATATAATGTTACGGCATGCGGGAGGTGCCCCTTGGGGCATTGGTTTCTGCGAGTATGTAGAAGAATTACGGCATTTGGAAGAGTGAGGTCCATGGTGTAATGGTATCGCGTCTGACCGGCAATCGGAAGATCCCGGGTTCGATTCCCAGGTGGTTACCTCATTTTTTCATTTGTTCCGTTCTCTCTCTCTCGTCTTGCGCGGAATATCTCCTATACAAGCGTCGTTCTTTACGTTATTTATACTGCGTGTTCTTTGCAGTTGAATGTATATAATATTACGGCATGCGGGAGGTGCCCCCTTGGGGCATTGGTTTCTGCGAGTATGTAGAAGAATTACGGCATTTGGAAGAGTGAGGTCCATGGTGTAATGGTATCGCGTCTGACCGGCAATCGGAAGATCCCGGGTTCGATTTCCAGGTGGTTACCTCATTTTTTCATTTGTTCCGTTCTCTCTCTCTCGTCTTGCGCGGAATATCTCCTATACAAGCGTCGTTCTTTACGTTATTTATACTGCGTGTTCTTTGCAGTTGAATGTATATAATGTTACGGCATGCGGGAGGTGCCCCCTTGGGGCATTGGTTTCTGCGAGTATGTAGAAGAATTACGGCATTTGGAAGAGTGAGGTTCATGGTGTAATGGTATCGCGTCTGACCGGCAATCGGAAGATCCCGGGTTCGATTCCCAGGTGGTTACCTCATTTTTTCATTTGTTCCGTTCTCTCTCTCTCGTCTTGCGCGGAATATCTCCTATACAAGCGTCGTTCTTTACGTTATTTATACTGCGTGTTCTTTGCAGTTGAATGTATATAATGTTACGGCATGCGGGAGGTGCCCCCTTGGGGCATTGGTTTCTGCGAGTATGTAGAAGAATTACGGCATTTGGAAGAGTGAGGTCCATGGTGTAATGGTATCGCGTCTGACCGGCAATCGGAAGATCCCGGGTTCGATTCCCAGGTGGTTACCTCATTTTTTCATTTGTTCCGTTCTCTCTCTCTCGTCTTGCGCGGAATATCTCCTATACAAGCGTCGTTCTTTACGATATATATATATATATATATATATATAATATTATTATTATTATATCTATATATATATATACGCACACATATATGATAATGATAATAAGCCTCATTGACAGGATATAAAGTCCATAAAATAGGACAATATTCTTGAAGGTAATAAGCGATAAGATAAATCAAACGATAATAAATTAAAAAAAACTAAAAATGAACTAAAAGAAAAATAAAAGGATTAAGTATTACTTTCACGGCTCCACGAAAATCAATTTTTTAGTTATAAAAGTCATGTATTTATATAGATATAGAATAAGTAAAAACCCTGCTATCTCTAATATTTTTTTAAATTTCTCCAAAAATTTTTAATTAATATTTTTAATAAGAACTACTTTGTGCCATTCCGCCGCATGATTGCCTATAAAATGTGTCAATGAAGTGGAAATGCGTTAGTTTGGAGTGTAACGTTGTTGATGGTGGGTATGTGCACTGGATGTTCCGTTAGTGAGCTTAAACTAGTTACAGAGGATTGTGTTAAATTTAGCCAAAGGAACAGAAAAAATCAAGAATTATCACCAAATAATGCAGAAAAAACAATAATTATCACCAATTAAGTAACTAAGGTTAATTGAATGCCCGGTTAGGTCAACTGTACGCCTTTGACGATTGGTTAAGTCAATTGAATGCCCGGCTAGGTCAACAACTGTACGCCTTTGATGATTGGTTAGATTAAGTCGTGATATTTTCGTTAGTTAACGAAAATATCACGACTTAATCTAACCAATCATCAAGGGCGTACAGTAGGGTGGAGCGAAAATGGTCGTTTTTTTCAACTTTTTCTTAAAAACCAAATGGGTAGTGTGGAAAATGTGCCAAATTGTCTTAAATGAAGGCATGCAAAGCTTGAAACCATTTGGACAAGTCTTTTAGGTGCCTCCAGGGCATAGAATTTTTTTTTTTTTTTTTTAAATTAGGTGATTTCAATATTTTTTCATTTTTTAAGAAACCTATCCCTTCTTTGCGGTAGCTTGTATTAGGTTCATTATATGTCCAATCATGAAATAAAATTTACAGAATGAACAATTTTAATTATCTTGAGGTGTCCCCCAGGCGCTCAAAAAACCATTGTTTTCCATACAGCTCTGTGCTTATTCTGACTTATATAGTATATAAGGTCAGAATAACCCAGAACTCACCACGAGGAGGTGGCTGTATATCGAGTTCCACCCGTGCCCAGCCCAACCACCCAACCAGCAAGGCACTTCTAATCAGTCATCAACATTGCTAATAAGATGTCAACGAGTTCTGCTATTATATCTTATAACAAGTACTGAGACTTGGTGTCAAATTTAGGCATTAGTTTCCTTGAGGCAAGTCTGGCACCCTATGAATCCATCTCTAGATTTCACTCCACAAACAGAAGATAATGCCTAAGTTACCAATTTAATTACTCTTTCCACTGCTTGTGTGTGGCAGGGATACTTCTTGATTTCAAACTTGCCTCGTTCAGTTAATTGTTTTTCTATTTCACTGTCTGTTGGGCTCATTGTCAAAGGAGGTTCAGTTACTTCAGTTCTTTGCCAATTGATCATCTCGGTGTAATCAGTGCAGTCAAAATTCAGTTCGGGAATTCTGAAGTGACGAATTTCGCTTTTCTTTTCCTCCCTGGCTTTCTTGATTCTCCGCCATCCAAGCTCTCATACATATTCCCGTTCATCTTGCAGCATTGATAGAAGGATGTTTTCAGGATGAGCGAAATATGCGTTTCTTTGAATGACTGGATGAATTATATTCACAGTTTCTTTTTACAGAGTTTTTGATAGTTGTATGGTTTTGCAAACATTCCTAGCGACATAGACGACAGATGAATTTGATTCTATCTGAAACCACATCGGTGCGTACACTTTCATTATGGATTCAACAATGTCAATTAGATTCTCTATTGGATCTGTTGATATATATAAAAACGGAGTATTCGATTTGCTGTTGTTAACCATCGAGAGTGGGACATCTTTCCTGGATTATGGGGAGGCAAATCTTCAGGAACATTTCCTGTCGAAACAGCTTTATGAATATCATATAGATATTTTTGGTCAGAACTTAATACCTCTAAATCGACTGACTGTATCTCTGAATCAATTGGTAAGAATTCTTTCAAAGGGAGCTTGTGACAGTCTTGAAGTTGTTTGCCAATTACACCTGTAAAGCCGCGCGGACCCGTTGTTTTTCCATCCAGTTGTTGAATTAAATGACGCAATGGGAGCTCATTTGCATGTAGTTGGCAAACATACCATTGCAAAGGTTTTCCAAGTTTTCCTTCAAGTAATGTGCAAACACCGCCCTTAGTGCCTGTGTTGACGGCTGTTGCCATCGCATCCAACTCCGGTAATATTTTCAGTCGATATTTTTTTCTCGTCTAGGAACATCAAAATACCTGTAGCTGTGTTTTGTGCTGATCCTGTTGTTGGTGAGAAATGGCCAAGAAATTTTGATTCAGGTTCGGCAATAACAGCAATATGTTCTGCAAGAACATTTTGGCGGTAGAATTTGCAACCTTTCTTTTCCAATAATATTGTTGTATCTTTGCGACCATCGAAATAGATACTTTCGATGGCGGTTTCACTTTCTGTTGCTGCCTCTTTTTGTACTATTTCTCTTTTGCGTTTCCTCTCCCGTCGTATTTTGCCGCGATCTATGACTTTGGATGAATTTTCTCCAGAAATGATGCCAATATCTTGCAAGACGGAGGTTGATATCAAGGCAGCTGCGCGGTCAGACACTCCTGTTCTATCGCACGCCAGAGCTAAGGCAGGTAAAAACGATTTCTGTTCCGTAAGTTTCTGCTCCGTTTTTTGCCTTTTTTGGAGAGGAATATAATTATCATCACATTCATCAGAGGACGTCTCAGGACTTGAGACCGACGTTTCCTCTGATAAATTAACTGCCTCTGATGTACCTTCTGCTAGGCTTCTCAGGCTGCGGGATTTTCTAATTGCCGTTTTTTGTAGCCTTCGTGTTGTTTCAGTATCTGCTACTCCGATGAACATTTTTCGCTCTGTTCATTGATCCATCAAGAAATCCCGTTCTAAAACAGGGACTTTGGAAGCCTTCGTACAAGAGTATCTTTCAAAACACTTGCACTTGCATGCAGCAATGTTAAATAATTTCTTAGCTTCATTTTTTAATTTATTTATTTTCTCTTTATAACTTTCATTTTCCCGCCGCCCCTTGAATCCTTTTAATATCGTTCGATACTTCTTGTGGTGTACTTTTAACATATCCAAAATACGTTTTTCTAATAGCACTGGGAGAGATGCTTTGGAGTAAATATCTATTATTTTCTTTGTAAGCTTCTTCGCAATGACGTCTATAGAAGGATCTTTATTTGACGTTTGCTTTAGTCGATACCTTTCCCAGAGAAAGCACTTCATCCCGTCTTCATAAGTTGGAAGTTGACTCTCATTTAAGTCATTACCACTGCCGAAAATGGGGCACAAGTTTGCTTGTCTCGTACGCGAGGTAGATGGTCTACTTGAGTCCTGCATCTTGAAAGAACAACGAATAGCACCGTCTTCTGTCACTGCCCGGCTGACACTGTCCTGTCAGGCTGAGTCAGTGAGAGAGTGAGTCCGTGAGAGAGAGAGAGAGTGGTGATGTTGATGTATCTATCTATATCTGATGTACCTATCACTACCGCTAAGTAACTACTGAAATATATTGACTTGTACAAATTCTTCAATATATACAATAAATGACATATTTTAGCATACTTTACCGTCTCGGGGGCACCTGAAAATGAACTCCGATTGCAATGATGTTTTACAGTGATTATTTTTACAACAAATGACACCTTTTCCCGACTACACAAGTTCTATTTTTGAAAAAAGTGTATTTCGCTCCACCCTAGCGTACAGTTGACCTAACCGACCATTCAAATGACCTAACTGGGCATTCAATTAACCTTAGTTATTTAATTGGTGATAATTACTGTTTTTATTCTGCGTTATTTGGTGATAATTCTTGATTTTTTCTGCTATTACAGATCTGCTACTTTCACAGATGGAGCCGCGAATGTAATACGTTACCAATAAAAGTACACGTAGTGACAATACCAACATATATATATGGTAATGATAATGACAATAAAAATGTTTATTAGCAGGAGACATACAGTATTTACCCCGACAACTAAAAAAAAATGGTACAGCAGCTATTAAGGTAATGAGCGATACAACTAATTAAGCAATAAATTTAAAAACAAAAAGAGAAAACACTACTGTAATAAAGGAATAATAATAATAATTAAGCTATTAATTAAAGACTAACTCGTTAATCATTATTTTAATCAAATTTTAACCCCTTCTATCTGAAATAGAATAGTTACTCAAATACTAAACAAGAATGCCATTTGGCTTAAAGAAATTTAATACTTTTCCTCCATATTTTTCATAAAATGTATATTAAAAGGAAAACTTTTCTTTTTTTAAGCCATTATTATAATGTTTCAGTTTTTGTTGTAGTATCGTCGAAAGATATACGAGTAAGAAACAATGATATTTTTGCACTCATTGGGGCACAAATTCTTTAGAAATGCCTAGCAAGAAGATAATGATTTGTTCATTATCTGTTGTATTTTTGGGCCTCAAGCTTGACGCATGACTACTCTTTATGACTACCTCTTCATCTTTATAGGGAGGTGGTTCGTAAACGCATTGAAAACGATATCGTGCGATCGGGAGGGGAGTGGGTATGGATAAAGACGGTGTGTGGTTGGTGCGTGGGTTCAACGTGTGGGTGTGGCATACGTGAGACGCATGGGGCGTGGTTGTGCGGCGGGTACGCGTGAGCAGGATGATTCCGGGCTCCAGGTATCGCCCATGGGATCCATGCGTGGTTATGACAATCCGCCACACCGAGAGGCTACGCCACCCTTAAATGTACCTCATAAAGGTTCATGAAGTTTCCCCTTAACCTAACCTATCCCCTACCACTACCTCCTCAAATACATCTCATCAATAACTTCTTTTTTTACCTTCAAATATATCTCATAAAAGGATGCGTTATCACATCAAAATTTTCTGTAAATGTAACTCTCAAACAGGCGTGAGGAACTCAAGGAGGAAATTCTCAAATCATCCATTTCTGTCTACCTTTTTACACCCACACTACTACTGGAGCTTGGGACAATATTGAGGGTGATGATTCTTCATCAGCAGTCTGTACTGTACTTTCAATTTTCTTTTTACTTTTTTATCTTTTAAAATGGTGGGCGCTAAGTTCATTGTATGATATAAAATATGGAACTTGTAAATACGGAAAAAATGCTACTGTCAACATCTCCCGACGAACTCAAAGGACAAGGTTCAAAGGACAATAAGAAAAACGTGAATAAACATATGTACACAAATCGCGAACAAAAATTTTTCAACATCGCAGACACAATATGGCTGCTAAGTGTCACACAACGCATGCAGTCGACACAGCTGGAAACCCTCAAGCCGAACCGCTTCCAGGCAGGAAGCTACCGGAACAGGTAAGCGGAAACGGATTTCTCGGAGGACCACAGGGCAACTAAACACGCGATACCGAATGAAAACGAACTTGAAATGTACAAGGGAAACGCAAAACAAAGAACATAAATATTTTCTTGGCTAATATTCAAGGAATAAAACCAAACCACTTGCTCAACAAAGTTTCGTACATGAAAGGATTTATGGACGAAAAAAGGGGGACATCGCATGCCTCACAGAAATTCATATTAAAGATTGCCAATGAGACTATGAAAACTGAAAACTGTGAAGATTGTATTACTTACTTTAGGTGCATACTTTAGGTGAGTTCGAACGACGGTTCAGGATCGACCCACGGTCAACCCCTCTGCAGCATCCCGCCTCATTTGCGGGATTTGGTGGAGGAGGGAATTGCTGTCTGATCTCCTCCTGCCCTCGTAGCCAGCCACGTATGGCTGGTCACGGACTTTGCACAGGAATCTGTCCAGCTAGTTCTTGAAGTTATTCGGGTCAGTGTGCTGGAGATTCCTCACTTCCTTTGGTTGGACATTGAAAAGCTTTGGGCCTATTATTCTGAGGGTATTTTCCATCCTCGTTTTCATGGCCCCTTGTCCCACCGCAGCTTGGACCGTACAAAATCTGCTTATTCTCTCATTCCAGTTTGTTTCTATTTTATTTCTAAGGTTAGGGATAGAGCCCTCAAGTATTTTCCATATGTATATTATTGTGTACCGCTCGCGCCTTCTTTCGAGAGAGTAGAGTTCCAGGGACTGTAGTCGAGACCAGTAGTCTTCACCTTCCGTTTCCTCTGTCTTAGATGTAAAAGTCCTTTGTATAGCTTCAATGTTTGCAAGGTCTCGTTTTCTGTGTGGGCTTGTGAGTACTGAGCAATACACAATTATTGGTAGGACTAGACTCTTCCATAATTTAAGAATGATGTTTGCTTTTCTGCTGGTGGAAGCTTCTCCAGATGATTCCCATTAATTTTCTAGCCGTTGTAATTTTGATGTTATAGTGCTCTCTGAATTCTGCATCTGACGACATTATTACTCCAAGATCGCTGACTTGTGGATTTGGCGTTATTTGTTTGGCTTGCATAGTTTTGTACCCTTTTTGCTGTAGCTCCTTGTTATTACCATATCTTAGCAGTTGGAATTTTTTTTCGTTGATTTCATATTGTTGTTTTCTGCACACAGAAATAGTGTTTCAATGTCGTTTTGTAATCTTTCTGTCACCTTCGTTCAATATTTCCTTGAATATCTTTGTGTCATCTGCGAAACATAATACAATGCCGTCATTGATATCTCCATTAATATCTGCAATCATTATTATGAACAGCAAGGGAGCTACTACTATCCCTTGTGAGACAGAGCTCTCTACTTTCGAGACTTCCGATTTGACTTCATTTACCATCACTCTTTGTGTTCTTTGCGTTAAGAAATTAAATATTCATCTTCCCAGCTTTCCAGTAATTCCTGTATTCTTAAGTTTATGTGCTATAATTCCATGGTCACATTTATCGAAGGCTTTAGCAAAGTCAGTATAGATTACAGTACATCTATGTTTTGTCCTCGACACAGCGTTTCCAATATTTTCCCCTGGTGGTCGAATAGCTGTGATAGGCATGATCTTCCAGCCCTGAAACCATGTTGATTTGAGTTGTATAAGTTCTTTTCTGTAGGTAGTATGTAGTTTCGCTTCTAATTATACGTTCAAAGCACTTTATAAGGTGTGAGGTGAGAGCTACCGGCCGATAATTCTTGGGCATTGCTCTGTTACCACCTTTGAATAAAGGGGCAATGTTCGCGTTCTTTAATGGCAGTGGAATTTGTCCTGTGTCGAGTGATTTCCTCCATAGTAAGTATAGCGGTTTAGCAATACTCTCTACATTTCTTCAGAAATGTGGCAATCCATGTGTCTGGCCCTGGTGCCGAATTGTCTCGCATCTGTGATAGAGCCTTAATTACATCCCCTTCCGAGAACTCTAAGTCCATTAATAGGTTTGTGCCAGAATTTGATTTGTCCTTAGCTGATTTGTATCAATGTCGAAAAATTCGTCTGAGTTTTCTACTTTCATCTCGGACTTAGGGGTGCTAAACACAGAGTTAAATTGTTCCTTAAGCAGTTCGCTCATTTTTTTGGGATCATTTGTGTGTCTGACCTTCCCGTCTATCAAAGGACCAATATTCTCTTTGCACTGCATTTTCCTTTTCGCAAATGTGTAGAAGTATTTTGGGTTATCTTTTATGTTTTCTGCTACCTTGTTTTCCTCCTCGTTTGTCTTATGTATGAATGTTTGCTTTAGGTCCATTTCTATTTCGCCTAGTTTCCTCTCTAGTTTGAGTCTCCTTGCATCAGTTTTGCATCTGTGGAGATGTTTTACGGTTTGCTTACGTTGTCTAAATAGTGTCCTGATTTTTCTCTCGAGCTTGCTACGTTTTCTCTTTTGTCTCTCTGGAACATGCTTCAGTAATATAGGTTTGGATTCACACTCTATTATACCTAGTATTTGTTCTGGATTCTTCTCGTGAAGTAGTAATTCCCAATTTACTTCCTTTAAACATTTATTTACACTTTCCAAATCTACTTTCTTTGAATTCATGCTTAAACCTTTAAATATTGCTTCTGCCTCTCTGGGATGCGTTTTCGGACCTCTGGGTGCTAACTTTAATTGTATGTCGATTATGTTATGGTCGGAGAAATTTGTGTGCGTTACCTTTTTATTTATTATTATTTAATTGTTAGTTGTCAAAATTAAATCCAAAACGTTCTCTTTCCTAGTGGCTTCACAGATTTCCTGAGTAACAGCGTAATGTTCCATCATATCTAATACTGTAGCATTATTGCTTGGGTTCTATCATTTTTTGTAATGTTGCCATGAAACTTCTCAACATATATTACTTCGTCATTTTTCTCCCATTTTATGAATGGGAAATTAAAATCTCCGCAAATTAGAATATTTGTTGCTGAAGTTTCAAGTAATTGTAACATGTTTTGTATTTCATTAGTGGCAAATTGGAATTCATTTTTTGTGGTGTTTGGTGGTCTGTAGACGTCCATAATGGTTGGGTTCAGTTCTT
This sequence comes from Bathynomus jamesi, assembly GCA_023014485.1. Taxonomy (NCBI): domain Eukaryota; kingdom Metazoa; phylum Arthropoda; class Malacostraca; order Isopoda; family Cirolanidae; genus Bathynomus; species Bathynomus jamesi. The sequence goes on along the minus strand of JAJOZX010001357.1, from coordinate 286,722 downwards.
TACTTCTAATATAATAACTTCGACTGTGCTGTTTGATTTGTTTATCTTCACCTCAAATGTGTATGTGTTTTTCACGTAGATACATCACCCTCCCCCTCGTCTTGCCACTCTATCTGCTCTATATGTTGTAGTTCAGCAATACTATTTCAGTATTCTCGATGCAGTTTTCACAGCCTTTTTCGCACTTATGTGTGTTTCCGTTAGGCATATGATATCTATGCTGGTTTCCGTAGCTAAATTTTGCAAGTATTGTAATTTACAGTCTGCATGGTCCGTATAGAGCCTTGTATATTTGTGTATAATACATTTACCGGGTTTCTAATCTTCGTGTTCGATTTTCCTAACTGATGATCATTTCCTGGTCGATGTTGGTTCCTGTTTGATGTTATTGGTTGGGCCGCTGCATTTGGGAGTATTGAGGTTGCGGCCCGTGATACCACTGTGGTTGTTGTATTGTTGGTGGGTGGTGTTGAATAGATGGGTGATGTGCGTAATGTTGTGGTGCATATATTTGCGGCGTTCTGTCTTTCTTTGTTAGAAGGGCAAGCTGAGCTTTTATTATCCTCGTTTCTTCTAAAAAAAATGTTTCATTACTCTTGTTATTACTTCTATGTCGAATATGATCTGTTCTTTCCCGTTCTCTTCTTAATTAATCTGAAAAATATTAATGTGAAAAATATTAATGTGAAAATACGGGCACTCTAGCTCAGGCATTTTTTCTCCGTAATTGGCTGTCTGCACATACGAGGGTGAAAAAAAGTTGCAGTTTGGTCCGTACTTGCATTTTCCATTCCGCATCATAAGAAACATTATGGGGGGTGATTGTATATGCAGTTTGAGCCATATTTGCACGAACCTGTTTTATAATATTCGCATATGGCCCGTTGTTTAAATTCCCTCGAATCTTATGTGATTCTATTTCCTTCTGCTCCACTTCCCTACTCATTGTTTTTTTTTCTTCGGGGTGTATTTCGTATCTCTCTCTTTTGCCGTGGGTATTTCTTTACCTGTGGCTGCTTTCGTCCCTCCCTGTAGTGTGTTGTTCATCTCATTTTCGTTTTCGTTTGTGTCGGCGTTTTCTGTTGTTTCCTGGTTTTCTGTCGGTAAAACTGCTGAACTTGATCCTATTGTTTTCCATGCACTTGACGCAAAAGAAACCATAAAGGCGTATGATTTTGTTATTTATTGTATTTATCATTTTCCTGTCTTTTCTATCTAAGTTCATGCATTCGTAGTATTTAAAGGTATTGCACAGAAAGCATTTTAAGCCCGAGGTCTGGTCTGCTTCATTTTTGCAATCAAGAGCTGATGTGCAGCGTATTCCATTAAACATAATCCAGCTCTATTCAGTTTTCTGGATTTACTGCAATTTATACATTTCTTCGTATTTTTTGCCATTCTTTCCTTTATTTTCCCCTTTCCTTTTTCCTTTTCCTCTTTCCTTTATTTTCCTCTTTCCTCTTTCCTTTATTTTTCTCTTTCCTCTTTTTTCGCTTCTCAAATTTTTCTCGATAATTCGACCTTCGTTTTATGGCTCTTCCAAATTGTGTCTGACCTTTTGCCCCTCTATAGGCCTAATGTACAAATCTCAGGAGCTGTTTTTCCGTTCGAAGTGTTTTCAATTTATTTTTTAATTGATGTTTTTTCTTTGCGTAAGCTATGTGCCACCGGCTTTCACTTAATAAATTATTATTGCGAATTCGCTGGTATTTCGTACACACACTGTGATAAGATAGAATTTACTGCTGAACTTATAAACACTTGATGAGAAAGAGATAAATATCGAGGGTTTCAACTTACTAAGAGCTGATAGAACAGCGAGACGTAAAGGTGGCTGTGCTATATATGTACATGAGAGTCATATGACAGAGACGGTAATAATTAAATCAGTTTCGTGGAACTCCCAGCAGTGGAAATAGAAAAATTAAGCGTGGTACTGATAGTCATCTATAGACCTCCAAACACTCCAACTGAAAAATTCTCGTATGCCATTGATGATATCAGAAACGAAATAAAGTCAGTAAACTCTCTATCCACCAATATAATACTCTGCGGAGACTAATTTGCCATTTATAAAGGGATCGTCCATAAATGATGTCACGCAAAATTTTGAATTTTTAGACCCCCCTTTGTCACAAATGGTCACAAAATTTTTAAACCCCCCTCCCCTAAATCACGGTCACAAACTATCAAACTATATGTAAAATTGTAAAAAGATTTAGTGAAATAACATATATTTATTTAAAATTCATTCAAATAGTAGCTTTTTTGTTAATATCTAGCAATGCAATCAGCCAGATGTATGAGAATTTACGTTTTTCAGCTACATAATATTACACTAGTCGACAAAAAGAATCCAATCAATATTTTAGTTTTTACATTAAACTTTTCAAAATGTCAACATTACGCCAAAAAAAATTTTTAAGTCAAAAATTTTAGACCCCTCCCCCTCCCCTCTGTCACAAAAGGTCACAAAATTACAGACGCCCCCTAAAAGCGTGGCATCATTTATGGCCGCCCCCAAAATACAAAAAGGTGGATAGGAAAATATATATATATATATATACCAGGACAAGAGGGGCACAAAAGAAGATCAGCAGCAAGCAAAAATGTTGATGGCTCTCACAAATGCGTTTATGTTGACACAAGAGATAACAGAAAATACCAGAAAAAATAACTGCTTGGATCTGGTATTTACGAATAACACGAACATGATTGATGATATAAAAATAACCACAACCATTATCTCAGACCACAACTTAATCGAAATATCAAAAAATATAAAGACAACATTAAAAGACAATACACATACTGAAGAAAGAAAGAAATTTGCGGCCTTTAACTTAAACTCCAAGACTATAAATTGGGAAGCAATCAGATCACACATGGCCCAAATAGAATGGAGAACAGTTTTAAAGAATAAAACAACTGAAGAAATGGTAACAACCTTTGGAAGAAAAAACGCTGACAATTTTAGAAAAATATGCTCCGAAAGCACAGCCAAAGGGAAAGAGGAACTGGGTCGAGAGGCAAAAGAGAAGAATATTCAGCAAAAGAAAGAGAGTTGCGGTGAAGTTAGCTAATTGCAGAGGTAACAATATCCGGAAAGTAATACAAGAAAAACTGGAGAGTATCGAAATGGAAATACAAACCCTGATTAAGGGCCATACAGAGTAGGCCGGGTCGTTTTTGCTTGAAAAAAATTTTTTTGAAGTTTAATTTACCTTGTATTACGAAAGTTTGTGTACCTACATAGGAAGTATCATGACAAAGTTTCAAGCTTTTATATAAATATTTTGAGGTTCCACAAGTCACTTAAAATTTTGGTGATTTTTTCCGATACTTCGTATAGTAAACTACAGCTCTTTACTGACTTGCCATGATAGTTTACAAGGCAAATCACCCAGAATTCACCACGAGGAGGTGGCTGTAGGTCGAATTCCACACCATGCCCAGCCCAACCTCCCTTCCATTAGTTTTTACATGTAGTTTATTGACATTTGCATTCGCATTTTGACTCAAATGTAGGCATGTTTGATCTTGAAGCAATTCTTGCCTTTATAAAACCATCTCTATTTTCCTGGCCACAGACCGAAGCTGATGCTTCTGTTACAAGTTTGACATGTCTTTCCACAGCTTGTGAATGACATTGGTACTTTTTCAATTGAGGGTTAGTTTCATCACCCCTTACGATAAGCTCTAACTGGGTGTTTGTCAAGCTTTTTGTCAGAGGTGGTTCATGTCTTCGGTAGTCTCCAAATCGGATTAAATCTGTGTAGTCTCTTGCCAAGAAATTAATTTTAGGCCGTCTAAATTCTCTAATGCCCGAGGACACACTTTTCCTGGCTAAGAGAATGCGCCGGAAAGCTAACTCTCTCATCACTTGCATTTCATCAAATAACATCGAGACCAATAAAGTTTCTGGGTGAGCAAAATATGCCCCTCTTTCAATAACAGGATCAATGACTGCCTTAAGCTCATCAGATAGGTATCTTGAACTAGATATCATAAACCAGAGGTGCCTTGGTCCCTGGTAATAGTAAGGATTTCGCTTTATATTAAACCACGTTGTGGCATAAACGCGAACAATGAATTCGGTCAGAGTTTTCAAGTTTTCTGACGGCTTTTTGGTCGCAACATAGAGTCTAACTATCCTGTTGGCTGTCGTAAGCCATCTGGCATGGTTCAAAGAAAAACTGGGTTGCGTTTTCAACGTTTTGGGAACATTGGCCTTCTATGACTGCATTACAAATTTCCATGAGATACTTTTGATCTTGGCTTAGATCGAGATCCCCTGGAATAGAAGGCATATTACTTGATTTGATTGCTTCAAACTTGACAATTGGCATCTTTTCGCACGCAGTAAGACTTTTGCCAACATTTCCAGCAAGGGCTTTTGGTCCTTTGGTTTTACATTCCAAATAATTAAACAAATGGCGGAGAGGTAGCTCATTGGTATGCAGCAAACACACGAACCAATGAAAAGGAGTATTGTAGGGTACCTCTAGTTGCCTGATAACTCCATTATGTATGCCAGTGTTTACATTGGTTCCATCACATCCAATGACAGTAGTATGGGCGAAAAATCCATGAGCGCAGAGCAATTCAATTGCATAATGTTGCAAGAGTGCCACCCCACCCCCCTTTGTTTAAAGGCACCCCCACTCCCTCTTTGTTGCCAACCCCACCCCCCTTTGTTGCCAACCCCAAAATGGGGTTGCAAGGGGTATGCAACTTGGAGTTGCCAGATAGTATTAATTAATTAAATATTCCGTATATTAATCAGCCAGTTGGCTGAGTTGCCAGATTTGTTATTTTTTAAATTATTCCATATATTAATCAGCCAGATGGCTTAGAAGGCTGAGTTGCCAGATAGCATTAATTAATTAAATATTCCGTATATTAATGTTGGCTTAGAAGGTTGAGTTGCCGGATTCGTTATTTTTTAAATTATTCCATATATTAATCAGTCAGGTGGTTTAGAAGGCTGAGTTGCCAGATAGCATTAATTAATTAAATATTCAGAAAACCGAAACCAAACAAGTGATATAATCGTGCTCAAGGAATAAATAAAACACCAATACAGCGTTCTGTTTATTTTAGCTGAATTAATGGATATACAATGGACATATATATGGTCAAATAATAGAACGGAAAATATATAATCATACAAAGCATAGTATTAACAAAATATTAGTATGGGAAAATATATAGTTATATTAATTATATATAATCATACAAAACAGTATTAACAAAATATTAGTACAGGAAAATATATAGTTATATTATCAAATATTAGTACAGGAAAAATATAGTTATATTATCAAATATTAGTACAGGAAAAATATAGTTATATTATCAAATATTATTACAGAAAAAAATATACAAAACGTATAATCATATTATTACAGGAAAAATAGTTATATTATCAAATATTAGTGCAGGAAAAATATACAAAACGTATAATCATATTATTACAGGAAAAATATATATTGTTTTTACGTTCTACGGTGCAAAACGCTAAATTCGCATATGATAGAGTCTATATCCACATCGCCATTACTTTGTACGATGTGGTAAAACCGTCCAAGCATCACTTCACCGTTTAACTGATGCGGCGGGCTATACTCGACATAAATGGCCTTCATATCGTTCAATACTAATTTTGTACCCACTTTACACTCGGCGGGAAAGTTATCTTTAAGCACAGCTAGAACACAATCAAAAGCACGCACAAAAATGTCATCGTTAACCACAACATTAAATACAAGTTTATAATCATGTCTTTCCAATCGGGGGCTTTTTCTTAACGCCCCGAACTTTTCAATCGTGAACTCTTCTTCACTCGGCATAACGGGATAATGGGATTGGAAATATTCTACCAAACCGTAACGACACCTATCCACTATATAGATGTACAGCTCTTCACGGTGAACAGTGTAGGCGAGCTCAGCTCTGTACCTCTCAAGTGCTTTGTACCAAAGCTCAGGATATTTCGAAGAATCTAAACCTTTTAAATATGCATCCAGATCTAGACCGTTCTCCCCCTGTTCATTCCTACATTCAACAAATCCGTCGAGCAGAGCGGTGTAAGCGTATTCAAGTACCGTGTCAAAATAAATCATATCCGTAACACGCGCATCTAATATAGGCTTCAGCTTACGGAATCCGACGACCTCAAACATTCTGTCGAGGATGAAACGGTGTCGTGTAGGGACAAGAACGTCATTATCAGCTGTGTTCTTCCACATCAGTCGCATATCAATGCATGGTTGTTCATTATTTACGCTCAATGTACAAACAATGGTATATGAGGAGGCGTCACTAATCGTCTCTCTTCTTGTACCTACGTAAGCTGGTATTATATAGCGGTCCTCAGCCCACCTCTCAACTACAACGAAGATTTTATGCATCTCCTCAAGACTTAAACAAATAACGTTACGTTTGCTTGCATGCCTGCAGATCGTTTCAAGCACCACAGTTAATGGTGCCGGTTTCTCGCCTGAACACGCGCAATGACTTCGTCACGGAGACGTCGTACGAGGCGTTGAGAATGCTTCTCAAAGGGAGTTCCATCGTATTCGCACGTTCACACGGTTCGAGATGACTATGGCGCGTCCACTCGGTGGAAGCTCTGAGACGACTATGAGCCACAGGAGGCAGGCAGGCAGGATCGGCTCGACGGGCGGGGTGAATCATCCTCATGAAACGTGAATAGGTTTGTTCGAACTCGTATGCTCCGGGAGGAGTGAGTCACACCATAATCTAATGAAACGTGTACGGCGCTGACCCAACATGAATCGTTGTATCCCATTATATTGGGCAGATGTTTTGAGAAATTTTCCGGTAAAAGAATTAATTTCGGTTTTAATGTTTTATCACTACCACTTCCCTGAATACGCACCAGACATTTTCCTTCAGGATAATTTTCACGAACTAAACACATTTTTTAAATGTTTTATCTCTCCTAAACATCTTCACAAACCGGTGCGCTATTAGAGAGAAACATATGTTCATATTTATCCTTTTTGTTTAACAGGCGATACTCATCTCTAAAATCTGTTAAAAACTCACACAAACCATTAGCCACAACCTCACTACAAACCTCACCATGATATATATTAATGTAGTGGTAAAAATACTTAAGATTGTCCATAATGACAAGATTTACATTTTCAACCGTAGGGTACGAGTAATCGGTATGGTGTAACATGATATAATACCGCTTATCACACCACTCATCCACAAGACTCACTAACCATAACTGTTGTTTATCTTCTGACCGTGTTGCTTCTTCTACTGCGCGGTATATGTGAGCCTTTATAAAGCTTAGTTCTGTAACATACTTCAGTACATCGTCTGTACTGCGAAATCCTACAACCCCCTCGCCAGAATATCCGTAGAGTATTTGAATAGCCTGACCCTTCGCACGATTCAATGCAGCCTTAAAAGAGGCAAAGGAGGCGGGAATAGGGAATGTTTCAGTATCCACTACATCTACGCACTTAGCAGAATACCACTTCATAAATGTTGAACACGCGATATTGAAGGTAGCCATTACTATTTTTCTTCTATGCGATAGAATACACGTCTGAGCTCAAGGGTATACAGAGGTCAACTGAGCACGCGTGGATAGAGGCCTGCTCAGATTGCGGCATGACTCACGCTGCTGGTCTTACAGCGGGCGGGGCTTAGCTTTTTACTGCACACACACACACACACACACACACACACACACACACGCAAAGTAAAACGCTAGTTGAAACACGATTTATTTAATAAACAAAATAATCAGGATGTACATATTTAACCCTTTAATGCCCAGCGTGTGAAATTTTCATCGTTAACTTTGGAAGCAATTTTACACCTTATTTATAAGGTTATAAGGACGATTTTTGCATCAACTGATTCCGCCTACTTTTCGACTTAATTTGGGTATGAAAAGGTTAAAAATACGTGAAATAATTAAGTTTGCAACAGACATATCAAAGATTATGGCATCCAAAGGGCACGGTGTCATAGGTACCAGGCACCTGGTAGCGTTTCCTGTAGGTGTTACGGCACACCTTTGTACCCCTAAGTTCCTTCACGCCACCCAGCTTCTGCGCCCGAAAATTGTGGGTGCCTACAGTCAGTTGGATCGGACGGCCACCCTCATCATCATCTTCCAAACACACTAGCTCCTTCAGCGAATCAAAGTTGACGACCCGCCGATTCGCTTAGTTAAGCATGATACCCTTAGCTTTCACGATATACTTCGTTTCATCCCCTATCCTCACCCGTACCAGATAGGTTTTTGGCCCTGTTGACACAAACGAGTCGGCGTATGCTTTTTCCCCATACTCATCCTTGATCTCGTCAGTTAGCTCACCGAGGAACTCTCCAATAGCAGGCATGTATTCGCCCCTCCTCGCTGTGAATATCACGCTATCTGCATCGGCATACAAAACCCTCTGCCAAGGGAATGCAATAGGCCCCAAAGTTTGATGCGCGCGTAGGCTGTTGTGAAGCTGGCTACAGGAATGTTTGTAACCCGTGAGGTATCTGTGGCCAATTCAGTATTGTTGTACTTTATTATTTAAGTATTGCCTACATTCACAATCTCCATGACCTCTTTATCGGGTGCGTTGGCGTAATCCCAGACTTCACTATAACTTTGCGCCGGTATTCTGCGCAAATTTTCCCCAAAGACTGTTTAGGCACAATTTTGCACTAAAGCGCTTGCCAGAATTCTTTACAATTTGGGTACGATCAAGTTGTATACCTTCGTGGTCACGGTAACGCTGAATATGAGACATTTTTTCATCTTCGGTTTTAACCCCTCGCGGATATCCTGACGCCTCAACCTTGTCCTTCAAAAACGCGTTTATATATGGTGTGAAAAGGTTGGGTAGCTTCTGAAACCTCCACACCTCATATATCTTCATTATTCTATACCCATGGTGAACGGCTAGGGCCAGCTCAGGGCTTGTGTATACACCTCTGATCTTACGCTGGTGAGGTGTATGGCCACAATCACCATTGTTCCATTCTGCACACTTCACGCAAAGGGGAAACATGAGTTTGTGATCTTTAATGAGGGTAAGATCGGCATCCATAATTTGCGAGTGGGGAGCACGTCTACGAAAGAAAGGCCGAAATACTACCCATTCAAATTTCTTGAGAACTCGTTGATGGAGGGTAGGTTAGGACCCACTATTTTTTCAGGCGCACCTACGGGGTACGGATTGTTCTTCATCACGTAGGGGTATAAAGAACAGAAATCGTAGTAATGGAGTTTCACGGCCTCCGTAGGCGGAAAGTATAGCTTGAAGGGATTTGTACGCCCTCCGAACAAGGTATCGCCGCATTTGAGAGGCTCCAGTACCATTGAACGCTTGATCGTGTTTATTTCTTCAGGGTACGCCCCGTCTGTCTCCATCCGTGCATCATATTCATGCTCCCACAAGAATTTGAGAGTGAACTGGGACCCTATAAGCTGATCGCGGTTGCGCGTCCACGCAAGACAGTCCGCAGGAGATCTACCGTGGATATCTCCTGCGATTCCGCACTCAGGACGAGGGTATCCATGCTACCAGCAACCGTTAAAGGAGTACACAGTCTTCTCGCCAGTGACACGGTTTTCACTTAGATCATCAACCCTAAAAACATGGCCATTAACTTTAATGGGAACTTCACCCGTGTTGCGGGAATGCTTTGTGTATACACCTTCTGCTGCTGTAGGTGTATGAGCAAGTAAATAGCCTTGTGCTCATAACTGCGGGGGTTGTTTCTGTGGATAATGGCTAAGGTGTCTTTAGGCATGAAGTTATTCTTGAACACCGTAAAACATAATGAGGCGACGGTGGCTGCGACTTGCAGCGGATCGCATTTGAAACGGCATATGTACATCCTTCTAAAGGCCTGGAAACATACTCTAAGCACGCGCACGTTCATTAAAGCTGGTGTAGTATCGGTAAAAATCTTCACGTTCATCTGTGCCCATGCAGTTATAGTTAAAGTAAAGTTTGGGTGGAGGTAGACCAACGTAATTTAAAGTTTCACTAGTGAAGAATGTGTAAGAGAAGTATCCTTTTGAAACCTCAGCTGCTACGCCCATCACCTTGGGTAGCTTTGCTAATTTACAAGGTGTGAATAATAAAGTGTCTTTAAATTGTACATTACCTCTTATTTGCATCTGTATTAATTTGTTGCCTCTTTTCAATGGATCACCTGTAAATATCTCCGATGACTCGTGCTCAAGCATCTCCTGATAAAGGAACTGTGTGTCAAATTTTGCCCTGTTGTGAGTGAGAATATACACAGTCATTTTTTTGAACTTGTCCGCTAGCTTGACAATATAGGACACAAAGAGTTTTACAGGGCTATCGTGGACATTCGTTTTAAAAACGTTTGTCCGTTTACCACATTTGTGACACTCATCACACTCGATCTCCATACACTCATCACAGATAGTCTGACTGACACGTAAATGTGGAATGACCTCTTTGGTTTCAGCGTTCGTGTATGTTTCTATATCGTAGTACACAGTTATACAAGGATTGTTTTTAGGCTTGGCGTCTTTCATATAACATACCGTACATGCTTTACACCATCCGCCTTATATTTCTCATGGCATGTAGAGCAGTGAATTTCATCACATTTGTGTTTGAAATTTCCCCAATTATCCATCATGTGAAACATACCACATTCACAGGTTCTCATTTTCCTGCACGTGCCAATTGATTTATGGAACTCAAAACAGCTATTATTGAAAAATGTGCGTCTACACACATTACAAGCCCTCTTCTCAGCTTCAACTGAGAAAAAAGGTTTAAAACAGCCCAGACAACAGCCGCCTCGATTGACTATTTGGCAGGCAGATTTAACTGACATGCAAAGATATTCAGTGTACAACGGTGGCTACCGTTACATGTTATTCATAATAGATGTATTCTCTAGATACCTGTGGCTAATTCCCCTGAAAAATAAATCGCCTGAAACAGTTGCTAAAGCGGCCAAAACGCTGATGTTGAAAGAAAACAGGATTCCTGGCTATTTTTGTACGGATATGGGGAAAGAATTTAGAGGACGAGCTTTTCAGAACATGCTGTCAGAGTTTAATATCAGCTATTACACTTCCAATTCTATACATAAGGCTTCTTTAGCTGAAAGAGTTCAACGTACCATAAAGGAACGCATGCACCGATATTTTACACATAAAAAGCATACAGATATATAAACTTTCTCGATTCATTGGCTTCATCCTACAACCGTTCACACCATCGTACGATCGATACAATGCCTAACGATGTTTTAGAAAGAGGCAAGCGCCCGAGAAGAGATGGAGAGCCGCTACCACCACCACACTCTGCGCGTTTCAAAATCAATGACTATGTAAGGCTGTCACGTTCGGGAAATAAATTCGCGAAGGGTTTTGAGCAAGGATGGACACGCGAGATTTTTAAAGTTATGGCTATGAGGCCTAAAGGTGAGATAATGATGTATTACGTTGAAGATTTGAATGGAGAAGAGATCTCGGGAGGCTTTTACCGCGAGGAATTGCAGAAAGTGGCATTCAATTTAGGAAAAAATGTGTTTAAAATTGAGAAAATTTTAGGAAGCAAAGGTACAGGAAAGAGAAAAATGTACCTGGTGAAGTGGCTAGGTCACCCAGAAAGCTTCAATACCTATATAAAAGCTGATGCAGTGATGAAGCTTAATTAGTATGCAGCATGACTCCTAACCATTTCTACGTCACACTCCCGTCCTCCTCGTCCCTGTCTGTACACCCTAACAACACACTAGCCAACTTTGTAACCGGACTCCATGGGCCCAATGAGTTGGGCCGTGATTTGTATGAGGTGGGGATATGTGAAATTCAGCTGGATACCCTCTTTTTAAATATTGATTATAAAGATACCGTTTTTACGATTCTTAGAAACTGTGATGAGTGTGCAAAAGCCGGGTTAACTCGGGATGAAACTATACGTATTGTCCGGACTAAGGTTGCACAGTTTTTCAGTACAACAGTGACACTAGGACCTGGTCGTTATGATTCGGCTGAGGATGTTGTGAGAGACGACTTAAACGTGACTTTAAAAAACTGAAGTCTTACGAATGATTTATTATACGAAATCGTAAACAAAGGAAACCCTGCACATACTCTAATCCTAAAATCAAAGGTTAACAGAAATCTTAAAGACGGAAGTGTTCAAAATTATGACCTAGGGGCGATATCGATCAGCCTTCCAAAGAGACCTTTCACGAGGCACCGGATGACTTGTCCACCTTAGTCTACCAATGGAAGATGGAGAAATTGAATGTAATCTCTCAGCCTCCAGACATGTGCTATATTTACAGCAATATAGCGGAACACCAGTTTGTTGAGGATACCCAGGCACGCCTGCTACGCATAGCACACATCCCCAACCATAGAGGAAGGAGTTTGAGCATTACATATGACGTACCCCATTATGTGAATGTCGCAACTAACCTAATAGCCAATATCTCAATATATATAAGAAAGATTGAGGGTAAAAATTTCCATTCGGTGACGGGAGCTTAACAGTGAAGCTGCATTTTCGACGCACTGAGTTATAATGGACAGAGAGCCTTTCACCGTCTATCGAGGGGTGAGATGCCAGCGTGGTAGTGGAATTGGGTCCATTTTTTCATCCATACTACGCACCGCTGTCCCACTGTTGAAGAGGGGGGGCAAGGTACTTAGGGAGGAAGGCGTTACAAATAGGTTTTAACGCGGCAGAGGACATATTGGTTGGTAATAAGCCTAAACAAGCTCTAAAACCACATTTAAAACGGACACGCGATGAAATCATCAAAGATGCGAAGAGAAAAATGCGTGGTGGCATAAAGAAGAGAGCTGCTAGGAAGAAGGGGCTACCAACACGTGGGTGGTTGAAAGAAGAAGAGATCTGCTCGGAAGAAGGGGTTACTATCAATCACGTGGCGTTAAACGCAAAAGGAAACCAAAAAAGAAGTGCTCAAAGCGTATGAACCCTATGGCTGATCATTTTTTTTAACTGATATAAGCTGAGGACGCTACTCTCATGAATCATAGATTGACTAATACTCGTCGAGGGAAGGTGGCACTATTTCTGACTCGTCATGGCACGTTTCATCCATCCGTGTAGTTCACAGTGCTGTAAATCAATTGGGATGATAGTTGCGCGGCCTACCCTGAAACCAACTTTCTGCACTCCATATTCAGTCAGTGTGATGTATATTTAAATCAGACTAACATCTCGGCAGGCACGGGGTACTACCACCTACGAAGCTATCTGGAAAATGTCCTCAACTTTTCAAAAGAAGCGAAGGACACCTTTTTATCCGCCGAGGGGTATTACCACAATAAAGATGAAAACGGAATAAAGGATAAATTTAAAAATTCTAAAAAGAAGATATATGAATGTTTTGGACGTCTGCATACAGACTTTACTTTCCAGGAGAAGTTGCTTATGAACGGGGTAGATATCAAATTGAAGCTTACCCGCACGAACCCTCAGATCTGCATAAATCTGGGCACAAACCAAGAAGAAGGCGCGAAACCTGTTGTGATACACATCATGGAAACGTATTTGCGTATACGCCGAGTGAAATTAAGCTCCCCGAAGCAAATAGAAATTGAGAAAGATTTGGTACATGCCTCAGTGAAATATCCAATTAACAGAGTACAGACCAAGCTGTACACGATTCCCGCAGGGATGGCATCGAAACAGCTAGAAAACATTGCTCTTGGAGTCCTACCTAAAAGGATTTTAATTGGAATGCAAGACCACGCCTCGACGAATGGAAATTATAAAAACAGCGCCTTAAAATTATACGTAAATGGCATCGCCCTGGGTGGGGTAATGGATTTGGATTACTCAACAGATGCAGTGTTCCCGCTCTGCGCGAGAGCTTATAGTCCTTTGGTTCATAATACAGATGCGTGTGATGAACTTGGTTTCGGGATAACACAGAAAGAATTTGTTGAAGAATTTAACATCTACTCATTTGACATAACGCCTGACTTAACTGCTGGCGTAAATACGCATTTAAACCCCCAACAGAGCGGTACCATCTCAGTGAGGCTGGAGTTTGCCAAACTTATAGACGCGCCGGTTAGTGTACTAGTATACCTCGAGTCGCAAGCCCTAATAGAATTAAATAGATTTAGAAACGTAACCACAGATTTTTAAAATAGACGCGAATACACTCCAGAGAGTGATGAAAAGTGACTGTTTCGCGCGCTCAAAATTTATCGGAGTGTTCGCGAAGAATGAAATATTGAAGCTGGCTAGTTCGAGAAACTGGTACGGGGTTATCATTAACACCGACATTGTGGGGGGTGAGGGGATTCATTGGTTTGCAATCTATTTTAAAACTAAGGAAAGAATGTACTATTTCGATTCACTCGGATTTCTACCGTAGAATGAATCGGCAATTGTGAAGTTCATAGAGCAACTAGATGTGCCAGAGATTATTTGGAATCCATATCGTTCCCAAGGACATTATACTGAAACTTGTGGAATGTATTGTAGGTTGTTTCTCATGCATATGTCACGTGGGAAGGGTTTTATGAATTTTTTAAATTATTTGATTTATGCGAAACAAATATGAATGGTAAAAGTGTATGCAGACAGAAAAAAAAGGTTCCCATATGTTAGTACCCCCCTGTAATGTGTAAGATGTATATTGTGTAAACCTATATATACATTTGTATCCATTAAGAATTATGTAGCGGATGCTGGTACCGTTTTTGTACATGTTTTCTACTGTTTAATAAATAGAGATATATCACGTTTTGTTCTTACCCTAAAAAAATACATAATCTCCTCGATAACCTCGCATTCGCTTCGCTTGACCAGATGTGCGCCGGTACCACGACTTCTGGATCGTTGGGTAGGCTAAGCGGGGTGGCTACCACTTCATTTATCACCCTTTCGTCAAAAGTTGCAATAACACGCTCAAGTTCCGTCCCAGTCGTATAAAATTAAGTAAAAAGAAAGAGAAAATTATTTTTCAAAACGCAGGCAATTCTTAAAAGTTTTAATATTTCTAAAATCCTACCTGTGCAAGGAATATACAAATATAATCACGCCATATATATATATATATATATATATATATATATATATATATAACGTAAAGAACGACGCTTTGTATAGGAGAATTATGCGCGCAAGATGAGAGCGCAAGAACGAAACAAATGAAAAAATGAGGTACCCATTTTTTCATTTGTTTCGTTTTTTCGCTCTCATCTTGCGCGGATAATTCTCCTATACAAAGCGTCGTTCTTTACATATATATATATATATATATATTATATATATATGCGGAAATAACGACGATGGAGGTAGAAAATAATTGAAAATATTTTGCAAAACGCAATTATAAGTTAACTAGTACTGAATGAAACAGTGTATATAAATATACCCAGCATGCAATTCTTAATAGGTTTTAATATTTCTAATGAGAGTGGACAATAAATAAAAACCTACGATAACTTAAACATATGATTTTCTGAATTGAATAGAGAAACAAGATGCGAAACGTGTAAAAGGGCGCAATGCAATATTGCAAGATGTTGCCAATATCGCAAAGGCAATGTTGCAAGATGTTGCCATTTCAATGTTACCGTGTTGCGATGTACGATGTTGCAAATGTTGCAATGCAATGTTGCGAGATGTTTCACTGCAAAGTTGCAGGAATTTGCAAATGTTACAGTTCAATGTTGCGAGATGTTGCGACACTATATACAAATGATGATATAATCGCAATGGAAACAGAGAATAATTAAACACAACGGGGATAATTTTTACGTTGTAGAAAAATTCAGAACAAAAGGAAATTAGATTGCCAATTATAAATGAGAAAGAATACAAACTAATTTTCAATGCTAATAAATAAATAAATGAGTTTTGTTTGCGCTGAGAGATACTGTCTGCGGTTAGGTTAGGTTAGTTTACGCACGGTTAGGCTATGCTAGGATAGGGTAGGTTAGGCTAGTTTCCTTAGTCTATGCTAGAATAAGGTAGGTTAGGCTAGTTTCCTTAGTCTATGCTAGGATAGGTCAGGTTAGGCTAAGTTAGGTTAGATTAGGTTAGGCTAGTTTACGCCTGGTTAGTCTATGCCAGGATAGGCTAAGTTAGGCTATGCTATGCTAAGTTAGGCTAGGTTAGGTTAGTTTACGCCCGGTTAGGTTAGGTGAGGCTAAGTTAGGCTAGGTTAGGTTAGGCTAAGATAGACTAGGTTAGGTTAGTTTACGCCCGGTTAGGTTAGGCAAAGTTAGGTTAGGTTGGGCTAGGTTATGATAGAATATATATTTCGCTATTGGGGCTTTGCACGCATCAGTTTATATATATATATAGAGAGAGTTAGGGTTAAGCTCTGAGATTAGTTTACACCCATCTTAAAGCTCCATTACGAGTTTGATTGCAGATAAAAGTATTGGCCACTATATATATATATATATATATATATATATATGGGACACAGACATTAAACATAATTTTTCAAAATGCATTTATTGCAGTGTGATAACTTAAAATCCTATGGCAATGTTGAATTATCGTGAAAATAATCTTAAAGCTCCATTACGAGTTTCATTGCAGATAAAAGTATTGGCCACCATATATATATATATACATATATATATATATATATTTATATATATATATATATATATATATATATATATATATATATATATATATATATATATATATGTATGGGACACAGACATTAATTAAACAATTTTTCAAAACACTTATTATGACACTTAGGGATACTCGCATCTGCAGGTTCTCTTCAATGAGTGAACCTTGCACATCGTTACAAATTTTCATAACATTCTGTGTTGAAAAGAGTTCGCCCCGGCCTGCAGCGTTGAAAAGATGTACCACTGCATGGGCATATTCGGACTCGCATTCCAGTAAATCGGGTGATTCGTAGAGCTCAGTCATTGTTCTATAATTCACTATCTGGAGAAACTGGGTCTCTGCGCCGTGATTCGCTCTTTATAGGGGGGGCATGTGGCCTACCCACAAGAACGAACCTTTGCACCCTATTGGCTACCGGTGAATTTTGGGCGGGTATTAGAACCTAGGCCTGCATTTTCGACCAACCCGAGGACCTGGCTCCTCCCAACAGTGTCGTGATTGGGTGATTCCATGGAGTCTGGGCATGAATTTGGGCGGACTTTAGCGGTAGGCTTGCTTGGTACCCAACCGAGGTCTGGGCACAGTGTCGTGATTGGCTGAAATCAAGAAGTCTGGACGTGCCGTCTGCCGCGAATCGCGGTCCCCATTACGTGAGACAAATTTCATTTTTCTATGATGGGCATAAAGCTCTTATCGTAGATTAAATATTGATTTAAGATTTGAGATCCAAACCACCGGCTTGTTTGAAATGAGTTTGTTATCCTAAGAAACCTTTGATTATTCCTTGAACAATACAATTCGGTTTTCTGCGAAAAATAAATTTAAGATACATGCCATATCTTGTTTTGTCTATTTTTTTTTTTCAGAAAACTCATTGTCATGCTTTGGAAGGTTAAAAGCAAATATATCTACTGTGGAAGACGTCTTGTCCATTACGGGTAAACCGCGTATTTGCATATATGGCCGCATTCTGTTTAGAAAATACATGTATTGTGTGTGTTGTGCCAAACTAGCATAAAATAATTTTAGAATACTTTGTATGATAAATTTGGTATTTATATGGACAAATCAAGTTTGATTAGGTTATCGTTGGTATGCCTAAAACATACAATACATCATCGGAAATATGTGTGAAGGGCCGAAAAATATCTGCTCTAAAATTGCCTTTCTGACCGTAGATCAAACTCGAAAGATACGACATAAAAACATGCCTTTTCATGTACATTTCCAAGATTATCAAAATTGAAATATATATATATATATATATATATATATATATATATATATCATTAGTAGTGGTAATAATATTAATAATAATAATTTCACGCTTACTTAGAAACAAGTATTGAAGCACTATATATGGGTTAAAGTTTCGCGTTTTATTGCAAAAATAATGCAGAGAGGAATAAAGCAAATATTCTTAAATTCGTTAAGTATATAATATATATATATATATATAATGAATCATTTGAAAGCTTTTTTCGGTGATTTAATTATTTTCTTTTTCGTACGAGAAACAGAAACAAGTATTGAAGCACTATATATGGGGTTAAAGTTTCGCGTTTTATTGCAAAAATAATGCAGTATAGAAATAAGCAAATATTCTGAAATTCGTTTAAGTATATATATATATATATATATATATATATACTGTATGTATATGTATATATATATATATAATTAGACCGTTTCACGATTATATGGTAATTTTTCAAATTGAATTTTCATAAACGCACACTTTTATTTTTTTATATAAAGGAAGAAAAACAAATAGACAAAATATCATTTTATTTGAATGATAAAAAGGCACCCCTCAGATGGCACTTCTTTTACATTAATGGATAATTAGAGCAAATATAAGACTGAACGAAAAATATGTTTTAAAACAAAGCGACTTAAATTCTATTTAAGACATATATTGATTAAGAATATAGGGATTTCAGTGGCTGAGGGACCTCCTTTCTCTGATTTTCAATGATTTGAAAGGCCAGTTGTCTCTCTTCCTCACTCTTTGTGAGCTTCTCATTAAACTCTGTAGCCAGTTTGACTCCTCGTTCAGCACAGTCGTTGATTACTTTGACTGCCATGACCCGATTACGGTGCTCCTCAATGTCTTCAAGTTTCTTGGGAATTTCTATTTTCAAACACTTGAAGAAGTCTTGTGTTTGAGTTGTGACAAAACTGGTAATCTTTAAGTCATTGGGGTTTTGCAACATTCGGGGGTCCACCTTTCTTGCCCTCACTTTTCGAGGAGGCGCGTGGTGAAGGTTGTGGAGCATTAGAACCTTATCATCTTCAGTCACGAGGTTTGAGAAAAAGCCAAATCCTACAAGATCCTCACTCAAGTACCAACCATGGTTCTGAAGTTTTTGAGGGCTGTAGCACCCACTTCCTTATCAACCTGGATCTTGTAGATATGTAGCATCTTGAGGAGGGCCAAATCATTTGCTGGAGCATCAATTCCAACTGGAGATGTATACCAAGCTTGAAGATAAACTGTCACTGAAAAGGCGTTTATTCGTATCAGAGCTTGTTTTTCATGAGGGGTGAGAAGGAATTGGTTCCTAAATAAGTAAATTTTTAAAGAATAGATGCCCTTTCCCATCCATCTAGCTCTGCTGTAAGCTCCTGGGTAGTGGAATCTGCTATCAGAGCCTTTATTTGTTTTAGGCATTGGACAACCAAGGAAGATAAGTGCAAGTTCTAAGTATTCCCTGTAGTCACCTCGAGTGTGGCCCTCTTGAAGTTTGGAGTTGATGAAAGAAATAAGCTTGTCTCTGTGCTTCAAGATCCAATGATCTAAAGATTCTGAGGTGAGATCATTGGGTTCAGAGGGCTTGTAATTCTGCTGATCAATGTTATCCCAACAATCTCTGAATCGATTGAATAAGGGAATTTGTGGACCCGAAGAAGAGAAAAACATGTCAAAAACTGCAGTGATAAGAAGCTCGTGGATATGCTGGCAACATGCCAGAAAAAGGAGTGATCTCTGAAGGGCCTTTTGGATGATGGTACAAGCCCCAGCATGGATACCTGTATTGCTTGCAGTAGTATCAAAACAAAGGCCTGCTACCCACTCATTTACTTGTGGCCATTGCTTCAAGACATCTAAAACTGCTCTCCCCATTTCTTCTCCCGTTCCAGAAATAAGCTTTGGAATAGACAGTAATTTTTCTAATTCGCCTGCACCAGTCACAACAATGGGCATTACATCAATCTTACCCCCATGCATAGATGGAAGAAGCTTTCCATCAAATTGAATTATTAAAGGGGTATTTGGTTGGAAACTGGCTTTAATGTCTTCTCCCATCTGCATCCGTGTTGATCGCCGAGACCTGTAGATAGAGGATGATGAAAGTGTGATCTCTTCAATTTCCACTCCAGCAGCTGAAAGGGCAGGTGCCACAATGTGCATAGCAGCTCTTGCAGATGTTCCAGTGCGGTCCAAAGCAGCCAAGAACTTTTTATCCCTAACAATTACACCTGGTTCAAGCTTCTCCTTTTTTGAAGATGATGATGAGAGTGCTCTGTAGAACAATTCATCACCAGATGATTCTTCACTTCCTCCTGAACCGGAATTTTCACATTGGTTGAGATCCACAACCTTTGTCAATTGCCTCATTTCTTCCTTTGATTTCCTGCGAAGTTTTTCCATTCTTTCCATGCTTATCTGTCGTGCTTTTGCCTTTCTTGAAAACTCCTTGTCTTCTGGACCCATAATCATTTTCCGATCGTTCCTTTGATCCTTAAGAAAATCTTTATCCTCCTGCAATTTTATTTCTGTTTCCACTTCTGAATGAGCTACATCGAAAAGCTTCTTTAAGCTGGTGACAAATTCTGCTTCATTCTTCTCTTGGGTAGGAGTTCGTCGAGTTCGGTTCTTGACCAGCCCTTCATGCTTATTGTAAAGCCTTTTAAGCTTTGAGACAATATAAGGCTTGTGGGATGTAATTAAGGAGGCTTTTTCCCACATAGCAATAACTTCGTTGGCTACAGTTGCGCAAGCTACAGAGACATCTTGCTTTCCCACCTTAATGTGATAAAAAAGACGTTTAAGGACATCACTGTTAGTTGGAAGCTGCTTCTCAGAAAAACCCTCTTCCAGCACTTGTCCGACCAACCAGACTTCACACTTGTTTCTGGTTTTTGCCATAATTCTGAGGGAAAAAGTTTTACCACCTGTTAGTCTTAATAATAATATAATATAATCATTAATCACTCACCTAAATTATATTATGACTTGATTACTGTATGAAAGTTGTAAAGTAACATGAAGTAACCTTTCTAGAACAGTAAACTTGTGAAAATATCAGTAATTATAGATGAAAAAGCAAATAAAACATCATATAATCCATAAAGGGAAAAAATGGAAATTCTAGAATAGTTATCCTGAAGGAAGAATTTTCCAGAATTCTCTCTAAAGAATATAGGGGGGTTACTGGACCATTCCTGAAAATGACCTACTTATCTTCCAATTTTATTTATGAATTTTATATACCAAATTTAAGAGGACATCACAAAATAAATAAATATATTTGCCAGAAAAATGAAAATTTTCTCATGAGGGGTAAAATAGATATGCATTGAGGGGTGGGATAACAATAAGCTCTTGTCTTAATATTTTGCATGGTCTTTATTCATGACATTACTTTTTTAGTATGTGTGCGTTGAGCCATCATAAATTTCTATTTTTCGAAACGGCCTAATATATATATATATATATATATATTATATATATATATATAATGAATCATTTGAAAGCTTTTTTCGGTGATTTAATTATTTTCTTTTTTCGTACGAGAAACAGAAACAAGTATTGAAGCACTATATATGGGGTTAAAGTTTCGCGTTTTATTGCAAAAATAATGTAGTATAAAAATAAGCAAATATTCGTAAATTCCTTTAAGTATGTATACATAATGAATCATTTGAAAGCTTTTTTCGGTGATTTAATTATTTTCTTTTTTTTGTACGAGAAACAGAACAAGTAAACAAGTACTGAAACACAATATATGGGGTTAAAGTTTCGCGTTTTATTGCAAAAATAATGCAGTATCGAAATAAGCAAATATTCTTAAATTCGTTTATATGTGTCTGTGTGTGTGTGTGTGTGTGTGTGTGTGACGGGCGTCATTAGGAAATTATTTTCTTTTGAATTGAAGTGTTTTACCCCAGCCTTAGACCTGCGGTTGGGATTTATTTTCCGTACGAGTAGTTTCTACACCCCACCTTAGACATACGGAGCTCTTTTTTCTTTCTTTTTGGAATTGAAGTGTATTATCCTCACCTTAGTCCCACGGGGAACATTAGGGTACCCTGAGTAACGAGTCCCACCCGGGGTATAAACCCGGTTCCTTTTAGCGCACGTGCACTGTGACACTTGGCTGAGGCGCAGGGCACCCAACAACCGGACGGGGTGATGCCAGGGGCGCCCAGCAACCGGATGCAGGGGGCTCGTGCGCGCCAACGCGCGGCGCGTCAACTGATGCACTGGCTGATGATGCCCGGAAGAACTGGCTGATGATGC
Source organism: Bathynomus jamesi (assembly GCA_023014485.1). Taxonomy (NCBI): domain Eukaryota; kingdom Metazoa; phylum Arthropoda; class Malacostraca; order Isopoda; family Cirolanidae; genus Bathynomus; species Bathynomus jamesi. The sequence continues at coordinate 264,552 of JAJOZX010001357.1, read as the reverse complement.
CCTGAGGCACTGGCTGATGATGCCCGGAGGAACTGGCTGATGATGCCCTGAGGCACTGGCTGATTAAGCCAACTGGCTGATTAGGGGCACTATAAGAGAACGGCTGGATAGCTGAAGGAGTCATATGCGTCTGACAGCTGTCGGACGAGCACCTCCTTCTCCTCTCCTCTTCCTCTCTCTCTCTGCCCCTTTGGGGGGTTCAGCTTGGGGGATAACTCCAAGTTGCATACCCCTTGCAACCCCATTTTGGGGTTGGCAACAAATGGGGGTGGGGTGCCCTGCAACAAAGGGGGTGGGAGTGCCTTGCAACAAAGGGGGTGGGGTGGCACTCGTGCAACATTATGAAATTGCAATTGCACTCATGGATTTTGCGCCCAAACTACTAATGACCTTCAGATTGTCTACCTTAATATTGTTACTGTTAAGAAACTTTATCACTCCCTTAGAAATGTTAGTTGAATTTCCAGTCACAGGAGTGAAGTGCCCAAGATATTTTGATTCTGGTTCAGCTATGAGCGTGATGTGTTCCTCAGTAATTGTTGTACTGTAGTACCTCCCATCCTTACAGATATTTGCTTTAGTTAAGTCCTTTCTTCCATCAAAATACAATGTTTCTATATTTTCTTCATTTGATTTACTCAACTCCTCTCTGATCTTCTTTCTCTGCCGTCTCATCTTATTCTTATCCGCAACATTGTGATAATCTTCAGAGGTAATGAGATCAAAATCTTCCAGAACAGCAGAGGCAACGGCTGCACCAGCTCTGTCTGATATTCAGAATCGGTTACAAGTTTTTGCTAATGAAGGCAATTTGCGAGTGAGCTTATGTGCTTCACCTGATTTCTTTATACCTTCCTCAATGTGATCATCATCATCACGCTCTCTATCTGTATCTGTTGATGTGTCAGAATCAGGAATTGTATGAAAGTTATCCCAGTCCATTGGCTCTTCCCTGGAAGTGGATGGGTTATTGATATCTCCATCTTCAATGTTTTTAGAAAATCGTGCTCTTTCTTGTTCTTTACTCTCAGATCTTATTTGCAGTTTCTTCGTTGTCTGTAAATCAATACTGCCTATTGCCATTTTTCGTGCACCTCTTTGGTCAATTAGGTAAGAACGTTCCATGGCAGGAACTTTTAGCTCTTTTTCACAAGTGCAAGAAAACAGATCATGGCATTTGCAGGCAGCAATATCAAAAAGCCTTTGATTTTTGGATTTGAACGCGGTCAGTTTAGATTCAAAATCTTTCCTTTTTCTACCAGTCTTCATCATATTTTTAAATTTTTCATGACCATCCTTTACTCTGGCTAATATTTGCTGTTCTGATATTGTTGGAATTAATGCACTTTTCTAGATCTCTTTTACCTTTGATGTAACTATTCTTGCAACATCATTAGCATTTGGCTCTTTTTACCCTCACTAGCTATAAGTAAGAGATATCTTGTTTGTAAATATTCTTTTAAAACGTCTTCATATAGGGGAAGTTGATTTCCACTGAGCTCAGCTTTCCCAAAAAGGGAAACAGCTGGACTCATGATTTTTTCAACAGTTGCTTTCACTTTTACGGCCTCAGCCATTTCGAATAATTTGGGAAAGTCACTCTGTTAGTGTAACAACGCGTATTTAACTATTCAAATAATCAATTCTGAAAAGAAAAATTGTATATATAAATTATATATATTCTGGACGAAACACAGTAAAAAAAAACTTAACAGCAACAAGAATGCAAAAAGTACAATAAAATCTTAATAAAAAATCATAATTGCCAAATAATTAATAAAGTTTACGTATTTAAATAAAGTTTTAAAAGGTTTAAAGTTTTTTGTAATGTTTTACGTTGTACTTGCAATCTTCAGAGGACTTGCGGAACATCTAAAACTTGATTAATTTAGTTTTTTTAATTATTTTTGAGCATTTATGGTGCATCTACAAATTTCTTGGACACAGGCATGTGGCAATTCACAAACTTAATTTTTCGAGCCGGCCTAATACAAAGAAAGAAGAGGAAAAGGTGGTAGAAGTAAAAAAGGATAATCCAAAATAATTCTATAGCTCTGCCAAAAGGAAAACAAAAACGAGCCCTTAACCCTTTAACGCCGGAATTGTTTGTAGGGTTAAGTTATGAATGCGTGTATTTGAAACGTTACCAAAATGTAGCGGTTGTTCTTTTAGGGTTAAGGAAAGAAAATAATGAACTAACCGACGATCTAAAAGAAATATCTGAAACATTGAGAGCCCAGTATGGATCTTCCTTCAGTACCCCAAAAAGTGAGAAAGAGATACCCGACATAGATGCATTCTTTGAAAAGAAATTGTAAGGAGAGTGAAAAACAGATTTTTACTTTAACCTCGAAGATGTAGCGGGAGCTAGAGGACAAATGAATTCACATTCAGCTGCAGGCATGGAAAAATGGAACGAATTATTGATAAAAACTGTAAAAAGGAATAGCTACACCCTCACACTGGATATCGAGAAGATCCCGAGACACTGGGGAAATACCGAGCATCTTGAAAAAGAGTAAACATGTTCCCTATGTATAAAGGAGGGGATAGCTCTCAAGCAAAGACGTCCCACCTCACAAAAGTATTTGAAAGAGTAGTTAGAGCGAAAATCTACTTCTTGGAGACACTGGAAAGATTCAACGAAAATCAGCACAGATTCCGATCAGGAAGATCATGGAAGATCATACCTACCACAACATATAGAGCACTATAACGATATCCTAAATGCACTGGAAGGCAATGAAAATTATGATGTCATATACACGGATTTTGCTAAAACTTTCGACAGATGTGATCATGGTATAATACCACATAAAATGAAACATATCTGAAAGTAGTATCACCGCAAAAGGTTAGAGTGCAATGCAATGATACAATGTAGCAATGAGTGCCAGTGCCAACCCCAGGGTGCCAAAAAAAGAAAGAAGGAGGGGAACTCCTCCAGCACGCTGGAGGGATCCACCTGACTTCTTTAGGAGAGAAGGTGGCCTCGCCCTCCAAAGGAGTATACCTAACCGAAGAGAGAAAGGAGGAGAGAGAGGTGTTCGCCTGGCTCCTGCCAAGCGCATATTGAGATTTCAGCCGACCGACCGCTGTCTTATAAGATCCTAACCCGCCATTAGCGTAGAAGCCCGTACCTCCAGGCATTATCAGCCAGCTGGGACAGTACAACGTTTGGACAGCCAAGAAACGCAAACAAACGCACGTACACTCCCGACTATACATCCATAAAGCCACAATTATTACACACACAACCATATTCACGTTCACAGATTATATGCACCGGGTTCGAGACCCGGTGACCACAACGGTGCGCAGCAATCGTTCATCCTTCCACACAAATGGTTGGCAGATAAATGGGAACCCCGGGTATCCTAGTGGTTAAGACGCTGAGACTGCTGGATTCCGCGTTAAACAGTAGGTCTAAGGTGGAGTGACAAGGTTGACCTTCGTCAGAATGAACGATTCGGGTGGAAGCTAACGAAAGGTTAGCCAAAGGAAAGCCTATATATGTACAGTTTCGGAAAAAGTTTTAAACAAATTCTGAAAACTATAAAAAATTACTAATTAGTACAAGAAGTGTACACAATCACATGTTTCATTCTAAAGTTGTAGGACGGGATACTTCTGGGCACACACACACAAACACACACACACACTACACCACTCTTTGTAAACTCGCTGGACAGTACGCGTTGACACACCAACAAATTGGGCTACTTCAGACATTTTGTGTCCGTGGGCTCTGCCAAACACGATGGCTCCTTTTTGCCACTGAGTAACGTCTGCCTCACGACCCATTTTGCAGACTATATCCAACACACACTTTGTTCTTCACCACCTCACGAAACAGATCTGATCCTGTGTGCTACGTCACCGCTACTTGTCACTTACCAATGCTACATCAGCACCCTCTGTGTGACCTTGAACTTCCTACTATCGGTGCTATTAGGGGTGACTAATTTTTTGTCCTGTGTGCTATATATATATATATATATATATATATATATATATATATATATTACAGGTAATAAACTTTGACTATAAACTTTAAACCGATACGATCTCCCCGCCTCGGCCAGTTAATTTTTAAAATTATTTTCCAGTTTCAGGCGATTCATTTTTCAGAGGAATTAGCCACAGATATCTAGAGAATACAGAAGTTTATGGTATGGCTAATCTCCCCGTCACGGCAAGTTAATTTTTTAAAAGTTATTTTAGATGGGTGTAAATCCCTTCATATATATATATATATATATATATATATATATATATATATATATAAGCACACAGGACAAAAAATTAGTCACCCCTAATAGCACCGATAGTAGGAAGTTCAAGGTCACACAGAGGGTGCTGATGTAGCATTGGTAAGTGACAAGTAGCGGTGACGTAGCACACAGGATCAGATCTGTTTCGTGAGGTGGTGAAGAACAAAGTGTGTGTTGGATATAGTCTGCAAAATGGGTCGTGAGGCAGACGTTACTCAGTGGCAAAAAGGAGCCATCGTGTTTGGCAGAGCCCACGGACACAAAATGTCTGAAGTAGCCCAATTTGTTGGTGTGTCAACGCGTACTGTCCAGCGAGTTTACAAAGAGTGGTGTAGTTCGCAATCAACTGACAATCGACGGCGTAACTGTGGCCGGAAAACAATTCTCGACAATAGGGGCCGCCGCCATGTTTCTCGTCTAGTAACTGCAAATCGTTTTCAAACCAGAGAACAATTGCTCCAAGAAACCAATGAGGTTCTCCAGCGACCAATTTCCGAACGGACATTGCGGCGAGAACTGCATGCGATGGACATCTGGAGCAGGGTACCACGGAAGAGGCCGCTGTTAACAGCAAGTCACAAATTGGAACGTTATAAATGGGCTCAGAGGCACAAAAACTGGACTGCGGCAGATTGGAAACGTGTAATTTGGTCCGATGAGTCCCGTTTTTGTTTGTTCTCCAATGATGGGAGGCGACGAGTACATCGCAGGTCCAATGAAGCCTTTAATCCTGAATGCGTCGAAGGTGTTGTTCAGGCTGGAAACAGAAAGTGAAGCGCAGGAATAGACACCCACGGACTCTGGCGGAACTTCGGGACCGGCTGATGAACGAGTGGCAGCAAATCGATGTTCAGTACATGCACAACCTCGTAGAGTCTCTGCCTCGCCGGATTCGTGCGGTTATCAAGGCCAGAGGCGCCGTCACACGTTATTAGGTACATTCTGAGAGGGGTGACTAATTTTTTGTCCGGTGTGCTTATATATATACACATTTTAACTGTAAAACAACACACAGTATAATTAATGTAAAGAACGACGCTTGTGTAGAAGAGCGTTCCGCAAAAGATGGAGGGAGAACAAACGAATTAAAAATGAGGTACCTCCCAGGAATCAAACCCGGGATCATCCAACTGCCGGTCGGATATGCTAACAACTTCACCAAGGACCCCGTTTAGTCAGTACTCGTAATTTACCTACATACGAGCGGAATCAAATGCCCTGAGGGTGCACCTTCGCATGCCGTACATATATACAGTACATTTTAACTGCAAACAACACAGTATAATTAGTGTAAAGAACGACGCTTGTGTAGAAGAGCGTTCCGCACAAGATGAGGAGGGAAAACGAGCAAATGAAAAATGAGGTACCTCCCAGGACCCAGGAATCGAACCCGGGATTATCCAATTGCTGGTCGGATATGCTAACCACTGCACCAAGGACCTCGATGAGGCAGTACTCGTAATTCTCCTACATACGAGCGGAATTGAATGCCCTGAGTGGGCCCATACATGCTGTACATATATACATTTTAACTGCAAACAACAAACAGTATAATTAATGTAAAGAACGACGCTTGTGTAGAAGAGCTTTCCGCACAATATGAGGAGGGAGAACGAGCAAATGAAAAATGAGGTACCTCCCAGGAATCGAACCCGGGATCATCCAATTGCTGGTCGGATATGCTAACCACAGCAACAAGGACCCCGATTAGTCAGTACTCGTAATTCTCCTACATATGTATGTATGTATGAGAATTACAAGTACTGACTAATCGGGGTCCTTGATGCAGTGGTTAGCATATCCGACTGGCAATTGGATGATCCCGGGTTCGACTCCTGGGAGGTACTTCATATTTAATTTGCTCGTTCTCCCTCCTCATCTTGTGCGGAACGCTCTTCTACACAAACGTCGTTCTTTACACACACACACATATATATTCTTTAAACACACACACACATATATATATATATATATATATATATATATATATATATATATATATATACATATATATATGAGGTGTCGCGCGTCTTAAGGTACCTAAGCGCCACCACAGGCGAAAACGTGTTTTTGATGGATATCACTATTTTCACCCTTCCTCTATCGCGTGGTTTGGGTTATAATGACCTTACGACACTTGAAGTATGGTTGAAAACCTTATGAAGCGAACTACTTTTTTCACCTCTATCGCCAGCCAAAAGTTCACTCAAAGTTCGGCATAATAAGAAAATTAAAAAATTAAAAAAAATATATATAAAATATAAAATATGAAAATCTATTCCAAAAACTCATCAACATCCATCTTCATTAGCATACTTAGAACTCTAATTTAGCCAAACATGAACGTTCTACCTCAATTAATAACAGATACTATTGCCAGAATATTGCTGAACTTTGGAGGCCATTTCTGACGAATTTTAGGTACCTTAAGACGCGGGACCCCTCATTATATATATATATATATATATATATATATATATATATATGTTATTATTCGCTTTTTGACCCAGTCACACCCAGCTATAACAGCAATATATAGTGAATAACCAATCAAAACTGAGTAAGAAAATATATATATTATCTTGTGCAAATTTGTATAAAATGTACTATTTTCTAAAAAAATATTTTCTACTTCCTGATATGTACGTATATAAATTTCGGTTAATTTGTTTATTTTGGCTACCTTTTTTGGAGATTTTCATTCAACTATTAGTTACTTTGTTTATTTTTGGCTACTTTTTCTTGATTTTGCCTACTTCTTTCTGTTACTCGTTAGTTTGGTGATTTTCGGTCTAGAACCATGACGTGTCAATCTTGTGAACTTGATTTTGAAGACCTAATCCGTCTCGTTGGCCTCGATGAAGATAAAAGTGTAGATGTTTTTTCCAATCACGGCATAATTCCGAAATCCGTGATTTGTCCTAAACGTAATACTGCCTGTATTTTAAGACAAGACTCGAAGATGTTTAGGTGCCGTAAAAAAAATCCAAAAAATATGCGTGAGTGTGGATGTACTGTTTCTATCGTTAAGGGCACGTGGCTGGAACATTGCAACTTTTCGGTGAATAAAAACCTCCGCTTCATAAATATTTATTTGCGAAAATATTTTTCACAACGTTATGCCCAGAAAGTTATCAAACTAGGCAGTGAGTCCATTGTTACCTGGAAATCTTTTTGTAAATAAGGTGACTGGTTAGGTTAGGTTGTTAGGTTAGGTTAGGTTAGGTTAGGTTAAGTTACGGTAGGTTAGGTTAGGTTGTGTTTAGCACGAATGCAAACTTTTCTGGTCGATTTTGAGGTGTTTTGCAAGAATCTGCCATCCGTTTCCTGTGCAAATGCGTAGTTTTCGAGATGACGATATCTAGAAAACTACGCATTTCCACAGGAAACGGATGTCAGATTCGTGCAGAACACCTCAAAATTGACCAGAAAACTTTGCTCTCATTATAAAAAGAGACTGGGTCAAAAAACGATAATTACCATATATATATATATATATATATATAACTTATATATATATATATTTTCACAGTTGAGGCAATAAATGGATATTTATCATAAGCGATTTCTGGATACCATAAAGATTAAAGCGATGCGATCTGTTCCCGATTTCCAATTTTAATTTCCAATGTTGGTAAATCCCCCCATATATATATATATATATATATATATATATATAATATATTATTACAGGTAAGGTCGTAAAACAGATGTTTATGGTGCAGCAGCCCTCTCCGTCACGGCCAGTTAATTTTTTTAAAAACTATTTTCCAGGTTTATGGCGATTGTAATTATCGCATATATATATATATATATTAGCACAGGTAAGGTAATAAAAGGGTGTTTATTATACCTTCATATTTCCCTTCCCCCACCCATTTCATCGGCGCCCCAGAAAAACAAGATTTATTTTCCAAACAAAGCGTTTCTCTCTCTCTCTACGATTCTGAAAGAAGTCTATGGATTGGGTATGTTATATATGACACGCCCCAGAATTCACAGATCAGCCAATTACACCCTAGTGGGCGGAGCCCCATGACCTCTGGTTGGTGGATGGCAGCACTCACACGTTATGCGCCACCCAAATTTCACCGACGGCCAATAGGAAACTCGTGATTCGGCTATTGTGGGTGTTTACAATTAGGATAGTGTATATAAAAGGGGGCCTTTTCAGTTGGAATCCACATCAGCTGCATTTATCAATGAGTACTACAGAAATATATCGCCATGAGCCAGTCACAGCAGCTTTACATCTCCCTGCAAGTGTTTGAAGACGGGATTTCTATGCAGAGGCTACTTTCCACCTTTTTGCAGCGTCAGACCGGAGTGCTCTTCTCTCCACACAAAGCATTGCAGAAATTTGCGAAGGAATGCAAGAATCATCCGTTGAAGACGATATTAAAATGTAAGTATTTAATTTAATTTGTAAAGCAGATGATGCGTAGCTAATCTTACTTTTGAAACTGTCAGGATATCTGCTTTGGGATTATATTTTGGTGGACTTCCCTAACCGGGCGTAATATAACCTAACCGGGCAGAATATAACCTAACCTTGCCCAACCTAACCGGGCATAATATAACCTAACCAAGCGTAACCTAACCGGGCATAATATAACCTAACCTAACCCACTTTAACCTAACCGGGCATAATATAACCTAATCTAACACAAATGAACCTAACCTGACCTAATTTAATAATCCGAAACTTGTATCCGTACTCGGTAGAGGTGTGATATCTTTTAAGATTTTTTATAATACGCAAATTTCGTGGACGTTAAAAGTTACTTCGCAAGATCTTAATGGAGGACTCTTTCTCGTTTATAATTTATTTAGTAATCTCATTTTATCTTTTTAGAGTTTTTCTTGGCCAAACGTTTTTCTACATCGAAAAAAATTATGAAATATAGATGCTCTTTTCTTTATATGGGCGTCTATTTATTAATGCTAGTCGGAACGTTTTGTTTTAAAATTTGAGTTACGATCTGTACCGCGTTAATTTATGTCGCAGATAACATCATATCATTCGCTCTCTAATTATCACCCGGTTTTCGGATTAACTAATTCGGTTTAACATTTCCTTGCGTATTATTTTTCTTATGTTATTCTAGCTAACTGCTGATATTTGTATTGAATCTAAGGGGACGTGTCTTTTTGATTAACGGTTAATATGTACGGTAATAGTATAAAGAAAGTGTGTATAAAGTAAAGCAAGTAAAGAGGCAAATCCGATTTGAAATGATTTAAGTTAGTTTGAACTTGTTTTTTAAATTAGTGTCCATTCTGTGAAGAGATTCACTATGGACTAATCATGTTAATTTCTCATTAAAGGACCGATGCGGAACTTGATCGTGTTATATCTACTTTTCGCGATAGCTTCGATGAAAGGCAAATAAATGACAACGATTTGGAGGCTCTACCGCGCAGTCAACCCAGTGACCTGAATACCGAGGTCGAGGTATTGGCGCACATCCAATCCAACGAATGCCAGTTCATCGAGGAATTAATGTAAGTTTTTTTTGTGGTTAAGAAAAATACCTTGTATTTTCATTCAATTTATTAAATGGTAGGAGGCATGTTTTAGTACAATACGGTTTACAGAAATAGCGTCCATTAAATAAGACCAACATTAATGGAAACATTTTACATTTATAATTATTATATATATATACATACGTAAAACTTTACACAATATAGTTACAAATATATATACACACGTAAAACTTTACACAATACAACGATTGCGTACAAATGGGAACCTTTTTTTATCTGTCTGCATACCATTTCATCATTAATCTCAGTGTCGCACAAATCGAATAATTTTAAGAAATTTATAAATCCCTTCCCACATGACATGTGCGGGAGAAATGAAAGGCAATACATGCCACAAGTATTACTAAAATAGCCTTGGAAACGGTAAGGATTCCAGACAATTTCAGGGACATGTAGCTGTTCGATAAATTGTACAACCACAGGTTCACTCCAGGGTTGAGTGCCGAGTGAATCAAAATAGTACATTCTTTCCCTAGTTTTAAAATAGATTGCAAACCAATGAATTCCCACACTACCAACAATGTCGGTGTTGACAATAAGGCTATACCAATCTCTCGTAGTTGGCAATTTCAATGTTTTATTCTTCGCAAACACACCGACAAATTTGGAGCGTATGATTCGGTCGCTTTTCATTACTCTCTGGAGTGTATTCGCGTTCATTTTAAAAGCCAGTGACACCGTTCCGGAAGCTGTCAATTTCTATTAGAGCTTGTGTTCGAGGTACAGTAGTACATTAATAGGCGCGTCTATAGGGTTGGCGAATTCCAATCTGACTGAGATGTTCCCTCTTTGTTTTGGACTTAAGTGTGTATTTATACTAGCAGATAAGTCAGGGGTAATATCAGATGAGTAAAGGTTAACTTGTTCGACAAATTCTTTCTGCGTTACGCCAAACCCAAGCTCGTCACAGCCACCGGCAATATGGGCCAGATTACTATAAGCTCTCGCGCAGAGTGGGAACACCGCGTCTGATGATAGTCCATAACCATAGTCCCCCCAATGCAACCCCATTTATGTATAGAGTTATATTTTAAGGCCGAAATTCTCGAATTTAAAGGCAGTCTTTTTATATTTTCCATTCGTCGAAGCGTGATCCTACATTCCAAATAATATCCTTTTAGGTAGAACTCACAGGGCCACGTTTTCTAGCTGCTTCGAGGCCAACCCGGCGGGCACCGTGTATAGCTTGATCTGTACTCTGCTAATTGGGTATTTTACTGTTGCGTGTATTAAATTGTTTTCAATTTCTACATATTTCGGGGAACTTAATTTCACTCGCCGTATACGCAGATATGTTTCCATGATGTGAATCACAACGGATTTTTCGCCCTCTTCTTGATCAGGTCCCAGATTTATGCAGATCTCATGATTCGTGCGGGTGAGTTTTAGCTTCATGTCAATGCCGTTCATAAGCAGTTTTTCCTGGAACGTGAAGTCTGTATGAAGACGCCCAAAACATTCGTATATCTTTTTTTAAGAATTTTTAAATTTATCCTTTCTACTACTTTCATTTTTAGTCTGATAATAGCCCTCGGCAGTTAAAAAGGTATCATTCGCTTCTTCGCGGTATCCTTCGCCTGATTTAAATACACCTCACACTGGCTGAAACGCGCCATGACGAGTGAAAATAGTGCAACCTCTCTCGAAGTAGTAATCAGCTTATGATTCGTGAGAGTAGTGTACTCAGCTTATATCAGTTAAAAAAATTATCAGCTATAGGCTTCATACGCTTAGAACACTTCTTTTTTGATGTCTTTTTACATTTAGCACCACGTGTTGGTTATCCCTTCTTCCGGAGAGCCCTCTTCTTCTTTCCACCACCACGCATTTTTCTCTTTGCATCTTTGATGATTTCGTTCCGTGTATGTCTTACATATTTTTTTTAGAGCATCTTTAGGTTTAGTCCCAGCCATTATGTTTTCTATCGCCTTAAAACCTGATTGTAACGCCTTCCTCCCGAGATATCTAGCACCCATCTTCAACAATGGGACAGTCGTGCGTAGTATGGTCGAAAAAGTGGAGCCAAGCCCACTCCCACGTTGATATCTCACCCCGCGATAGACTGTGAAACGCCTTCGTGTCATTATAACTGAATGCGACGAAAGTGTAGCTTCACTGTTAAGCTCTCATCACCGAATAGGAAATTAAACTATTGGTTAATAGATTAGTCGCAACATTCACATAATGGGGCTTTTCATATGTAATGTTCAAACTCTTCCCTCTATGGTTGGGAATGTGTACAATGCGCAGCAGGTGCGCCTGGGCGTCCCCAACAAATTGATGCTCCACGATATTGCTGTAAATATAGCACATGTCTGGTGATGGGTAGCTTTCACCCGATTTCTCCAATTTCAACTGATACATTAAGCTGGACAAGTCATGTTGTGCCTCGTGAAAGGTATCTTTTTGGAGGGCTGCACCATATCGACCCTCGGCAAGAAATTGTAAACAGCTCTTTATCTTTAATATTTCTACTAAGCGTTGATTTTAACTTCAACGTGCGTGCAGGCGTGTCTATGTTTACGACTTCAAAAAGTAAATCGTTTATCAGGTACGACTTTTCAAGACTCTTGTTTAACCCCGTCACAATGTCCATGGCTGTGTCATAATGACCGATTCCAAGTGTTACATTTGTACTATTGTACTGTACCTCACCGAACAGGACTGATCGCATAGTGTTGTCTCTGGTTATGCCTAATTTTTCACACTCATCGACTCTTCTAAGGATCAGAAATATGATCTGCTCATTTTCAAGAGTTAAAAATTTGGTGGCTAGCTGGAATTCACAAACACCAACTTCGTACAAATCACGTTTCAACTCAATGGGCCCATGGAGTTCTGTTACAAAGTTGGTCAGGGTGTTGTTAGGCTGTACAGACAGAGAAGAAGGGGACGGAAGTGTGACAAAGAAGTGGTTCGGCGCCATGTTGCATACTATTTAAGCTTCATTATTGCAGCAGCTTTGATATAGGTGTTGAAGCTTTCTGGGTACCCAGCCATTTCACCAGGCACATTTTTTCTTTCCTGAACCTTTGCTGCTTGAATTTTTTTTCAATTTTAAACACAATTTTTCCTAAATTAAATGTCACTTTCTGCAACTCTTGGTAAAAGCCTCCTGCGATTTCTTTCCCATTCAAATCTTCAACGTAATACATCATTATCTCGCCTTTAGGCCTCATAGCACTAACTTTCAAAATCTCACGTGTCCATCCTTGCTCAAATGCCTTCGCGAATTTATTTCCCGAACGTGATAGCCTTATATAATCATTGATTTTGAAACGTGTAGAGTGTGGTGGCGGTGCTCCATCTCTTCTCACCTCTGTGCTTGTTCCTCTTTCTAAAACTTCTTTAGGTGTTGTAACAATCGTACGGTGGTGTGAACGGTTGTATGACGATGCCAATTAACCCAGAACGTTTATATATCTGTATGTGTTTTTATGTGTAAAATAGCGATGCATGCGTTCCTTTATGGTACGTTGAACTCTTTCAGTTGAAGAGGCCTTGTGTATGGAACTGCTAGTGTAGTAACTGATATTAAACTGTGTCAGCATGTTCTGAAAAGCGCGGCCTATAAATTCTTTCCCCATATCCGTACAAAAATAGCCAGGAACCCTGTCTTCTTTCAACATCAACGTTTTGGTAGCTTTAGCAACTGTTTCAGGCGATTTATTTTTCAGAGGAATTAGCCAGAGATATCTAGAGAATACATCTATTATGAATAGGATGTAGCGGTAGCCGTCATTATACACTGAATATCTTTGCATGTCTGTTAAATCAGCTTGCCAAAGAGAGTCAATCGAAGCCGCTGTTGTCTGGGCTGTTTTAAACCTTTTTCTCACCTGTTTAGTACAATTCATAAACACTGAGTGTTTATGAAGTGTATAAGCATCTTGCTCCCGCAAAAACCTCTCAACATCTTTTTTCCCTATTCCATCATTGTAAACACCTCTGTACAGTCTATTAACGCCGCCATAGGAGGAGTTAGAAATGTCATAATAGCGTTTTCTTAATATGTTAGCCATTTGCGCATTTTAGAGACACGTGGATAAGGTTGGCCGTTTGTTCTCTTCTTTCTCCTCTTCAGAGATACTACTGTTGGGGGTGATGGCGTACTCAGTTGTGACACATGCGAGACTTGCTCCAAGTCTTTTAATCTATTCAAATTTCCTCTCAATGTTTTGGGGACATTTATTTGTTGTAGTCTTCTTTTAATATGCTTCAGTAGTAGTATGAGCGCAAAATGACAGAGTGCAATGCAATTGCAAATGTTGATCAATGTTGGAAAGGGGGGATGGGGTTATACAACAAGGGGGGGAGGGTTTCCCCCCCCAAGCTGCAATGAAGGGGAACTCTCCCGGCAAGCTGCGGGAGACAACCTGACCTCTTTGACTCTTTGAGAGTTTATCCGAGCGCTAACTATCTTATCACGTCTTACTCAGCCAGTTGGCTTAGAAGGCTTCTTAGAAGGCGTAAATGGCATGTTCAGGTGTGTATTATTAGGGATGAGTTGCCAGATTGCGCTATTTAATTAATTAAAGCATATATTCTCGACAGTTGGCTTTCCGCTAGTTGGCATAACCCGCCAGATGGCTTAATCCGCCAGTTGGCTTAACCAGCCAGTTGACGTAGAAGACCTAGAAGGCAGGTGTATAATTAGCTTTTCAGCTGCCAGATTGCGCTATTCAGATATTTTTGACAGTTGACTTAGAAATCCGTCAGCCGTTTTAGAAGGCAGCCATTTGGTATAATTAAATAATAGTATCGTTTACAACCAAAATAATTAAATAAAACACCATCACATTATTCTGTTTATTTAGACGAATTATTGGAATCAATTTCACGAAATATATAGAAAATAAATCTACAATCAAACGAGGGAATATACGCAAAAAAAATTATTGATAATATAAGGAATACGAACGAGGAATATATATATATATATATATATATATTTGAATATTTGAATATTTGAAGTCTTAAACATAAATTCAAAGAAAGTAAATTGGGAAAACTTAAATAAAGATTTAAAGGAGGTAAATTGGGAATTGCTGCTATACAAGAAGACTCCACAAGAAATACTATGTATAACAGAGACGGAAACCAAACCTATAATACTGAAACATATCCCAGAGAGACAGGAAAGAAAACGTAGCAAGCTCGAGAGTAAAATCAGGACTCTATTAAGACAACGAAGACAAACCATAAAACATCTCCACAGATGCAGAACTGATGCAAAGAGACTCAAATTAGATAGGAAACTTGGCGAAATAGAAAAGGAAAATGCAGTGCAAGGAGAGTATTGGACCGTTGATAGACGGTGAGGCCGAATACACAAATGACCCGAAAGAAATAAGTGAATTGCTTAGGGAACAATTTAAATCTGTATTTAGCACCCCTAACTCCGAGATGGAAGTGGAAAACCCAGACGAGTTTTTCGACATTGATACAGATCAACCAAGAACAAATCCCGGCGCAAACATTTTAATGGACTTCGAGTTCACGGAAGGAGATGTAATTACGGCCTTATTACAGATGCGAGACAATTCAGCGCCAGGACCAGACACATGGAGTGCCACATTTCTGAAGAAATGCAAAGAGAATATTGTAAAACCGCTATACTTACTATGGAGGAAATCACTTGACACACCACAAATTCTACTCCCCTTAAACAACGCGAACATTGCCCCCCCTATTTAAAGGTGGTAACAGAGCAATGCCCAAAAATTATCGGCCAGTGGCTCTCACCTCAACTCATAAAGGTTTGAACGCATAATAGAGGCAAAACTACCTACTACCTACAAGAAAAAGATTTATACAGCCCAAATCAACATGGCTTCAGGGCGGGTAGATCATGCCTGTCACAGCTACTAGACGACCAGGAGAAAATATTAGGAACATTGTGCCGAGGACAAAACATTGATGTAATATATACGGACTTTGCTAAAGCCTTCGATAAATGTGACCATGGAATCATAGCACACAAACTTAAGAATACAGGAACTACTGGTAAGCTAGGAAGACGGATATTTAGTTTCTTGACGCAAAGAACGCAAAGAGTGATGGTAAACGGAGTTAAATCGGAAGTCTTGGAAGTCGTGAGCTCTGTCCCACAAAGGACAGTATTAGCTCCCTTGCTGTTCATAATAATGATTGCAGATATTGATGCAGATATTAAAGACAGTATTGTATCATGCTTCGCAGATGACACAAAGATATGTAAGGAAATATTGAACGAAGATGAGATAAGAAAATTACAAAACGACATTGGAACATTATTCCAGTGGGCAGAAGACAACAAAATGAAGTTCAACGAATTAAAATTCCAACTTCTAAGGTATGGTAATAACGAAGAGCTATAGAAAAAATGGTACAAAACTCGCAAGCCGAAGAGATAACACCAAATCCACAAGTCAGGGATCTTGGAGTAATAATGTCGTCGGATGCAGAATTCAGAGAGCACTATAATATCAAAATCACAACGGTTAGAAAAATAATGGGAATCATCTGGAGGAGCTTCCGCAGAAGAAAAGCAAACATCATGCTTAAATTATGGAAGACTATAGTTCTACCAATAATTGAGTATTGCTCACTACACACAAGCACACAGAAAAAGAGACATTATGAGCACTGAAGCTATACAAAGGACTTTTACGTCTAAGATAGAGGAAACGGAAGGTGAAGACTTCTAGTCTCGACTACAATCCCTGAGACTCTACTCTTTTGAAAGAAGGCGAGAGCGGTACACAATAATATACATATGGAAAATACTTGAGGGCTCTGCCCCTAACCTCAGAAATGAAATAGAAATAAACTGGAATGAGAGAAGTGGCAGATTTTGTACGGTCCCAGCTGCGGTGGGACAAGGGGCCATGAAAACGAGGATAGAAAATACCCTCAGAATACGGGACCCAAAGCTTTTCAATGTCCTTCCAAAAGAACTGAGGAATCTCCAGCACACCGACCTGAAATACTTCAAGAACCAGCTGGACAGATTCTTGTGCAAAGTCCCTGACCAGCCATGCGTGGCTGGCTACGAGGGCAGGAGGAGATCAAAGAGCAATTCCCTCCTTCACCAAGTCCCGCAAATGAGGGTGTATGGTGCAGAGGGGTCGACTGCAGGTCGATCCTGGACCGTCGTTCAAACTCAACAAAAGTAACAAAAGTATATATATATAATCAAAAATAATAATATACAAAAAGATGGAGTATAACCATCAGCATAACAGTACAGGAGAAAAATATATATATATATATATATATATATATATATATATTTATATATATGCACATAGTTATATTAAATAATTAAATATATTGAAAATAATAATATAAAAAACGATGGAGTATAATCATCAACATATTAGTACAAGAAAAAAATATATATATAAACAATTATTTATATGTATATATATACAGGGTGGGCGGAAAGTAGCTCCCTAATTTAAATTACATATAAATTATGTATAAATTGTGATTGTATTGTTATATTGTTATGGTGTGTTCTCTAAAGTGGTATAATTGTAACGGTAATCTTTTTTCTCTAAAGTGTTCTATTTGTGTTCTCTAAAGTGGTACAATTGTAACGTTCATTTTTTTTTTTTCATTTCAAATTGAAGGGTAACATGGCTGAGCGTTTAACACTGCAGGAGCGTGCCCAGTTGGCGGCACGGTACGAAGTTTGGCAATCTGTCGTTCGAGTTCAAAGATGGTGGCGGGCCATTCACGGACCACGTGCCCAAGTGGACCCGAAAACAATCAAGAACTGCCACTCGAAGCTCATGACCACGGGGTCTGTGGCAGATGTTCGAAGATGTGGTCGCCCTTCGACATCCAGGGCCCAGGAGACGGTGCAGGCAGTTCAGGAAATGTTCGCACGGAGTCCACGAAAGTCAACTCGCCAGGCAGCTCGGGAAAGTGGACTCTCCCGCTACTCAGTGCGAACTGTGCTGAAGAAGGAGCTGAACTGGCGTGCGTGGAAGCCGCATTACTGCCAATCTCTCTCGGACGAGGACTGCGACATTCGCATGGAGTTCGGGGAAATCATGCTGGCTTGGCATGAAGACTGGCCCCATCTCTTCCGCAACATCCTCTGGAGCGACGAAGCGGTGTTCCACGTCGGAGGCTTTGTCAACCGCCACAATTGCCACTACTGGGCAGGAGAGGATCCCATGGTTACCGCTGAAAAACGGCAGAATCGGTTCAGTGTAACGGTGTGGTGTGGTATGACCTCAGATCAGGTTGTGGGC
The DNA here is from genome assembly GCA_023014485.1 of Bathynomus jamesi. Classification (NCBI taxonomy): domain Eukaryota; kingdom Metazoa; phylum Arthropoda; class Malacostraca; order Isopoda; family Cirolanidae; genus Bathynomus; species Bathynomus jamesi. The sequence continues at coordinate 246,482 of JAJOZX010001357.1, read as the reverse complement.
CCGTTCCTTCTGCGCAACACCATGAATGCTGAGCGGTACCTTGCTATGTTGCGAAACGAGGTCTGGCCGGTTGTCAGCACATGGGAGAACATCGACGATCTGATATTTATGCAAGATGGCGCCCCTCCGCACTTCGCTCTTGTTGTCCGTGAGTGGCTGGATGCCCACTTCCCTGGGCGTTGGATGGGTCGTCGTGGTCCACATCAATGGCCAGCCAGGAGCCCCGACTTGACACCGTGCGACTTCTTTCTTTGGGGGTGGGTAAAGGAAGAAGTCTACCGCACCAAACCGAGGACATTGGAAGAACTGGAGGACCGAATTCGGGAAGTCATGTCCTCCATCCCGCCGGAGTTCCTGCTAAAGTCAGTGGACGCCATTCCTGCGGCGGCTGCAGAAGCTGGTGGAAAGAGTTGGAGCCCACATTGAATTTTAGAGAAAACCTACCATGTATGCCTACCTTTTCATATTATTTTTCTGAAATAAATGGATAATATACGTTTTTTACCAATCCAAAATAGGGAGCTACTTTCCGCCCACCCTGTACATGTATATATATATATATATTATATATATATAATATAAATAATATAAAATAATTAAATATATTGAAAATAAATATACATCAAAATACTTTAAGTCTAGTCACATCATTATTGCTTTGCACTACGCCGTAAATATGGCTTAACATTATTTCATCACTCAAGGTGTGCGGGCGCCTATACTCGATGTAAATGGCCTTCATATCGTTCAATACTATTTTTGTGCCCACTTTACATTCGGTTGGTAAGTTATCTTTAGAATACAATGAAAAGCACGGACAAACAGGGCATCGTTAGCCATCACGTCATTATTAAATACAAGTTTATAAACACTACTTTCCAATCGAGGGTTTTTTTCTTACCGTCCCGAGCTTTTCAGTCGTGAACTCTTCTTCACTGTGCATAGCGGCAAGTGAAATAATCTAAGTCGTAACGACAGTTACTCATTATATACAGATACAACTCTTCAGGTTGAACAGTTTAGGCGAGCTCTGCCCTGTACGCTCATGTCCTTTGTACCAACGTTCGGGATATTTCGAAGAGTCTAAACCTTTTAAATAAGCATCCAGCTCTAGACCATTCTCGCCTTGTTCATTCCTACATTCGATAAATCCGTCGAGCAGAGCGGTTTATGCGTATTCAAGAACTGTGTCAAAGTAAATCATATCCGTAACACGCCCGTCTAATATAGGTTTCATCTTGCGGAATCAGATGATTTCAAACATTCTGTCGAGGATGAAACGGTTTCGCGTAGGGACAAGAACGTTATTTATTATCAGATGTATTCTTCCACATCAGTCGAATATTAATGCATGGCTGATCGTTATTTATACACAACGTACAAACAACGGCATATGAGGGGCATCACTAATCTACTAATCTGTTCTCTTCTTGTACCTACACTGCAGGTATTTTATAACGGTCCTAACCCCACTTCTCAACTATCACGAAGATTCTATTCATCTCAACACTTAAATATATAACATTACGTTTGTTTGCTTGCCTGCAAATCGTTTTAGGTACATAGTTAATGGTACCGGTTTCACGCCTGAACACGCGCAATGAATTCGTCACGGACACTTCGTACATTCCTTTCTTAAGGGTCGATAAACCTTTTAGCTTCCGTAATCTTTATATCATCATCGGTGATGTTTTCGCGTAAGAAATGTTGTTCTAAAGACTCAATCCAAGGTCTTACGCGTGGTTCAACAAAGTTATTATCGATGGTCCCCTTAAAAATTAGGACAGTATGGGGAAGGTATACCAGTCTAAGTAAATGTATGCCGTGGCGGTGGTTTGAGACATATTAGCTTGTTTCTGATCTGAAGTTTGTGTGTTTGAAAATATGTTTCAAGGGCGCGGGGTAGGTGAAAAAATGGGTGTAGGGAAATTTTCAATGTCAGAAAGCGCACCGTCTGAACCGCTCATATGTGAAGGTACTATTAATGTGTTCTAATTTGGTGTGCTTGACCGATCTTAATCTATGCAATGATCACTTGAATGGTTTTCCTAACTACTCTATCTAAGATATACACATTAAATAAATGCACAACAATTTGCCTAACTAGGGAAAAATTTGAAAAGATTGTGAACAAAATAATAAAAAATGTAAACAAAATTTCACTCGAATGTACGTGAAGTTACGGTAATATTGTGATTGTTACATAAAATAAAATTATTCTATACTAACTATAATAGTGAAAATAACTCGGTTTCAATAAAAAGAAATGTATCACTGGTGTATGGAATGTTCACTGTGTTTTTTGTTAATTCTGGCTTGATACTAATTATTAACTGTTAATAATACAGACTTCTGAAATGTTTAGAGATTACTTTAAAAAATGATATCTGTACTTAACAACATTCCTACGGCGAAGTCCTTGGAGACGTGTCCTGATGACGTGTCTTTCTGGCCACTTGTTCTTGGATGAAGACTAGGCGTGGAGAACTTGAAGTCGTGACACACCGGTTCAGGGGTGGATGTGACGAACTGGAAGTCGTGACACGCTGGTCAACTGGATGTTGGTTCTAGTTCCAGGGTCTGGAAGATTGGAAGAATCCTGGATGCAGGGGTCGCTAGTTGTTATCTCCTCCGTCTATGGCCTTGGTTGGTTCGATGTCGACGGGGGTTCTGGTTAGGTGGCAGGAACGGATTTGTTACTCGCAATAGTTTCTTCTATACTACTCTCCGACTTCTTCTTTTAGTGGAGCAAAGGATTCTGTAGAGCTCTCTGAAGGTTCCCCGATTCTTCTTGTAACATATTGGGAGATTTAATGACTAAGTTCACTGAAGAGAGCAAGGCTCGAAGGAGAGGATAAAGACAGACTTTGCTTACTGTAATTTACTGCTAAAATGTACAGGTAGTGCTCAGCCTCTAAGTTTAATTCTAGATAATAATTTGAAAATTTACCTGGGTTATATACCCAGATTTTGTGGACATCATTATTATTTAATGTTAACTTGGTTAATTTTAATTCTCTATAGGCTGCATTATTTTTGCACAATATTTGAAGATAAAATACATTTTTTAGCTTTTGCAACGTTTAAACAGATAAACAAGATATTTGAGGATGAAGACATATCTTTATCTTAAACCGTATAATTTCAGATCTGATGTTATCATGATCTACCGAGTTAACTAAAAATGGAAATTGAACTATGCATCTTTACACTAATATATGCATATCAGCAAAAATTAAAGGTTTAAGATTTACAAATAAACGTTTAGGCAAGACAGGACCTCATCTTTTATAACGAAGAGAGAATGTATACAAAAAATGAACATTACAAAATTTAATCAGGATTCATTATTCAGCTAAATAAAAAAAAATGATTAGGTAATTTAAAAAAAAACAAGTCACCAATTATTTAGCAAAAATAGAAAGCAACCAAAAATTTTATCCAAACTTGTATTGGCCGATTTTGGTCCTTATGTAAAAATGAATATATGAACGTACATGCATATGAACATAAGTATTATATGAACATAAATATATAAGAATATACAGGATTATATATATATACGAATTATATAAATAGATATAAGAATTATATAAATTAATATAAGAATCATACGAATGGATCTAAGAATTACACGAATGAATATAAAGATATATGAAAATAGAAATTATTCATTGTTCATTTTTACATATATATATATACAGTATATATATATATATATATATGGGAAGAGAGAGTTACAATAAAAGAAAATGGCGATTAGGGCGCCCGGGGCAAATAATAATCTCAAAGCAGATATCCTACAGGGCTCAAAAGTAAGATTAGCTGGATGTTCTACGCATCATCTGCCAGCACCGTGTCTCGAACCCGAGACCGCAGGCAATTCTTTAAAGTTTTGGCAATTCTTAAGCCCTATATGTAGAATTTTCTATAAATTTTTAAGTTATGAGAAACAAGCGTGTAATAAAATTTCACTTTCAAAAGATACATTCATCGTATAATAAATCCACTGTCTAAATGGCGTTATCAGGAAGGAAGATTAGATGGGTGTGCTACGCATCTTCTGCCGGCACCGGGTATCGACTCCTGGGCAGACATCCTTTCATCTCGTTTTATTACGAATTTTTATAAATTATAACACTTGTACTGAATGAAACGATAAATATACATATCCGGCCTTCCGCTTAAATCACAAACTATTTTTCCAAAACGCATTTATTATGGCTTTTTATAATTTAACTAACACCGGCATTGAATGAACCAAAGTATAAAGCCCGAATCACAAATTAAATTAATCACTTACATATTAATGTCGTCTTCAATGCTCGGTTCTTGAACTCCGTCTCAAATTTCTGCAATGCTTTGTGTGGAGAGAATATCGTTCCTGTCTGCAGCTGCGAAAATTACGAGCCATGCCTCTGCGTATGAATCTTTATATTCTAACAATTCCGGGAAGATATAAAGGTGCTGTGACTGACTCATGGCGAGATATATCTATAGCACTGGTCGATAAAAACACATGAGTTTCCTATTGGCTATCAGTGAAATTTGGGTGGAACATAACGTGTGAGTGATGCCATCCAACAACCAAAGGTCCTGGGGCTCCGCCCACATGGTTGTGATTGGCTATCCCGTGAAATCTGGGGGTGTCAAATATATCTTGCCATTCCATAGATTTCTTCCATAAACGTGGAGAAAGAGAGAGAAACGCTTTTTTGGAAAATAAACCTTTTTTCCTGGGGCGCCGATGAGGCGGCTGGTGGAAGGGAGATTTGAACATATAATAAGCACCCTTTTATATATGAGGGGCTTAGTGAGAATAGAAAAATAAATTTGGAAATCGAGGACAGAACGCATCGGTTTATGGTCAGCCATCTGAATTAACGGCCGGTGACGGCTAGGGACATAAGTTTTATGGTCTTATCTGTAACACTGTCGGGTAATCAGGAAAGGTAGTATGAGGGATCTTAGTGCCAATCGAAAATAAATTTGGATTTCGGGTACAATTCTCGTAGGTTTTTAAAGTGAGAGATAGAGAAGCGCTAAAACTGCAAAATAAATTTGAAAAAATTAATTGGCCGTGAATGATGGCTGGATCATAAACGTATAAGTTTAATTTTTATGATGCCTAAAGAGTAAAAATAAGATTCCAGCAAAGAGAAGTTTATTATCGAGATTATAATTCCGTTGTTGTCTTTCGGCCCCTGGCGCCACTAAAACCCCGCTGGTAGAATAATGATTCAAATTTTATTTTTTTAAAATTTGAATATATATATATATATAATAATAATAAAAAATAATAATATACAAAACGACGGAGTATAACCATCAACACATTAGTACAGAAGTATATACTCTATATTTAGAACTATATATATAGAGTTATATTAAATAATTAAATATATTGAAAATAAAAACAATAATTTACATATTGTGTATATATGTATATATATATATATATATCAGTGGCGTGCGGTCCATGGAAGCAAGGGAAGCAATGCTTCCCTATTCAAAGAAAGAAGAAAATGCTGTATTATACTATAAAGTTTAAACAGTTTCAATAGGTGTTAATAATTTGTACAAAATCATTTTATTATACTATTTATAGCATTTGATTGGTAATCAGGTGGATACATAGTATGTACATTGGTTGCCGTTCGTGCAAAAACCTTTAAGAAAGCCGACGCAAAAAATCTCGAGTTGGACAACAATTGACGAAATGCATCCTTTTTCCCAATGACTTTCGCTTTTTTTTTACTGTTACAAATTGTTTCTTTTCATTCTAAAAACTCATTTAATGTTTAATAATGTAGTATTTATTGAATACAAGTTTCATATATAGTTTTTCTACTAAAAAATTCCATGGCCATGTTAAGCGAAAAAGAATATATATTTATCGTTATTTTATCCTTCCCTATGTCAAAAAGGAAGCAATTTAGAAATCGTTGTCCAAATCTTATAGTTAATTTTCTTGAAATATCTGGCAACTTTACGTGCTGTCTGCTGTCATTCTCTCATTTAAAGCGAATACGTAACTACGCTAGAAATGCGCAAGGGTAAGAAAGGCTTGCAAGTTTAGCTTTAATCTCAATTGAGAAAAAGCTTCTTAAGGATATGAAAACCGATGCCTTTTACGAAGAAATAATAGATATATTTAATAAAAAAGAAAGAAGAATAGAATTAACCTATAAGTAAAGTAAGTAGATGATTATATGTGTTTTGTTTTTATTATATACGAGTATTTTAAAGTTTTATTTATATTTTATATAATCTTTGTCGTTTTCGCTTGAATTACTTCCCCTTGACGAAAAATCACCGCACGCCACTATATATATATATATAATTATATATATATATATATATATATATATATATATATATAGAGGATCAAGTAAAGATAATCCCTCCCAGGTCACACTAGTAAAGCAAATCCCTCCCAAAAATGACCAAGTAAAGATAATCCCTCCCAGAAAGTAGAGTAAAGTGAAGCAGTCTGACATAAGGATAAAAATTAAGAGAATCTTTTTTTTAAAAAATGATTTATTTGAAAACAAAATTTATTAAAATTCATTTATTACAATGGATCAAGTAAAGATAAGCACCCCCAACCTTTTTAGTTAGCTTTATAAAGCTAACTAACGAAAATATCACGACTTAACCTAACCAATCGTTAGGTCAACTGTGCGCCCTTGACGATTGGTTAGGTTAGGTCGTGATATTTTCGTTAGTTAGCCTTATAAAGCTAATTAAAAAAGGTTGGGGCTGCTTAACTTTACTTGATCCAAAGACTTTAATTAAAGCGGTATTGCGGTATTGCGGTAAAGCGGTATTACCAACTTTACCAAGTAAAGATGATCCCTCCCAAAAAATGATCAAGTAAAGATAGTCCCTCCTTTTTCTGTTGGGAGGGATTATCTTTACTTGATCCTCTATATATATATATATATATATACATATACATATATATATATATATATATACACAATATGTAAATTTTCAATATATATCTATATATATATATATATATATGTATATAATGTTACGGCATGCGGGAGGTGCCCCCTTGGGGCATTGGTTTCTGCGAGTATGTAGAAGAATTACGGCATTTGGAAGAGTGAAGTCCATGGTGTAATGGTATCGCGTCTGACCGGCAATCGGAAGATCCCGGGTTCGATTCCCAGGTGGTACTTCATTTTTTCATTTGTTCCGTTTTCTCTCTCTCGTCTTGCGCGGAATATCTCCTATACAAGCGTCGTTCTTTACGTTATTTATACTGCGTGTTCTTTGCAGTTGAATATATATATATATATATATAGATATATATATATATATATACACATATAATTATATATATATATATATATATACACAATATGTAAATTTTCAATATTATATATATATATATATGTATATATATATAGATATATATATATATATATACATATAATTATATATATATATACAGTATATACATATATACACAATATGTAAATTATTGTTTTTATTTTCAATATATTTAATTATTTAATATAACTCTATATATATAGTTCTAAATATAGAGTATATACTTTTCCTCTACTAATGTGTTGATGGTTATACTCCGTCGTTTTGTATATTATTATTTTTTATTATTATTATATATATATATATATATATATATATATTCCTCGTTCTTATTTCTAATGCTATTATTATTTTTTATTTAATTTTTTTGATCATATATATTCAATGTGAATTCCAGTTAGTCCCCAAATTTTTAACTCTTCCTGTACTAATTAGTAATTTCTGTTGTAAATGGTAAATATTATTTTTCACAAGGTGCTTCCGTTATTCTCGGTAAACCGTCTTATTCCGCTCCCTATATATTCAGAAATCAGGTGTAAATGACCAGTTCCTCTGAAAAATAAATCGCCATAAACCTGGAAAATTGCTTTTAATATATATATATATATAATATATATATATATATGTGAGAGAGAGAGACGGGGGGAATAAATAAAGAGATAAACTAACAAACATGACCGAGTCTTGCAATAAAGTTTAACGGTGAATCCAGCAGCCCAGCGTCTTAACCACTAGGATATCCTGGGTTCCCATTTATTTACCAACCATTTGTGTGGAAGGATGTTTACACTCCACCTTAGACCCACAGTTTAACGAGGAATCCAGCGTCTTAACCACTAGGATACCCAGGGTTCCCATTTATCTACCATACATTTGTGTGGAAGGATGTTTACACGACACCTTAGACCTATAGCTTAACTCGGACCACCAGCAGTCCAGCGTCTGGTCTCGAACCCGGCGCGTATAATCGTACATATAGTTGTGTGTGTGTGTGTGATATTTTATGGGCGTATAGTCGGGAGTGTATGTGCATTTGTGTGCGTTTCTTGGCTGTCCAAACGATATATACACTGTACACTCTGTCTGATAATGCCTGGAGGAACTGGCTTCTACGCCAACTGGCAAGCGCAGGGATGAAGTCACAATATGCGCTTGCCATCAGCCAAGCAAACACTCCTCCCTCCTCCTTTCTCTCTTAGGTTAGGTATACCCCTTTGAGGGGACGAGGCCATTCCATCTTCTCCTCCAAAGAGGTTAGGTGGACTCCCCCCAGCTTGCTGTGGGGAGTTCCCCACCCCTTTTTTTTGCAGCCTGGGGATGGCACTGGGGGGTCTTGCAACAGGGGGGAGAGGGGTTGGCACTGTCACTCATTGATCAACATTTGCCATTGCATTGCACTCTAACATTTTGCTTCCTTCCTGTTCGTGAGGGCCTGTCCCACTTTCTCTCCAGATCATGGACAATGTCGAAGATATTGGATTCCTATACCCTTGTTCTTTCAACAATGACCTCGCCTGTATCGGTCCACTCTATGATGGGGTCCTCACTCAATAGATTATAAAGACTTAAGCCTTTATTCCTCAATGTATATGGGAGACTGCTTTTTAATATGTGCTCGATGTGTTGCGTTCTGTTATTCTTTGGCTGGTCATCTCTAACGTCGGTCCCAGGTCCTATGTCGCCATGCTCATCGTTGCTAGCGCTGTGCCTAATAACCACGGGGAGCTCTGTCGTATTCTTATAATCTTCGTACTCATGAAGAAATTTCTGCAGAGCCTCTTGGTACAAGATCCTTTTTTCGTCAGGTGACTTTTCACTGTTTAATAGGGCTAACAATTCGCTTTCCATTCTTTTAAGCCTACTTTTACGGGGTTCTAGAACCGTGTCTGGATTCTTTGAACTTTGCAATGAAGCATACACGTCGTTTGGAATCACTACCACTTTCTTCATTATATTAATCTAGTCAGTAAAGGTCCCAAAACTGAAAATATGATGGAGAGGAATGATCCCCTTCTTTGTACAATAATTCGGTTTTTCTTCCCCACAGTTTTACTTTTACGAGCGAGCGCACGTATTATGCTCTTGTAACGACTAAGGCGAGCCTCCTGATGGGGTTTCATTGGCACATTACATTTTATAACATTAAGGCAGATTTCACAGATGTATTTTAAAAAGTCGGCAATTTTAAAAAGTCGGCGTCGATATTTTTAACAAACATCTGCTGCAATGCTTGGGCCAATCGTTGATAGATTTTTATTAATTCACGATATTTCTTCGGCTTATTTGTTATTCTGGAATATACACCGTTAAAGACTCGTTTGGGAATATATTCGTTCTTAGAAGCACCCTAACCGTGTTTCGCGGGTGAAGGTCCCAAAACAAATATCCGTAACGCTGACTTGTAGCTTCTTTATAAACCTCCAAAAACTCCTTACGCTGATTCGGGAACATTTGATTGGCTAATACCCCAAGTTCTGACACATCTCTACGTTGCACGAATAAGACTAGAGATATTGTGTATTTAACGAGACATCGCGCATGTACCTATTTTTGAAAAATTGATTCTGATTGATGAAGAATACGCTTATGTTAAGATGGCGGGAGAACACTGTAAATGTCTCGGCAAACGTTTTATCTATTTCCAACATGAGATCGTCAATTACAATGACTGTATGCTCATTTCCCTTTAAAGAATTAATGTCATATACACCTTTGTGGAACAAAATATCATCTTGGAACTTGTTGAACACTGATTGATACGTCGAGTAGCACCAGATTACTTTATGCACAAATTTTGAGAACATCTCCCCCTTATCGTTAATGATTTTAAGCATAAACACAGTTTTACCACACCCTGTAGGGCCAGGTATAATACATGTGGAGGGGCTTGTGACCCTGAATTTTTCTACAGATTCCATCTCTAACACGTTACACCCTAAATGGGTCATTTACGAAATATAACAAAATTTAAGTGCTGTTCCTTATATTCTTGTTTTTCTTCTTCCACAGAGCCGTGAATGACGACGATGTACAGCCCCCCCCCCCTTCATCAATATTACAGATGACCCCGATGACCGTGTAGCTACAGACTCCACACCTGCTGACGCACCCTCACCAGCGATACCTGTAGCACGGGACAATTCAAAGCGGAAGCATGATGAAGAACCCTTCACGTCAGGTATAAAGTGTGCCAGGATTGCGCTGGTTTTTAGATCCTCAGTAATTGAGCCCCAACCCTCTACGTCTTACGACACAGCCCCCACAATAGTACCTTCCTCAAATCTGCCCCCTTATTCGTGTTCAATTCCGGGTACTTTCTCCACACCAGCAGCAACAGCTTCTAGTGCTGTGGAGGAAGGTATAATATTCGAGTTGGTGCGCGCCGCTACCCCCACCCCTGCCCTGACTAGAAACTGGTACGTGGTCAGGGTTGAACCTGGATCACTGTAGAACAACGGTTTTGGACTGCGACGCGTAGTTGAACGTATTGTAGAGTTTGCTCTTCAGAACCGCGACGAACGTGAAGTCCGGACGAGGTTGTCCTTCAGGTTCGGGTCAGATGACGGGGATGTAGATGATTTTTGGGTAGTAATACCGTTCAGACGCTTGGCAGCTGTAGACATAGAATATATCATGGCCGTATAATGCAGGCCTCTCAAAGTAGTACAGCCTTCAATATATACAACTTCATGGTAGATATTGACAGAGTATTCCGGGTTGCGGGTCATAGTGCCACACCTTATACTCTTAATTTTAATTCTCAATCTATTTACAGAAAGCATTTAAACGTCAATCGTGGTTGTGGCTTTATAGGAATAGTCTTAGCTCATATGTTCACTGTACTAAATACAATCGCGTATAATATCTGGCTACCTACGTTTGTGCAACGTGCCCGTAAACTGGCTTCAGTTTGTAAGCTTGAGTTTGAGTGTAATATGGGCCCTGAAGAGCTGAGAAGGGTCGAGAAGGAAATGAATGTTGTATAGTTGTATTTGGATTGGAGGATCGTCGTAGGACTGTGTATGTTTTTAAGAGCCGTGTGAGAGATCGTACAAGACCTCTACTTATTTTAGGATTGTCAGAAACATCGTATCTCCCCATCCGTAATATGAGGACCCTCTACGCTAGTTATGATAAAAGCCGAAAATATAGAAGGCATCATGATTTGTGTAAGGCAGGGCTTCTCAAACTTTTTTCACTTGCGACCCCTTTGGATCAGACAAATTTTTTCGCGACCCTTCACTCAATGTCATAAAAGCAATAGGTACTAACACTGTATATTTATGAAAAAAATAATATTTTCAAATGTTTCTGCGACCCCCAATAATATTTACGCGACCCCTAGTTTGAGAAGCCCTGGTGTAAGGGATGCCTCGAGTTTGCGGATGATATAGTGAAACATTGTAAGGAGTGCTACATGGTATGTGAACAATGTAAAAGCCCAAAATGTGAAAGTCGTGTAGTTGAAGCTGAGAAGAGGGAATGTAATGTGTGGAGACGTACATTTTTCAATAATAAATGCTTTGAGCTCCATAAATTAATTGGAACTTGCAGGAATATGAGAATCTGTGAATGTGGCATGGATCATATGATGGATAATTGGGGTAAGTTTGTGCATAAATGCGATGAAATTCACTGTTCTACTGTAAATGACATTAAAAAAATAAAGCGGAAAATAAGCCAGACTCTGTACTGAACGGACGCATTTCCTGAGCTCTCTGATATTGCTTTTACATATTGCTAATAACTTTACTTTTGGAAAGTTTTGAATTTTATACACTTGGGTTTATATTCACATTGTTATAGTTAAGTATTTGAATATTAGTGGTTTTTAGCGATTTAGAAGTTTTCATAGCGTGCCGGCTTAATTTAACTTATACTTGTACGGTTATAAACTAATTTTAACTGCGTGATGCCGTCGCAGAAAGCGTCGTGTGTTAGGTGTAGGGTAAACCGGTGGTATTCGGATTTTAAAGATTATAACGGCGTCCTATGGCGATTACCGACAGATCAGTTTGTTTCTTTTGCGAGTTAAGGGAGGAAATACTGTAGTTGATATAAAACATAGTGTACGTAAGGTAACGGAAAGACTTGCAACGCTTGATGAGGGCAGGGGTAGGGCTACGGTTGATGAAAGCCGAACCAATACTAACGTTGAAGACGTTAGTAATTTGAAGGGTGAGGTGCGTAAACTAGTTTCTAGTTTAGGTAGCTTGTCGGGAAGGTTTGATAGAGTTGACGAAGGAGTTAAGGTTGGTCAGAGACTAGTAGATGGGGAGGGATTTAGAGAAGTTAAGGGTGGAGCTAGGCCGCGTACGTTAGGTGATAGGAATCCCCCCCCCCCTATCGAGGTTTTGAACCCTTTCGCCCATTTGGAAAGGGACGTGAATGAGGGGGAAACTTTTTAACTGGGGACTCTTTAGTGCGCCATATGGACACAGAGTTCGTTAAACGGCACCCAACCAAGAGGAGGAGGGTCTGTCTCCCAGGGGCCAGGGTTGACAGAGTTAGAGACGAAGTGGATAGGATTGACGTTGCCTCCCGTCACTCGATGTTGGTGACGATGGTAGGAGGCAACGACTCGTATAGGCCCAATACGAGAGTGCCTGACCTTTTGGAGAGATATAGGGGTTAATTAGGTCCCTGAAGGCGAGGTCAGATAGGTCTTTAGTTCTAGGTATTACCCCTACACACGGTTTGGGCTTTGAATAATAAATTAGAAGAGATATATGCTGAGGAAAATGGGTGCTCTTCCAATATGTGCTCTACCTTAAAATTTACATTCCAATACGTGATCTACCTTAGATTATTCGGATTAGCAGCAGGTACGTCAGTTAGCCTTATAAGGCTAGTTTTACGATAGAGCACGTATTGGAATATGGTAGATCACAGTTTCGCGGTAGAGCACATATTGGAAGAGCATCGGAAAATGTACCCTTCGTAAAGCTGTGGTCAGAATTCAGTGATCCTAGCCTTTAATAAAAGATGGGGGTGCATTTTAATGAAATAGGTAATGCTAGGCTTCGTAGGTTAATTGACGAAGACGTACGAAAGCTGTATAGGTCGAAGCCGCCTTTAAACGTTGTGGGTCCGGGGAACGCGGGCCCGACGTGAAAAATAGTCTAAAACGCCGGCCCGTGGTAAAAAATAACTTCAACGTCTTTTATTGTAACGCGCCTAGTATTAGAAATAAATTAAATGCATTTAAGGCGATAATTTATTCCGTCAACTACGATATAGTTGCTATCACTGAAACGTGGTTAAATACCGTGACTCGGGACTTGTTGGGGGAACTTGATATACCGGGTTTTAAACTCTCTACTAATGATAGGTTACATAGGTTTGGTGGCGGCGTTTTGCTGTACATTCGTAATTCCCTTAGGGCTATCGAGGTTAAGATAGATTTTCCGGCAGCAATTAACGCATATGCGTTGAAGTTAGGGCGCGTAGTATTAGTTTTAATTTTGTTGTTTATAGACCTCCCGTTCAACCCCTCGATACCGATACTAGATTTTACTCACTTGGTAACTTTATTGACAATCGGAATAGTATAGTTGTCGGAGACTTTGACTGCTCTAATGTTAATTACGAGACTTTTACTGGTAATGAGGAGATTGATTGAAGATAATTCATGGAAGATAATTTTTTACGACAGATGGTTACCGAACCAACGCGCGGTGACAATATTTTAGATTTGGTGATGAAGAACGGCGAAAATATAGTCGAAGGTTTAGAAGTAGGCGAGAGTTTAGGATGTAGTGATCATCAAATTCTTAGGTTAAGTTATTGAGAGAAAACACTAAGGATAGTAACGTAATAGAAATCCCTGATTTTCCTAAGGCTAATTTTGATAGTTTTGCGGATAGGATGAGAGTAGTGGACTGGGATAACTTATTTATGGGTAATGACACAAATTTGCATTGGGAGGCGTTTAAAGAAAGTTTTATGAATATTGAAAGGGAGTTTATTCCTCGTAGGCCCAAGCGCGTTAGAAATCATGGTAGGCCCAAGTGGTGGACTAGGGAAATAGGCTAGTTCATAATCGAGCGTAACAGAGCGTATAGACTTAATGAGCGCAATGGCACGGCAGCTAACTTTAATAGATATGTCGAGCTTAGACGTTTTTTTTATACGTCAATCATCATATGCCGATAAAAGATAATATAGGCCCTCTAGTGGATGTTAACAGTGCTTTGGCTTCTGACGCTCAGGCGATGGCGGGTATTTTCAATAACTTTTTTGCGACAGTTTTTACCGTAGAAGACGTAAATAATGTTCCCGACGTGGACGATATCGTTCCATTTAGTAGCGAGACTATTTTGGATGAAATAACTGTTTACGAGAGTGAGGTTGCGCATTATATCGATAGGCTAAAAGTTCGCAAGGCTCCAGGCCCTGACGCTTTTTATTCCAGACATTTGAAAGATTTGAAAGACGTTATCGTAGGCCCCTTAACGAAGATTTTTAATCAATCACTGGAAAGGGATTATACCTGAAGACTTCAAATTAGCTAACGTCACGCCCATTTTTAAAAAAGGTGACCGCACAGTAGTTAGCAATTATAGGCCCATTAGCTTAACGTCAATGGTCGGTAAACTTTTGGAATCCGTAGTTAGGGATCGTATCATCGATCACTTAGAAAGTAGAGATTTGATTAATAGTAGTCAGCATAGGTTTCGACGCCATAGATCTTGTTTAACTAATTTGTTAGAATTTTACAACGAAATAGTGCGCGAATACAATAGGCATAGAGCGGCTGACGTTATTTATTTAGATTTTAAAAAGGCGTTCGATACAGTTCCGCATAGAAGATTAATTGCGAAGGTTAAAGCGCACGGTATACGCGGTCAGGTAGCTAACTGGTTAGAGGAATGGCTTCGTGCTAGGAGACAGAGAGTCGTCGTTAATGGTAGTGAATCGGGGTGGTTGGATGTAATTAGCGGTGTCCCACAGGGTTCAGTATTAGGTCCATTGCTATTCGTATTTTACATTAACGACATAGATGTAGGATTGACGGATCTTTTCCGTTTGACTGCCGCCATTGAAACATAATTAAACTTTTTGTATTTTGTATTTTAACTGAAATGTCTTGATGATACAAAATAAGTTACTTTATAAAAAAGCTTTTCTTAATTTCGCCTTCAAATTTTGTTTCTTATAAACAATTTTAATTACTTTCAAGATCCATGCTTAATTTTTAAGTTTTAATCGTGTACTCAGAAAAATAAGGGGATCACCTGAAGATCAGGGCCTCCAGCCTTCTTTAGTTAGCTTTATAAGGCTAACTAACAAAAATATCACGACCTAACCTAACCAATCGTCAAGGTCGTACAGTTGACCTAACGATTGGTTAGGTTAGGTCGTGATATTTTCGTTAGTTAGCCTTATAAGGGTAAGTAAAGAAGGCTGGGGGCACTCACCTCTTATGTTTCAATGGCGGCAGTCAAACGGAAAAGATCCGGATTGACTAGTAACGTGTCAAAATTCGCGGACGATACTAAAATAGAAGGTAAGGTTGTTAACGAGGACGATAGAAATAGGCTCCAAGACGATGTAAATAGGATTATGTAGTGGACGGATAAGTGGCAAATGCAATTTAACGCAGACAAATGTAAAGTTTTGCATATAGGTTCTCGTAACAATAATTACAAGTACACGATGGATGGTAGAGAGTTATCGAGCGTGGACGAGGAAGTAGATTTAGGCGTACGCGTATCTAAGGATTTAAAGGTTAGGAACCAGTGCCTGGAGTCTTGCGCAAAACCTAATAGGATGTTAGGCTTCGTAGTGCGTAATTTCGAATTTAAATCGAAGGATATTATATTGCCCCTTTACAAGTTTCTTGTCAGGCCTCATTTAGAACATGCCGTTGAGTTTTGGTGCCCGTATTTAGGCGAGGATATTGATAGGTTAGAAAGTGTTCAGCATCGTGCCACGAAACTAATTCCGTCGTTGCGCAACAAGCCTTATGAAGATAGAATTAAAGTGTTAGACTTGCATTCACTCGAAACTAGGAGATTAAGGGGGGAGCTTATTTAAGTTTTCAAAACCGTTAATAACATCGATAACATAAATTTTGACAAACTGTTCACTTTCGATAATAGCAATACTCGTAATAACGGATTTAAGTTGCGTGGCAGACGTTTCATTTCTAATATCGCTAAAAACTTCTGTACGTTTAAAGTAATTGATAAATGCAATAATCTTCCCGCGTCAGTCGTTAACTCTACCAGCGTTAATATGTTTAAGAACCGTTTAGATAGGCATTTTAAAAATGTTAACGTTGTTTGAAATAAAAAATCAATCAGTAACAGGAGCTCTGGGGGTGGTGGTCGAGGATGAGTCTGTTGGCGATTAATGCCAGCTTGTGACATCACAGCGTGTGATATGCCAGCAAAAAAAAAAAAAAAATTAGACTAACACGAACTTAGTTGTGGCTTGTTGAGTAAATTAACCCACTTTTTGTTATTCTTTTTTAATCCTCCCCTTACTTGCATGTCTGTAACTACTTGCATGTCTGTAGTTTGCATGGTATGACAGTGAGTTAAGAATGTGTTTGCATGGTTTGTAAGCGTTCTTATTTTGCTTTTCATCTTTCACCCCTGTCCTATTCTCTTCGACTATTTTTCCGACTTGTCGGCAGTGGCCGGCAGATGATGATGGTGAGTCTTTTTTCTCTTTCTCTGAATGATGTCAACCCACGAATGATAGGTGTTGCTACTTACTTAACCCCTTATTTTCTTCTCTTAACGCCCTACTCTTTCCTTTCTCTCGGGCTAACCTTAGAGTGGATCTTAGGGTCTTTGTTAGCTTTAGCTTCTGTTGATCTGTAGAGTGAAGCATGTGTCATATGAAAGATTCCAAGCCTAAAAATAGCGCTTGTATAACCGGGTACTACGATATAGAAACATACACGAACACTGAAACCAAAGACTTTATTCCACATTTACTCGTAAGTCAGACTATCTGTGGTGAGTGCATGGATGTCGAGTGTGATGAGTGTCACAAATGTGGTAAATGGACAACCGTTTTTAAAACGATTGCACGCGACAGCCCTGTGAAACTTTTTGTGTCCTATATTGTCAAGTTAGCAGACAAGTTAAAATAAATGACTGTATATTCTTGCTCATAACGGAGCAAAATTTGAGACACAGTTCCTTTATAAGGCGTTGCTTGAACACGAGTCATCGGAGATATTTACAGGCGACCCCTTGAAAAGAGGCAACAAACTAATACAAATGCAGATAAGAGATAATGTTCAGTTTAAAGACACCCCTGCTGTTCACACCTTGTAAATTAGCAAAGCTACCCAAGGTCAGGGTGTAGCCGCTGAAGTTTTAAAACGGTATTACCCTTACACTTTCCTCACTACCGAAACTTTAAACTACGTAGGACTGCCTCCCCCAAAACATTACTTTAACTACACCAGCATGAGTGATAATGAGCGTGAAGATTTTGACCGCTACTACAACAGTTTTAATGAAACTAGTCCAGACAACATAACTGATGAATGTGGGCGTTATTGCGTGAATGATGTGCGCGTGCTTAAAGTATGTTTCCAGGCCTTTAGAAGAATGCACATAGCCCGTTTCAAATGCGATCCGCTGCAAGTCGCAACCACGATCGCCTCATTATGTTTTACGGTGTTCAAGAATAACTTCATACCTGAAGACACCTTAGCCGTCATTCACAGAAACAATCTCCGCAGTTATGGGTACAAGGCTATATACTGGCTCATACACCAACAGCAACAGACTGGGATATACATAAAACACTCCCGCAACACAGGGGAAGTACCCATTAAGGTCAATGGCCGTGTTTTTTAGGTTGATGGTCTAGTGTAGGTGAGGATCCAACGACTGGTGAGAAGACTGTGTAGTTCTTTAACGGCTGGTGGTGGCATGGATGCCCACGACCTGAGTATGCCATCAGAGGGGACCTCCATGAAAGATCCCTCTCTGACAGCTTCGCATGGACCCGTAACCGCATGGGAGCATGAGTATGACGCACGGATGGAAACAGATGGCCAGTACCGTGAAGAAATAAGGGCCATCAAACATTCAATGGTGTTGGAACCGCTCAAATGTGGTGACAGCTTGTTTGGCGGGCGTTCTTTATATCCCTCCGTGATGAAGAACAATCCGTACCCCGTAGGTGCACCTGAAAAACTATTGAGCCAGCCATGCCAACCATCGAGGAGTTCTCAGCTATCTTGAATGAGCGTTACTTTGGACTCTCTTTCGTAGACGTGCTCCCCCCTCGCGATTTCTGGATGCCGATCTTACCCGTCGTTATAGACCACAAGCTCATGTTTCCCCTGTGCGTGAAGTGCGCCGATGAGAACAATGGGGATTGTAATCATACAACGAATCAACGTAAGATCAGAGGTGTATATCCAAGCCCTGAGCTGGACTAGCCGTTCGCCATGGATACAGAATATTGAAGATACATGAGGTGTGGAGGTGTCAGAAGCTACCCAACCTTTTTTACGCCATATATAAACGCTTTTTTGAAGGATAAGGTAGAAGCATCAGGGTATCCGCGAGTTGATACCGAAGATGAAAAAACGGCTTATATTCAGCGCTACCGTGCCCATGAAGGTATGCAGCTTGACTGTTCCCAAAGTGTTAATTTTGCACTAAAGAGCTTGCCAGGATTCTTGTGTCTAAACAGTCTTTGGGGTAAATTTGCGGAGAATACTGTCAAATAGAACGTTCATTTGGCACAAAGTTACAGTGAAGTCGGGTATTATGCCACCGCTCCCGATAAAGAGGTTATGGAGATCGTGAATGTAGGTAATACTTACATAATAAAGTACAACATCATCGAACTGGCCACAGATACCTCACGCGTTACAAACATACCTGTAGCCAGCTTCACAACGGCCTCTTCGCATCAAGCTTTGGGGACTACTGCACTCTCTTGGGCGGAGGGTGTTCTACGCTGACGCAGATAGTGTGATATTTACAGCGATGCTATTGGGGAATTCCCCGGAGAGTTAACTGACGAGATCAACCTTTTTAATATTTTTTTATAAAAATAATTTTTAACAAAATTTACCTGAAATTATTAAAAAAAATTCGAACAATTTTTTTTAATAATTTCAGGTAAATTTTGCGTTAAAAATTATTTTTATAAAAATATTAAAAAGGTTTAATAATTTTTGCCTGTTAAGTAGAAAAATCATACTCTTTCGTTAAATGTTGATAGAATTTGAATTATTTGATATTTTAGTCTGAAAACTTGTTTGCTTATAGATAAATGCATATGTTTTATTGTGCAGAAGTTTTATTAAAATTAAATGAAAAATGTTCATGTACCCTTTTTTTATGGCACACCCGTTATATAACCAAAAAATAAAATGAAAAATAATAATAGCATATGAAATACGAACGAGGAATATGTATATAATAAAAAAAATAAAAAATAACAATACACAAAACGTTGGAGTATAACCATCAATATAACAGTACAGGAGAAATATATAATATATATATATATAATATATATATATATATATATATATATATATATATACACACACACACACACACACAATTATATTAAATAATTAAATATATTGAACATAATAAATTAAATATATTGAAAATAAAAAATAATATACAATACGATGGAGTATAATCATCATCATATTAGTGCAAGAAATATATATATATATATATATATATATATATATATATATATATATATATACACATACACAATTATATTAAATAATTAAATATATTGAAAATAAATATACATCAAAATACATTCGTTCTACTGCGCTTAACTAAAACACTAAACTCGCACGTAATCGAGTCTACAGTCACATCATTATTGCTTTGCACTATGCATAAATACGATTTTACATTATTTCACCGCTCAAGGTGTGTGGGCGCCTATACTCGACGTAAATGGCCTTCATATCGTTCAATACTATTCTTGTGCCCAATTTACATTCGGTTGGCAAGTTATCTTTAAACACGGATAGAATACAATCAAAAGCATGCACAAAGAGGGTATTGTTAGCCACCATATCATTATTAAATACAAGTTTATAAACACTCCTTTCCAATCGAGGGTTTTTTCTTACCGTCCCGAGCTTTTCAATCGTGAACTCTTCTTCACTCTGCATAGCGGCAACTGAAATAATCTTCCAAGTCGTAACGACAGCTACTCATTATATAGAGATACAACTCTTCAGGTTGAACAGTGTAGGCGAGCTCTGCCCTGTACCGCTCAAATCCTTTGTACCAAAGTTCGGGATATTTCGAAGAGTATAAACCTTTTAAATAAGCATCCAGCTCTAGACCATTCTCGCCTTGTTCATTCCTACATTTGATAAATCCGTCGAGCAGAGCGGTTTATGCGTATTCAAGAACTGTGTCAAAATAAATCATATCCGTAACACGAGCGTCTAATATAGGCTTCAGCTTGCGGATTTCAAACAATCTATCGAGGATGAATCGGTTTCGCGTAGGGAGAACTTTATTATCAGATAAATTCTTCCACATCAGTCGTATATCAATGTATGGCTGATCGTTATTTATACACAACGTACAACCAACGGCATATGAGGGAGCATCACTAATCTGTTCTCTTCTTGTACTTACACCTGCAGGTATTTTATAACGGTCCTCACCCCACTTCTCAAATATCACGAAGACTGTATTCATCTCCTCAACACTTAAATAAATAACATTACGCTTACCAGAGTTTGCTTGCCTGCAAATCATTTCAAGTACATAGTTAATGGTACCAGTTTCACGCCTTAACACACGCAATGACTTCGTCACGGACACATCGTACGGTGCATTGAGAATGCTTCTCAAAGGAAGTTCCATCGTATTCGAGGAGTGCACGTCCAGTCGGTTCAAGCTCTGGGATGACTATGAGCCACGGGTGCGCGGATCGGGTCGACTGGAGGAGCGATTCACACCATACGGTGGTGATGCGTGTACGACGTGGTTCCGACATGAATACTTGTATCCCATTACACTGGGCAATTTTCCGACACATGGGGTAATTTCAGTTTTAATGTTTTATCGTTCCCACTCCCCAGAATACGCACCACACATTTTCGCTTAGGGGGAATTTCACGAACTAAGCACATTTTATTCATAATCCGGTGCACTATTTGAGAGAAACATGTGACCGTATTTATCTTTTTTGTTTAACAATCGATACTCGGCTCTAAATTCTATTAAAAACTCACACAGGCCTTTAGCCACAACCGCACTGCGAACCTCGTCATGATATATATGAATGTAGTGGTAAAAGTACTTTAGATTGTCCATGATGGCAAGGTTTACATTCTCAGCCGCAGGGTACGCGTACTCGGTATGATGCAGCATGACATAATACCGCCTCATCAGCAAGACTCATTATCCATAACTGTTGCGTCTCTTCTGCACGCGTTGTTTCTTTCACCTCACCTCACGGTATATGTACACTTTTATACAGTTTAGCCCTACAACTTATTCCATTACATCGTTTGTACCGCGAGATCCGGCAAAACTCTCGCCAGAATATCCATAGAGTATTTCAACATCTTGTTCCCTCACGCGATTCAATGTATCCTTAAAAGTCTCAAAGGAAGGAGGGGGTAGATCGTCTTTTAGTATTAATCACATCCTCTGACTTTATCGAATACTACTTCATAAACGTCGAACACGCAATATACAGTAAAAGTAGCCATCACTATTTTTTGTCTACGTGAGAAAATACGCGTCTGAGCTCCAAGGTTTGCAGCGGCCAACTGAGCACGCAGTGATAGGGATATGCTTAGATAGTGGCAGGAGTCACGTGAACGATCTTACGCAAAGGAGAAAATGAAACCCTAATTGAAACAAATATACGTAATAAATAAACATAACGTTAACAATACACACTAGGGAGGGAAAATAACCGAAAAGTGTAAAATCGGTTTTCACCGTCGCTATATTCTTGAAGCCGTTTTTTACCGGTTTTCATCGATGGGATTCTGTATGCTTTTCAGGGAGGTAAATGATCAAAATATTAAACAGAAATAAGGTTTTAATTGATTCAATCAAGTATGTGTATCACTTGAATTAAAAAGTTTATTATCGAACTTGATTTTTGAAATAACACTTGAAAAAACAAAGAGCATTAAGTGTCTGATCTGACATTCTTGATCGAATCTTTGTGACGAATAAACCAGCAGCTGAAAACACTCTCTCGGACTCTACGCTGGTGGCTTTTATTGTAAGCAACGCCTCGGACATTCGATGATCCAAATTTTCGCTTCTATTCAAAGTAGCTTCAAAATATTTGAATTCATTGTTTACGTCAAAGGTCTCAGAAGAATCTTGCTTGGGTTTCATTTTCAGTTTGTTCATCTCACACATGTACTCGTTCATAAGCTGACCGTCATCATTTACTTCACGACCTGAGCTGCATTATGAATCTTCGAGTTTCGAAGCAATTGATTGGACTTGGTCGTCTGTTTCTGAAATCTGGCAAGCTTCTGGAAAAAGCCTCCTAAATGTATGATCCGCATACTTCTTAAGTGCTTGTCTTGAAGGAAAGTGGAACGGTGCTGATGATTCATTTTTCAAGACCTCGGGATTGTGGAGAAAACTCAGCAAGGCGACAGCTTCTTTTTGTCTTCTCGATGAGTAGCGATCAATGAGACACTGACGTAGCTCAAAAGCTAAAGGATTGTTTTTGCTTTCAAATTTATCCAAAATTAACTTCATGGAAGATTCAGCTTTGAGCAAATTTGCATCTTCGGAACAGAGTCCCTTCAAAAGAATTTCCAGTGGACGAAGCGTATCAAAGAGGCTCTTTGGAGCATTTCATTCTTCATCTGAAATCGTCTCTGTTGAGCGTATCACTCTGAGGGCCTTTGGAATGCAATTTTTGAGTTTCAAGAATCTTTCTATCATGGCTAAAAGACTGTTCCACCTCGTTCTATAGTCAAGGATAAGTTTCATTTCCTTTCCATTAACTTCATCTTTAACAAAATCCTGCAATCTCTCATTTTTCAAAGGAGACTTTCGAAATATGCGGCAGATTTTTCTCACCTTATCTATTACTTTTAAGTAATCTTCTCGAAGTTTTCGAAGAACAATTACGTCATCTATGTCGGACTCAAATATTGTATCACTGCATAAAATTTCACACTCATCTTCGCTTAACTCATGTGCAGAGTGTTCATCTTCTTCGATGGCTTCATCTTCAGGGGTAGGGTCACTTTCCCCTTCAACTGAATTTTCAGCAGTTTTTGAATAAAAGATATCCGAAACCGCGAGATGTATAGCATGTGTAATGCATTGCTGGTGATCAGGTACTATTTCTCTTCAAAATTTGACCATTACTGAGGCACCGTCGGTGGTGCAACCCACGATATGCTTATCTAGGTCCAAGCCAAAGTCTTCCCATCTTTTCCTAACGATTGCAATAGTTTTGGTGCTATCGAGAGAACCATTTATTTTCATGAGACCAAGAGACCAATTTTGATTTTCATCATGAACATTAATATTAATATATCTTTGGTTTTGCAAAGATGTATACTCATCCATAGTTAATGAATAGCGGATTCCTTGTCTCACCTGATTCTTGAAGTAGTTGACCAATTCATGTTTCTTTTTCTCACTAAAACGAAGTACCATTTTTCTGACACCATTATGGGAAGTTGGATGAGGCTTCTCGTATTTTATCTTTCTTAGGCTTTCTTGAATGAATTCACTTTTAGCAATTGATTGGAAACTCACTCCATCTACACATGCAAGTTTCGAAATTTCCTCTTCTATGGACATTTTTTGCACAAACTCTTCCACTGTTCTTTGTTTCTTCAATGGCTGATTAATCTGGTCGATGTTTATGCCATGAATATTTTTCATGTGGGATGATAAACTTGAAGTAGAACCTCCACAACACTTTAAAACTTTGTGACATGTCATACACTCTGCTTCTTCTTTATTCTTACGAGTGAAATGATACCAAGCATTTGATTTCTTTGACATGATGGAGTATTAAATCTTAGAATCTTAACTGATCAATATGCAATCATCCACATAACATTCAAGACTGAAGCATCAATTATTTACACTTATAAACAAAAAAAAAACGATACGAAACGATGCAAAACATAATTACTATGTTTTGTAAACGTTTGTAAACGTTTGTTTCATAGAAAATGGACCAAAGTGATCGGAGACTTGCGCCAAAATGTGAAAACCGGTTCTTATCGTCGGTTTCGGTGATGATTAAAAATTTTCATCACCGGTTATAAACCAGTTTTTTAAAACCGGGTTCCATCTCTAATACACACATATATATATATATATATATATATATGTGTGTGTGTGTATATATATATATATATATATATATAAACAATCAAGGATTAAGGTATCCAAAGGGTATGGTATCATAGGTACCAGGCACCTGGTAACGTTTCCTATAGGTATTACGGCATACCTTCGTGCCCCTAAGTTCCTTCACACCTCCCAGTTTCTGCGCCCGAAAATTGTGGGTCCCCGCATCAGCTGGGGTGGAAGGTTGCCCTTATCTTCCTAGCACAGTAGATCCTTCAACGAGTAAAAGTTAACGACTCGTCGATTCGCATGGTTAAGCGTGATACCCTTAGCCTTCAAGATATATTTCATATCCTCCCCCACCCTCACCCGCATCCCATAGGTTTTTGGCGCTGTTGATACAAATGAGTCAGCGTATGCACCATCACCATACTCATCCTTGATCTCGTCAGTTAACTCTCCGAGGAATTCCACAATAGCAAGCATGTATTCACTCTCTATCGCTGTGAACATCACGCTATCTGTGTCAGCGTACAAAACCCTCCGCCTAAGAGAGTGCAGTAGTTCCCAAAGCTTGATGAGGGCGTAGGCCGTTGTGAAGCTGACTACAGGTATGTTTGTAACCCGTGAGGTATCTGTAGCCAGTTCGGTGATGTTGTACTTTATTATGTAAGTATTACCTACATTCACGATCTCCATAACCTCTTTATCGGGAGCGGTGGCATAATCCCAGACTTCACTGTAACTCTGTGCCAAATGAACGTTCCCTTTGACAGTATTCTCAGAAAATTTACCCCAAACACTGTTTAGACACAAGAATCCTGGCAAACACTTTAGTGCAAATTTAACAATTTGGGAACAGTCAAGCTGTATACCTTCATGGGAACGGTAACGCTGAATATAAGCCGTTTTTTCATCTTCGGTATCAACTCCTCGCGGATACCCCGATGCTTCTACCTTATCCTTCAAAAAAGCGTTTATACAGTATATGGCGTGAAAAGGTTGGGTAGCTTCTGAAACCTCCACACCTCATGTATCTTCAATATTCTGTATCCATGGCGAACGGCTAGTCCAGCTCAGGGCTTGGATATACACCTCTGATCTTACGTTGAATGGTTGTATGATTACAATCCCCATTGTTCTCATCGGCGCACTTCACGCACAGGGGAAACATGAGTTTGTGGTCTATAACGACGGGTAAGATCGGCATCCATAAATCGCGAGGGGGGAGCACGTCTACGAAAGAGAGTCCAAAGTAGCGCTCATTCAAGATAGCTGAGAACTCCTCGATGGTTGGCATGGCGTGACCCACTAGTTTTTCAGGTGCACCAACGGGGTACGGATTGTTCTTCATCACGTAGGGATATAAAGAACAGAAGTCGTAGTAATGGAGTTTCACGCCCTCCGGAGGCGGAAAGTATAGCTTCAATGGGTTTGTACGCCCGCTAAACAAGCTGTCACCACATTTGAGGGGGTCCAACACCATTGGACGTTTGATGACCCTTATTTCTTCACAGTACTGGCCCTCTGTTTCCATCCATGCATCATACTCATGCTCCCACACGATGTTGTGAGTAAACTGGGAGCCTATAAGTTGATCGCGGTTACGGGTCCATGCGAGACTGTCAGAGACGGTTCTTTCATGTAGGTCCCCTCTGACGGCACACTCAGGGCGTTGGCATCCATGTCACCAGCAGCTGTTAAAGGAGGACACAGTCTTCTCACCACAGGTTGGATTCTCACTTAGACAATCAACCTAAAAACACGGCCATTGACCTTAATGGGTACTTCCCCCGTGTTGCGGGAGTGTTTTATGTATATCCCAGTCTGTTGCTCTAGGTGTATGAGCCAGTAAATAGCCTTGTGCCCATAACTGCGGAGATTGTTCCTGTGAATGACGGCTAAGGTGTCTTTAGGCATGAAGTTATTCTTGAACACCGTAAAACATAATGAGGCGATCGTGGTTGCGACTTGCAGCGGATCGCATTTGAAACGGGCTATGTGCATTCTTCTAAAGGCCTGGAAACATACTCTAAACACGCGCACATCATTTATGAAATAACACTCACATTCATCAGCTGTGTTGTATGGACTAGTTTCATTAAAACTGTTGTAGTAGCGGTCAAAATCTTCACGCTCATTATCACTCATGCTGGTGTAGTTAAAGTAATGTTTGGGGGGAGGCAGTCCTAAGTAGTTTAAAGTTTCGTTAGTGAGGAAAGTGTTAGGGAAATACCTTTTGAAACTTCAGCGGCTTCACCCATGACCTTGGGTAGCGTTGCTAATTTACAAGGTTTGAAGCAGGGTGTCTTTAAACTGAACATTATCTCTTATCTGCATTTGTATTAGTTTGTTGTCACTTTTCCAGGGGTCGCCTGTAAATATCTCAGATGTCTCGTGTTCAAGCAACTCCTTATAGAGGAACTGTGTCTCAAATTTTGCTCCGTTATGAGCAAGAATATAGAGAGTCATTTATTTTAACTTGACCGCTAACTTGACAATAGAGGATACAAAGAGTTTCACAGGGCTGTCGTGTGCAATCGTTTTAGAAACGGTTGTCCATTTACCACATTTGTAAAACTCATCGCACTCGACATCCATGCTCTCATCATAGATGTGGAAAAAAGTCTTTGGTTTCAGTGTTCGTGTATGTTTCTATATCGTAGTACACGGTTATACAAGCGCTATTTTTAGGCTTAACATCTTTCATATAACATACATGCTTCACTCCATCCGCCTTATTTTTTAATGACATTTACAACAGTGAATTTCATCGCATTTATGCACAAACTTACCCCAATTATCCATCATATGAAACCTGCCACATTCACAGATTCTCATATTCCTGCAAGTTCCAATTTATTTATGGAGGTCAAAGCATTTATTATTGAAAAATGTACGTCTACACACATTACATTCCCTCTTCTCAGCTTCAACTACACGACTTTCACATTTTGGGCTGTTACATTGCTCACATACCATGTAGCACTCCTTACAATGTTTCACTATATCATCCGCAAACTCGAGATATTCCTTACACAAATCATGATGCCTTCTATATTTTCGACTTTCATAACTAGCGTAGAGGGTCCTTATATTACGGATGGGGAGATACGATGTTCCTGACAATCCTAAAATAAGTAGAGGTCTTGTACGATCTCTCACACGGCTCTTAAAAACATACACAGTCATACGACGATCATCCATTCCAAATTCAACTATACGAACATTCATTTCCTTCTCGACCCTTCTCAGCTCTTCAGGGCCCATTTTACACTCAAACTCAAGCTTACAAACTGAAGCCAGTTTACGGGCACATTGCACAACCGTAGGTAGCAAGATATTATACGCGACTTTATTTAGTACAGTGAACATATGAGCTAAGACTATTCCTATAAAGCCACAACCACGATCGACGTTTGAATGCTTTCTGTAAATAGATTGAGAATTAAAATTAAGAGTATAAGGTGTGGCACTATGACCCGCAACCCGGAATACTCTGTCAATATCTACCATGAAGTTGTCCATATTGAAGGCTGTACTACTTTGAGAGGCCTGCATTATACGCCAAGATATATTCTATGTCTACTACTGCCAAGCGTCTGAACGGTATTACTACCCAAAAATCATCTACATCCCCGTCATCTGACCCGAACCTGAAGGACAACCTCGTCCGGACTTCACGTTCGTCGCGGTTCTTCATCATGTTTCCGCTTTGAATTGTCGCGTGCTACAGGTATCGCTGGTGAGGGTTCGTCAGCAGGTGTGGAGTCTGTAGGTACACGGTCATCAGGGTCTTCTGTAATATTGATGAAGGGGGGAGGCTGTACATCGTCGTCATTCACGGCTCTGTAGAAGAAGAAAAACAAGAATATAAGGAGCAGCACTTAAATTTTGTTATATTTTGTAAATGACCCACTTAGGGGTGTGACGTGTTAGAGATGGAATCTGTAGAAAAATTCAGGGTCACAAGCCCCTTCACATGTATTATACCTGGTCCTTGAGGATGTGGTAAAACTGTGTTTATGCTTAAAACCATTAACGATAAGGGGGAGATGTTCTCAAAATTTGTGCATAAAGTAATATGGTGCTATTCGACGTATCAATCAGTGTTCAACAAGTACCAAGATGATATTTTGTTCCACAAAGGTGTATATGACATTAAGTCGTTAAAGGGAAATGAGCATACAGTCATTGTAATTGACGATCTCATGTTGGAAATGGATTAAACGTTTGCCGAGACATTTACAGTGTTCTTCCACCATCTTAACATAAGCGTATTCTTCATCAGTCAGAATCAATTTTTCAAAAATAGATACATGCGCGATGTGTCGTTAAATACACAATATCTAGTCTTATTCGTGCAACGTAGAGATGTGTCAGAACTTGGGGTATTAGCCAATCAAATGTTCCCGAATCAGCGTAAGGAGTTTTTGGAGGTTTATAAAGAAGCTAAGTCAGCGTTACGGATATTTGCTTTGTGACCTTCACCCGCGAAACACGTTTAGGGTGCTTCTAAGAACGAATATATTCCCAAACGAGTCTTTAACGGTGTATATTCCAGAATGACAAATAGGCTGAATAAATATTGTAAATTAATAAAAATCTATCAACGATTGCCCCAAGCATTGCAACAGATGTTTGTTAAAAATATCGACGCTGACTTTTTAAAATACATCTATGAAATCTGCCTTGATGTTATAAAATGTAATGTGCCAATGAAACCTCATCAGAAGGCTCGCCTTAGTCGTTACAAGAACATAATACGTGCGCTGGCTCGTAAAAGTAAAACTGTGGGGAAGAAAAACCGAATTATTGTACAAAGAAGGGGATCATTCCTCTCCATCGTATTTTCAGTTTTGGGACCTTTACTGACTAGATTAATATAATGAAGAAAGTGGTAGTGATTCCAAACGACGTGTATCCTTCACTGCAAAGTTCAAAGAATCCAGACACGGTTCTAGAACCCCGTAAAAATAGGCTTAAAAGAATGGAAAGCGAATTGTTAGCCCTATTAAACAGTGAAAAGTCACCTGACGAGAAAATGACTTTGTACAAGAGGCTCTGCAGAAATTTCTTCATGAGTACAAGATTATAAGAATCCGACAGAGCTCCCCGTGGTTATTAGGCATAGCGCTAGCAACGATGAGCATGGCGACATAGGACCTGGGACCGACGTTAGAGATGACCAGCCAAAGAATAACAGAACGCAACACATCGAGCACATATTAAAAAGCAGTCTCCAATATACATTGAGGAAAAAAGGCTTAAGTTTTTATAATATATTGAGTGATTTTATCGATACGGGCGAGGTCATTGTTGAAGGAACAAGGGTATAGGAATCCAATATCTTCGACATTGTCCATCATCTAGTGAGAAAGTGGGACAGGCCCTCACCAACAGGATGGAAGCAAGTAGGATGACCGCAAAATATTAGAGTGCAATGGAATGGCAAATGTTGATCAATGAGTGACAGTGCCAAGCCCCTCAACCCCCTTTTGCAAGACCCCCCAGTGCCAGCCCCAGGGTGCAAAAAAAAGAGGAGGGGAACTCACCCCAGCAAGCTGGGGGAGTCCACCTAACCTCTTTGGAGGAGAAGGTGGGATGGCCTCGCCCCCCATAGGGTTATACCTAACCTAAGAGAGAAAGGAGGAGGGTGGAGTGTTTGCTTGGGTGATGGCAAGCGCATATTGTGACTTCAACCCAGCGCTTGCTGCCTTATAAGGTCCTAATCCGCCAGTTGGCGTAGAAGCCAGTGCCTCCAGGTATTATTTTTCAGAGGAACTGGTCATTTACACCTGATTTCTGAATATATAGGGAGCGGAATAAGACGGTTTACCGAGAATAACGGAAGCACCTTGTGAAAAATAATATTTATCATTTACTACAGAAATTACTATTTAGTACAAGAAGAGTTAAAAATTTGGGGACTAACTGGAATTCACATTGAATATATATGATCAAAAAAATTAAATAAAAATTAATAATAGCATAAGAAATACAAACGAGGAATGCATATATATATATATATATATATATATATATATATAAAAAATAATAATAATATACAAAACGACGGAGTATAACCATCAGCACATTAGTACAGGAGAAGTACTATATATATAGAGTTATACTGTATTGAATAATTAAATATATTGAAAATTAAAAAAACAATAATTTACACATTATATATATATATATATATATACGCATATTAAAGATTTATTAATTAAAAAAATAAACTTTGAAACACTATTCGACCAGCGGGGTTTTAGTGGCGCCAGGAGCCGAAAGACACCAACGGAATTATAATCTCGATAATAAACTTCTCTTCGCTGGAATCTTATGTCTACACTTTAGGCATCATAAAGATTGAACTCACACGTTTATGATACAGCCTTCCTTCACGGCCAATTAATTTTTTCAAATTTATTTTCCAGTTTTAGCGCTTCTCTATCTCTCACTTTAAAAACCTACGAGAATTGTACCCGAAATCCAAATTTATTTTCGATTGTCACTAAGATCCCTCATACTACCTTTCCTGATTACCCGACAACGTTACAGGTAAGATCGTAAAACTTATGGCCCTATCCGTCACGGGCCGTTAATTTAGATGGGTGACCATAAACTTAAACCGATACGTTCTGTCCTCGATTTCCAAATTTATTTTTCCATTCTCGCTAAGCCTCTCATATTTGAAAAGTTGCTTATTATATGTTCAAATCTCCCTTCCACCACGGGCCTCATCGGCGCCCCAGGAAAACAAGATTTATTTTCCAAACAAAGCGTTTTTCTCTCTCTCTCCACGGTTATGGAAGAAATCTATGGAACAGGCAAGATATATTTGACACCCCCCCAGATTTCACGGAACAGCCAATCACAACCATGTGGGCGGACCCCCAGGACGTCTGGTTGGTGGATGGCAACACTCACACGTTATGTACCACCCAAATTTCACCGATAGCCAATAGGAAACTCGCGATTCGGGTATTGTGGAAGTTCACAATTACGACCGCCTCTATAAATGCGGGTATTTTCATCAAAGGAATCTACATCAGTTGTT
The DNA here is from genome assembly GCA_023014485.1 of Bathynomus jamesi. Taxonomy (NCBI): domain Eukaryota; kingdom Metazoa; phylum Arthropoda; class Malacostraca; order Isopoda; family Cirolanidae; genus Bathynomus; species Bathynomus jamesi. Next base: position 214,790 of record JAJOZX010001357.1, on the reverse strand, counting down.
TTTATCGACCAGTGCTATAGATATATCTCGCCATGAATCAGTCACAGCAACTTTACATCTCTCCAGAATTGTTAGAAGATAAAGATTTCTACGCAGAGGCATCGCTCGTAATTTTCGCAGCTGCAGACCGGAACGATCTTCTCTCCACACAAAGCATTGCAGAAATTTGCGACGGAGTGGAAGAACCGAGCATTGAAGACGACATTAATATGTAAGTAATTAATTTAATTTGTGATTCGGGCTTTATACTTTGGTTCATTCAGTGCCGGTGTTAGTTAAATTATAAAACGCCAAAAACGCCATAATAAATGCGTTTTGGAAAAATAGTTTGTGATTTAAGCGGAAGGCCTGGATATGTATATTTATCGTTTCATTCAGTACATGTGTTATAATTTATAAAAATTCGTAATAAGACAAGATGAAAGGATGTCTGCCCAGGAGTCGATACCCAGTGCCGGTAGAAGATACGTAGCACACCCATCTAATCTTCCTTCCTGATAACGCCATTTAGACAGTGGATTTATTATACGATCAAGGTATCATTTGAAAGTGAAATTTTATTACACGCTTGTTTCTCAAAACTTAAAAATTTATAGAAAATTCTACAGGCTGGGCTTTAGAATTGCCAAAATTTTAAAGAATTGCCTGCGGTCTCGGGTTCGAGACACGGTGCTGGCAGATGATGCGTAGCACATCCAGCTAATCTTACTTTTGAGCCCTGTAGGATATCTGCTTTGTGATTATTATTTGCCCCGGGCGCCCTAATCGCCATTTTCTTTTATTGTAACACTCTCTTCCCATATATATATATATATATATATAAAACTTGGTTGAATGGCTTGTTCTTAGGGAAGCGTAACTTAGCGAGGAATAGGAGGACGAAAAGATGGTACATGTTTATTAACAGACGTTTCGGAAAAATTCAATTTCCATCATCAGTGCTAAAAATTTTAAAACAAGTAAAAATAAATAAGTATAATAAATAAACGAACAACAAATTAAAATGGCGCAACAATTAGCGAGAATCAAAAACAAGTTACAATGTATATTAAATTAAAAGATTAAAAGTTAAATGATATAAAGAATAAAAGTATGGATAATAAGTAAAATATAAAATGGTTTAGGTAGAACAGAATTGTAAAATTACTTACAATTAGCGAAAATTAAAAGCAAGTTACAATATGTATTAAATTAAAAGATTAAAGTTAAATGATATAAGTATAAAAGTATGGATGAAAAGTAAAATATAAAATGGTTTAAGTGAAACAGAATTGTAAAATTTATTACCAGATTGTAATGAGACTAATTATACAGAAGGTTGGGAATGGTTGCCTGTTGAAAGAATTCCATTGGGACGATGGAGCCGGGCGGAGTGATAGTGGATTTCTTTTGAAAGTTTATTTGGCAATGTTTAAATTGAAAGCGGAACTGTAATCGTTGAGGGTTGGCTGGATACTAAGGATGTAAAGGGACTCAAGTATGCGGAGGTCGATTAGTTGGTTGGCTGAGTTGATAATTTTGAAATTGGAGGAAAGTAACGGGTGGTTGTGGAGGTGGCAGTGATCCCTTATTGCAGATTTGGAGGGTTTGTTCAGGGGCTGTGAAGTTCTTGTAGAGATCCCACGATGCTCGTCCACTCTTGTTTGATATTGGCGGATGGTACTGCCAATATAGTTCGCTTTGCAGCGAACACAATCAAAAGCGTAGATAGTGGACGAAGCAAGTGGCTGGGGTGTTTTTTCTTTATGGTTGAGGTAGGATTTGATACTATTGTTGTTGGTAAAAGCGAAATGAAATTTAATTTGGGGGTAAAGCGGCGTGAGTAAGAGACGGAGTTCTGAGAGTATTTTATGGCTAATATGGTCATAATAAGGGAATGAAAAATATTGTACGTCTTTTTTAACAGTAGGAATTTTAAGGGGGGGTTGATAGATATTATTAAGAAAATTTCTGGTTAAAGACTGTAACAGATGTTTTGGGAAAGAGTGGACGAGCATCGTGGGATCTCTACAAGAACTTCACAGCCCATGAACAAACCCTCCAAATCTGCAATAAGGGATCACTGCCACCTCCACAACCACCCGTTACTTTCCTCCAATTTCAAAATTATCAACTCAGCCAACCAACTAATCGACCTCCGCATACTTGAGTCCCTTTACATCCTTAGTATCCAGCCAACCCTCAACGATTACAGTTCCGCTTTCAATTTAAACATTGCCAAATAAACTTTCAAAAGAAATCCACTATCACTCCGCCCGGCTCCATCGTCCCAATGGAATTCTTTCAAAAGGCAACCATTCCCAACCTTCTGTATAATTAGTCTCATTACAATCTGGTAATAAATTTTACAATTCTGTTTCACTTAAACCATTTTATATTTTACTTTTCATCCATACTTTTATACTTTATATCATTTAACTCTTAATCTTTTAATTTAATACATATTGTAACTTGCTTTTAATTTTCGCTAATTGTAAGTAATTTTACAATTCTGTTCTACCTAAACCATTTTATATTTTACTTATTATCCATACTTTTATTCTTTATATCATTTAACTTTTAATCTTTTAATTTAATATACATTGTAACTTGTTTTTGATTCTCGCTAATTGTTGCGCCATTTTAATTTGTTGTTCGTTTATTTATTATACTTATTTATTTTTACTTGTTTTAAAATTTTTAGCACTGATGATGGAAATTGAATTTTTCCGAAACGTCTGTTAATAAACATGTACCATCTTTTCGTCCTCCTATTCCTCGCTATATATATATATATATATACACATCATATATATATATATATATCTAAATATATATATATACATATAAATATATATATATAAATATATAAATATATATATATATTATATAAATATATATATATATAAAATATATATATATACATACATATATATATATATATATATATATATATATATATATATATGTAAAAATGAACAATGAATAATTCCTATTTTCATATATCTTTATATTCATTCGTGTAATTCTTAGATCCATTCGTATGATTCTTATATTCACTTATATAATTCTTATATCTATTTATATAATTCGTATATTTATATAATCCTGTATATTCATATACTGTATATTTATATTCATATAATACTTATGTTCATATTCATGTACATTCATATATTCATTTTTGCATAAAGACCAAAATCGCCCAAGGCAAGTTTGGATAAAATTTTTGATTGCTTTCTATTTTTGCTAAATAATTGGTAACTTGTTTCTTTTTAAATTACCTAATCATTTTTTTGATTTAGCTTAATAATGAATCCTGATTAAATTTTGTAATGTTCATTTTTTTGTATACTTTCTCTCTTCGTTATAAAAGAAGAGGTCCGGTCTTGCCTAAACGTTTAATTATAAATCTTAAACCTTTAATTTTTGCTCATATGCATATATTAGTGTAAAGATGCATAGTTCAATTTCCATTTTTAGTTAACTCGGTAGATCATGATAACATCAGATCTGAAATTATGCGGTTTAAGATAAAAATATATCTTCATCCTCAAATACCTTCTTTATCTGTTTGAACGTTGCCACAGCTAAAAAATTTACTTTATCTTCAAATATAGTGCAAAAATAATGCAGCCTATAGAGAATTAAAACAAAACAAGTCAACATTAAATAATAATGATGTCCACAAAATCTGGGTAGTTTAGCTCCGGTAAATTTTCAAATTATTATTCAGAATTAGACATAGAGGCTGAGCACTACCTGTACATTTTAGCAATAAATTACACTCAGCAAAGTCTGTCTTTATCCTCTCCTTCGAGCCTTGCTCTCTTCAGAGAAATTAGTCATTAAATCTCCCAATACATTTCAAGCAGAATCGGGGAACCTTCAGAGAGCTCTACAGAATCCTCCGATCCACTATAAGAAGAACTCGGAGAGTAGTATAGAAGAAGCTATTGCGAGTAACAAATCCGTTGCTGCCACCTAACCAGAACCCCCATCGACTTCGAACCAACCAAGGCCATAGACGGAGGAGATAACAACTGGCGACCCCTGCATCCAGGATTCTTCCAATCTTCCAAACCCTGGAACTAGAACCAACATCCAGTTGACCGGCGTGTCACGACTTCCAGTTCGTCACATCCACCCCTGAACCGGTGTGTCACGACTCCAAGTTCTCCACGCCTAGTCTTCATCCAAGAACAAGTGGCCAGAAAGACACGTCATCAGGACACGTCTCCAAGGACTTTGCCGTAGGAATGTTAAGTACAGATCTTTTTTTAAAGTAATCTCTAAACATTTCAGACGTCAGTATTATTAACAGTTAATAATTAGTATCAAGCTAGAATTAACAAAAAACACAGTGGACATTGCATACACCAGTGATACATTTCTTTTTATTGAAACCGAATTATTTTCACTATTGTAGTTAGAATAGAATAATTTTATTTAATGTAATAATCACAATATTACCTTACCTTTACGTACATTCGAGTGAAATTTTGTTTACATTTTTTATTATTTTGTTCACAATCTTTTCAAATTTTTCCATAGTTAGGCAAATTGTTGTGCACTTATTTAATGTGTATATCTTAGGTATATCTTGTTAGGAAAACCACTCGAGTGATCATTCCATAGATTAAGATCGGTCAAGCTCACCAAATTAGAACACATTAATAGTACCTTCACATATGAGCGATTCAGACGCTGCGTTTTCTGACATTGAAAATTTCCCTACACCCATTTTTCCACCTACCCCGCGCCCTTGAAACATATTTCCAAACACACAAACTTCAGGTCAAGAACAAGCTAATATGTCTCAAACCACCGCCCCGGCATACATTAACTTAGACTGGTATACCTTCCCCATACTGTCCTAATTTTTAAGAGGACCATAGATAATAACTTTGTTGAACCACGCGTAAGACCTTGGATTGAGTCTTTAGAACAACATTTCTTACGCGAAAACATCACCGATGATGATATAAAGATTAGGGAAGCTAAAAGGTTTATCGACCCTAAAGAAGGGAATGCCCATGATACAGTCACCTACGTCCCATCCATTAGTGAAGCTACAATATGAGACAATTTTAAACAAAACTTATTAGAAATTTTTAAAGAAATAACACTTAAAATGCGTGTGACATGACTTTCACTTGAAAACAAAGAAACCTAATAGTAGCCGCAACCGTTTATCAAAACCTACCCGGAAAACCTAAAAAGAAATTTCAAGAGTTTCTAAATATTGACAAACCAGTACGTGTAGCCATAAATAAAACACGGGAACATTACCCAGATTTAGCAAACCAGAACTACCGAAAGGGTAGAGAAACCCCCATACACTACATTCAGCAGCAACAACAACAATACCAACAGCAACAACAACATCCCTATAAATCGAGGCCGATGCAGGGAACACCCCCTCAGAAACAAGCCCCCCCCCAAACCCAAAATCCACGCCCTCCTCCTCAGTGTTTTAATTGCGATAGCTTTGGGCACATGATAAGTCAATGCACCTATCCCCCTTACTGCTCTCACTGTCATGAACATGGTCATCGCCGTGGCGACCGACCAGAATGTGCTGACAAAGCCCCTGCAGGGTATAGGCCCAACTTCCAGAGAACGAATCACCAACGTTCCCAAAGGCCCTCCAATCCCCAGAAACCATTAAATTCCCAGCCTCAACCGAACCACCAACCAAATAGATCACGACCACAGGGTCAATCACACTATTACCCAATGTACAAACCCCAATACAATCAGCAAGGTCGGATAGTTCGGTACGTATCATAGAAGTACCTTTTGAGGAATCATTTTCCCCAGAGTACAATTTTCAAGAAAACCCTCCAGTGTATGGTGATCCCGTTGAATATGACCCAGGTCCTCCCATGGAAAACAATTCAAGCCCTTTTTTAGATTCCACCTTGGAGGAAGCAGTTCAACCTCCTCCCTTCTAAATAACAGTAATGAACTCAAATACACACACAAACTCCTCATCAGGATAATAGGTGCGAACCTCCTAGATTTAATAATTAATTGTAGCACAGATAACCAAGATTTAACCGCTCTCCTAGATACAGGAGCACACGCGACGTTAATTAAGAAACAGTGCGTAGATGAGTTACTAGAGAGTACAGATTACAAATATGAAATTAAGGCACCTTCCTGCCAACTCAGAGGAGTTACAGGCACACCCATACCTACAGTGCATATGGAGAAATTGAATTATATTTAGAAGTTGGAAACGCGGTATACCCAGCAAAATGTTGTATAGTGGACACAGTCGCCACCTTTCAGACAGATATCCTACTAGGTATGGATTTTTCAACCGGAATCAATGGGAAATTTACCTAGCCGGAAAGTTAGTGAAGTGTCGAAATAGAACACACCCTCTCCATGAAAATAATAATGTGTTTTTTAATTCGTGATGGGAAGGCATATTTCAATTTCCACTTTAGTTAAATCGGCATGTCATAACATCAGATCTGTCAATACGCGATTTAAAAGAAAAATATGGCTTCCTCAAGCTTAACAGTCTAGACCTTGCTACAGCTAAAATATTTGTTTTGTCTTTAGTAGTATAGCCACAAAAGTATGAGTGCAAGTTGCAATTGCAGTGTTATCTAATGTTGCAACAGTTTCAACCCCAACTCCATTTGTTGCAAGAGTGCCAACCCCAAAATGGTGTTGCAAGGGGTATGCAACTTGGAGTTATCCCTCAAGCTGATCCCCCCAAAGGGGAGTGCCAACCCCAAAATGGAATTGCAAGGGATATGCAACTTGGCGGCGGAGTTCTCCCCCAAGCTGAATCCCCCAAAGGGGCAGAAAGAGAGAGAGAGAGATAGGAGGAGAGACCCAGAGGTGGGAACCCAGAGTTGGGTGTTCACTCGGCTGGAAGCCGAGCTCATATGGGGTCCTTCAGCCGTCCGCCGCCTTCTTATAGGGTGCTAATCAGCCAGTTGGCTGAGTTGTCAGATACCGCCATGTGTTTAATTATTCCTTCATCCAGTCACCAGATAGCGCAATGTGTTTAATTATTCCTTACATTATTCAGCCAATCGGCTGCTGAGTTGCCAGATAGCAGTAATTATTTATTTATTCCTTACATTATTCAGCCAATCGGATGCTGAGTTACCAGATAGCAATAATTATTTATTTATTCATTATATTATTCAGCCATTTGGTTGCTAAATGCCACTATATATTTTAATTTATAGTAGGGAGAGGCTAAATACCACCATTTATTTTAAATCGCTACCAAAACAGATGAATTTTCTCCTTAAAGAGAACAAAATATTTCAAAAGAAATTCTGTTTATTAAATAAATAATTAAAATTTAAACACACACTCTTTACACGACTAAAATAAATCATTTTATTACTTAATTCCTATTTTTATTATTATTAATATCACAATTTTCGCTAAATGTGAGACCATATATTGTACCCGTCTTGGTACGAACCAACTTTTAAATCCTTTTTCTTAAATATTTCCAAAATAATACTGGATTACTGAATAAAAATGCCAGTACCAGTTGTCAAAATGTGTTTTGTTAGTTTTGCGAATATAAAAAAAAAAAATATATATATATATACACAGGGTGTTTGAAAACGTTCTGTACAAATTGTAATGGGGGATAGGCAACACCAAGATAAACCCTTTTCGTCTATAAGTGTATGCCCGCTGACGTCACAAAGGCGCGAGAGGGCGCCGCTGCAATTGGCTAAAGGGTGAAGTGGGCTAGACTCGCGCTTGCCGCGGGCATTCTTAAATCGGACGTAGTACGCGTAACATGTTTATTTAAAGAAGGCATGTTTATTTAAAGAAGGTGCTGAAAGTTGCGACCGGTAGCATCAATGCATGCCCGACAGCGTCGAAGTATTGACCGACGTACACGTCGAAAGATTCCCGGCATTTCGGGAACAGTTCCAGCGGCGACAGCGATTCTTGCTACGAGGTCTTCTTCTGAGTAAATGGGAGTCTCGTACACGAGGTTCTTCATGTGTCCCCACAGGAAGAAATCGAGGCATGTTAAATCGGGCGATCTCGGTGGCCAGGCTACGGGCCCACCCCAGCCTATCCATCGGTCCCCAAAAGTGGCGTTCAGATAATCCCGCACATCGTTGCTGGAGTGTGCTGGGGCCCCGTCGTGTTGAAACCACATTCGTCTACGAATAGCCACGGGAACATCTTCCATCAGTTCTGGCAACGTTTCTTCAAGAAATATCCGATAAACCCGCCCGTCGAGTCGGGCAGGCAGCAGTTACGGCCCAATCAACTTGCCATGGACGATACCCGCCCAAACATTGACGGCGAACCGTTCTTGATGAGCATGCACCCGTGTAGCATGTGGATTTGCGTGCGCCCACACGTGAGAAGTGTGCATGTTAAACACACCCTCACGTGTGAAACAGGCCTCATCTGAGAACAGCATATAAGCCGGAAAATTAGGCTGCACCGCTGTCTGCTGCAGAAACCAGCGTGCCAATTCCACACGAAGAGGGTAATCCCGAGGTTGTAATGCCTGGACTCTCTGACGATGAAACGGATGTAACTGCTGCTCGTGCAACACTCTCCAGACCAGGTCGTGGTTCACACCGAGGATACGTGCAACACCTCGCGTGCTTGCGATTGGATTGTCCTCAAATCGCCGTAGGATTTCTTCTTCCATGTCAGGAGTGCGCACGTTTCTCTCCCGACCAGTGTCATGCATGTTTGCATGGAATGTTCCAGTTTCTCGCAGTCGCCGATGCAAATGCGCAAACGTTTGGTGGTTTGGCACACGTCTGTTTGAGAAGCGCTGTCGGTACAACCTCACAGCAGCTCTTCCGTTTCCATTGGCAGCCCAATACACCATATGCATGTCAGCCGTCTCAGCAGTCGTGAAGCGCTCCATGTTACGCGTACTACGTCCGATTTAAGAATGCCCGCATCAAGCGCGAGTCTAGCCCACTTCACCTTTTAGCCAATTGCAGCGGCGCCCTCTCGCGCCGAATGGTGACGTCAGCGGACATACACTTATAGACGAAAAGGGTTTGTCTTGGTGTTGCCTATCCCCCATTACAATTTGTACAGAAAGTTTTCAAACACCCTGTATATATATATATATATATATATATATATATATATATAATATATATATATATATATCACGCCTTTTTGCGTAATATACAAGCTCATAATAATAAACTATTTCTTGGGGTAATTTGCGTGTTAAAAATTACTAAATACAGAAAGTCAGTTAAAGATTTTTTCATTTACATAAATGAAAAATAAACATACATGCATCACGATATTCTGCAGGTATAAGCAAGAACGAGTATACTTATCCCACACAATACTATTTTGCATAGGAATCGCATAAAGTCCGAGTCATTACACGATCTTGCGAGATCGACACAAGATATTAATAATATATATAGGAATTCGTATATTAAAAGAAGCGTCTCCCCCACCCCAAAGAATCAAAACTCAAAAAGCGTGAAACAAATTTTAAAAAAATAAGAATGCAAAGTATGTAAATAGCTCGTAAGTTACTATTTTTACGGCTCTAAAACGCTATAATCTGCTCTATACACACTTCCATGTATAAACTTGCCCTTAACTTACTCCACAATTAAGTACCAGTTTCGAGACCTGTTTAAAAACGAAGCCAATCTTCATAAAAGGTATTTCATAACATGTAATACCATCATTACCTCAAAATATGACAGCTGCTTGACGTGGTCTATAGGGATTTTGCCACGTCACCCATATTTGACTGACAAGGCAGTATGTAAAACAAATGGAAACATTACTTAAAAACGAAGCCAATCTTCATAAAAGGTATTTCATAACATGTAATACCATCATTACCTCAAAATATGACAGCTGCTTGACGTGGTCTATAGGGATTTTGCCACGTCACCCATATTTGACTGACAAGGCAGTATGTAAAACAAATGGAAACATTACCCCTCATTAAGTTATTATTATTAACAACCTGTATCCAAATATATTCTGATAACTGCTGATTACACATATTTAAGCAGAAATAAAATGATTACGAGCCAATTAATTATTTTAAATAGACTCCTCAAAGTTAATATAATTCGATTTTATGTTTTAGTTAGCTTACCCAATAAACGACGTTTTCTATGGATATTTATAAAAGAAAATGGAAATTTTTGGCACAACCGCATAATTGTGCCTTCCACTCTCCGTTTATTGTAATTTTAAATGTTATTAACGTTATATGATGTGACCGATTTTCTGCTAACTTATGCTTTTGTTTAAATTACAAATATCATTCTTGTTTAATTTGGTGTTCAATGAGCTGAATTATACAATGTAGATATGCGAAATCAGTTTTGGAAATGTCCTATCTATTACGCGTTTGACGTAGTTTCTATATTTAAGATGCCTGATATATATATATATATATATATATATATAGTGGCGTTCAAAAGTTCTTTTTGGTCTTGTTTCGTTTACCTTTTTACCTTTAAGAGAATTAATCAACTAAAACAATATTAACATTAAAAAGTTCACTAAACAATTGGCTTAGCAAAAAAATTCGTTCCATTAACATATTCTCAAATCTGTGTACAAGCACACACGCACACACAATTATGTTTATTCCTGAAAATCACGGAAACCTAATTTAACATCATTACTTAGAATACCACAGTTACGTCTAACTCAACTCAGTTAAATATAGGCTGAAACGCGTAAATTTTGCAGGCCAAAAGGGAGAAGAAGAAGCAGGAATAAAAAGTTCATCATAATAAATACTCAGAAGACTGCAAAATAAAAAATGAAGTGAGCCTAAAATTTAGATAGTTCAAAAGTAAAGCCTGAATAAAAAGTAACGCCCTTAACAAATAAACTAGTAAAAAATATTAATAACTTTCAGGAAATTTGTATTACCACAACGTTCAACCAAATCTGCTTGGCATGGAACAACTCTGCTGAGTTAAACTCAAAAACGCCTTTGCCCGTAACAGATTAAGAGACATTAAAGAGGCTAGACAAAATTTGGACATAACTTTCAGATACATTCCAACAAAACAAAACGTAAGATATATATTTTCTTAGTCAGTTTTGAATGACAATTCAATATATTGTACTGATTTAACCGCGCGTGAGAGGGTTAAAAGACGAATATTAACCGAATTTAATGTTGTTTCAAGATCATATCTTGTAGGTTCTTTCTGTTTGTAATCATTATACAGTTTCGTGATGGCACCTTTACGTGCTGATTTTTTCTCATTAATTTTTTGTAGTTTTGAGATAGTGCCATAGTCCCGTAGGTCTGTGTTTTTGTTTTTAATCTGGGGTTTTTTACCCTTTTGTTCAAGTCTTCCATAATTTTTGTTAGTGTTAAAGTTCTGAGTTTAATTTTATGATGTTGAGCGAGTTAAATTACTGTAATAAGTTTTTTATATAACCTGCGTCAAAGGTTGAATAAAAAATTTACAATGTTTTTAGTTAGGATAGGCCTTGAGTGTCAGTAGCACCACCCCAAATTAAGAAATAAATTAGGAGATGAAAAAGCTTCTAAATTTGTATTTATGTATAAATGTTTTAACAAATAGCTAATGTCAAATAAATTTAGAGGCTATATCTATAAACTTAAAGGCCAAAGAACAATATATTTTTCTTTTGTTTATTTTTCTATTCAGTACTGTACTATACATTAAAGGGCTTTTATTTTTTAATATTTGTTTAGCTATATGCACAAAGTCAAGTTAAATGTTTATTTTATTTAGTTTATGATTAAACTATTGATTTCTTTCTTTTTCTAATTGCACTAGGGAACAACATTTTTGTTTCTTGAAAACTATTTGGTGGTTCTTATAGAACTTTTGATGCTGATTCCAAATATGGTTTCAGAGTTTTTCTATCACCCATAGTTTTCGAGAAAATAATATTTCCATTTACTCAGAGTTTTCCCAAAATATTAGTTAAAATTAAGTGTACTAATTTAATTTTACTCTCTTTTTTTTCCAGGTTAACTATATTTAATAGTATTTTTTGATTTAAAAAAATATAGCTATTTAAACAAACAGATTTTTAATAAAAAGAAAGAAATTTTTTTCAAGTTTTGCTCAAATTGTAAAATTTTTCATAGTAGAAAAAATTGGTTTTTCATTCCAAAACGTTTTCCGTGATTTCAATAATTTTCCGCCAGCATGAATCGAAATTGTATTAATCCCAGAGATACATTTGGCTACGTATGTGGAGAACTGACCATAATGGCACAGAGGAAGACTATGACCCCACTCGTGAAGAAGGCTTACGAACTTTATTTTGGATGTAAGGTAGGCGACCAAGACAAATCCTGGGCACCTCATATCTCATGCATTTCCTGTGCCGTCACTCTTAGGGGTTGGATTAAAGGTACCCGCAAATCTATGCCATTTGCCATACCAATGATTTGGAGAGAGCCCAAGGATCACCTAACGGATTGCTATTTTTGTATGACTAACGTTTCAGGATTCTCTGCCAAAAATAAACATAAAATTCAATACCCAAATCTTGCATCTGCCATGAGACCAGTACTACATGACGATGATAACCCAATTCCAACTCCCCCAAAGTCATGGACACTGGATGAAGAGTCTGAAGTTGAACCAATGGAAATTGATGATACTAAAGATACAGACTTTCAGTAACCTGAATCAAATAAACCACGTATGATAACGCAGGTTATGCTGAATGATCTCGTGAGAGATTTGGACCTTCCGAAAAAGAAAGCGGAATTATTGGGCTCCAGGTTACGTGAATGGAATTTGCTGGCAAAAGATACAAGCATATCGGCGTTCCGCCCTCGCCAAAAAGATCTGATGCAGTATTTCTCCTCGTCAGGTGGTTTATGCTACTGTAATAATGTAAATGGACTGCTGTTAGCTCTCGGTCATGAGCACAAATCTGAAGATTGGCGTTTATTTATTGACTCTTCGAAGCTAAGCCTCAAGGTTGTACTACTTCACAATGGAAATAAATACCCTTTCATTCCTGTAGGGCACGCTGTCCACATAAAGGAATCTTACGAAAATATGAAACTCATCCTTGAGCAGATTAATTATGACCAGTTTCGTTGGTATATATGTGGGGATTTAAAAGTCGTCGCGTTTCTTCTGGGAATGCAGCTCGGTTATACGAAGTTCTGCTGCTTCCTTTGTGAATGGGAGAGCAGAGCCAGAGATTCGCATTATTTTGTAAAGGATTGGCCACTTCGTCAAAAATGTATCCCAGGACTGAAGAATGTGTCTCATGAACCCTTAGTTGACCCCAAGAAAATATACTTACCTCCACTTCACTTCAAACTTGGCATCATGAAAAATTTTGTCAAAGCAATGAACAAGGAAGATGAGGCATTCAAATATTTGAAGAAAAAGTTTTCACGACTTAGCGATGCAAAGATAAAAGAAGGGATCTTTGTTGGTCCCCAAATCAGAGAGCTCATGAAAGATCAAAAGTTTGATGATGCCTTGAGAAGAAAAGAAAAAGTGGCATGGGAGGCCATGAAGAATGTTGTCACAAATTTTCTAGGGAACATCAAAGCCTCTAACTATGAAAAAATAGTGCAGGACATGATTGAAGCATATAGGTTATTGGGATGTAATATGTCACTAAAAATCCATTTCTTGCACTCCCATTTAGATTTCTTCCCTGAAAACCTCGGCGACGTAAGCGATGAGCATGGAGAAAGGTTCCACCAAGATACAGCTACTATGGAGAAACGCTACCAAGGGAGGTGGGATCCGGCAATGTTAGCTGATTACTGCTGGACATTGATGCGAGAAGCTCCTAATGAAAACTACAAGAGAAAATCAGTGACAAAGAAGTTTTAAGAAGAATATTTTAAATGCCAAGCTGCCACTACTGTAATATAATTTTGATGGAGTATTTTTACTAACTTCTATACACTTTTTTAATAAATTTTAAAATACAAATTTCTCAGTAACCTTGGGTTATAGAGAAATTCTACGGCTATATTCGGAATCAGCGGAAAACATCCTATAAGACCGACCTGTTCACGTCTAAGAAACAAAAAAAAAGTTAAAATTTGTTCCCGTGTTGTCAGCAATTTAAATTATTTGAGAAATACTAAAAGTTTTCAATTTTCTCAATTTATTATTATAAATATATATATATATATATATATATATATAATCCTACAGGCTGTATATTAAAAACCAAAAAACCATGTTCTTTTTGGTTTTTATAAAAACCCAATGGTTTTTGGTTTTTTCAAAAAATGTTTTTTTACCAGCCCTGCTCCAAGCCCTTCAAGTATACAGTATTTAACTTCATTATTGTCGCAGATGAAACAAAGGTCTTTTCTTTTTTCTTGCAAAGATGGTAATACAGTGAAAGTTGTGGCCTGGTTAACTACTGACAAACTTTTTGAAATATCCATAAGGCAAATTCCATTATTTTCATTAGCAAACAAAATATACATTTGGATTAACTGAATTATTAAATCTGTTATCATAATAGAAGTTAAAAAAAAATCATTGGAGTAACAATTGACACCAATTTACCATGTATGAAGCACATAATTATCTCTGAAGAGATTTCCAGGAGGGACTACAATAATGTTTAAACTTAAACATGCAGTTCTTAACCCTTTTTGTTCAAAAATATTTTCTCTTTAAACCAAAAGGTGTAATATTTATTATTCAAAAACCAAGTGTTTTAGTAATGAGTAACTTATATTACTTTCATGAAATGAGGAATCATCGCGCAAAACATTTGAAAGATTGATTGGGTTTGTTTTTAAGTTTTAAAATTTATTAAAACAAATAAAATATCCAAAGAAACATATTAGTAATTTTAGAAATTTTGTTTCATGACAAACTTTTTTCCTGAAACTGTACTGTGCATGTTTAAAACTAACATTTATTTCAGAAGTTTTGCACTATCTGAAAAGGTTTGCCAGATAACCCCATTCTGTCACTAAAGTATCTGACTTGTTTGCAAATGGTGGTTCCATGCTGTAGGCTTATATGTATAGGAAAGCTTTTACTGATCCATTTTTATATAGTTGTTACAACATCAGTTTATATGTTCTTTGTACATTGTATAAGCAGAGCAATAAATTAATATGAATTTCATTAAATTTGCAACACTTAAACTCATTCTTATTGAATTAAAGAGCATGATAAATCTCAATGAAGCCTGTTTAGGGCTGCATTTCTAAGTTTAGTCATTATAGCCACGCACCTTGAAATCTTTTCAGCGTTTTTTATTTACATGAGCAATCCATTGCAGTTATTCTTTTTCTTCTGTTTACTGCTATCGTATTTTGTGCTGCTCTCTAGTGAATACGTAACACAGAACAAGTTAACCTGACATTAAATTTAGCCTTTTCAGATGAGAAGATTTGTTCAATCACTAATTATGAAGAACTTTGTGACTTCTGCAAGCTTGTCAGGGCAACAGCCTACTGTCAGAGTTTTGTTTACTTCAGTTTAAATACAATTAACATATAGCTAAATAAGATCAGATGCAGTTATTTTCAGGCTGTAATCAAGTACTGAATAGGGCATGCAGATCAAAAAATCTGGGGTAGCCTACCAAAACTGAGCTCAAACAGTTAGCTACTCTGCCTCAGTATTAACTGTAGGCAGATACGCTACTTTGTTGGTATATATATATATATATTGACTTAAAATGTATTTATGTGTTTGGACAAATTAGTTTGCTTTGTGATTTGAAAAGTCTGATGCTAGACTGTAAGTGAGATGCCTTCGGTTGAAATTTCGTATGCTTGCTAGTAGGTCATGGTGCCTGGCACCTATGATGCCCTTTGGATACCATAGTACTTGAATGATATATATATATATATATATATATATATATATATATATATATATATATATATCTATTGTTAACGATGTGCTTATTATTATTACTACTTATATTTGAATATGTAAATGTTTCAATTAGGTTTCATTTTCTCCTTTGTGTTTCTCATTGTCCTACATATTTTTAAAATTTATAAAATCTGAAACCAAAGTTGAACTAGCGATCAGATCCTATCTGAAAAGGGTTCATGCAAATATTTATATCAGAAACAGGCATAAGTCAAAATCAAATCGAGAGTAAAAATTATATAAATGACAAAAATATACGGGTGATAAAAATGAAACTTCATTAAAGACATTCAAACGTAAAATTTATAAAAATTATATTAATAAAAAGTTAAAACGGATGAAAAAACGAAACCCATCCCAAAAAGAACTTTTGAACGCCACTATATATATATATATATATATATACTATTTAGTCAGAGGTTAATTACTGTACTCTGCATGTGATTCAAAATCTGACTAAATAGAGTAGGCCTCACATCCCCCAACTTGTATACGCTAAAACAGTACAGTATTTACTCATTCACAATACAATTTATAAAAGATTTCTATATTTTAGTAAAATAAAAACCTCTCTCTCGCTCATCAAAGTGGCCTACAATCCCAGCCATATATGAAATCGTCTAAAGGCCTACTATTTACCAAATTTCTTATAATCTGTTTAAAACAAAGCTTCACTTGTTGCAGTTGATGGTCCAGGACCTCATTTTAATTGTTCTGTGACTGGTCAATTTTCTAAATTTTATTGCATTTCTTAAAACATGCTAAGGAGCTGGTTTTCGTAACACGCAATATATCAAGTCACACCAAAAAGCTACCACTCTGGCTAAAAGCATTTTCCCAGATTCAGTCTGCAATTTTTCTCATTGAAACTCATCCCTCAAACTCTAATAAGAAAAAGTTACTTGTGCTATGAAAAGAGATAATTAATTGAGAGAGCAGTCAAATTGCTCTTACATATTAAGTTTGAAGATAAGTCTTTCCATTCTACAATTAAGCTGTACCCTTCAGGATGCTTCTTATTGTCACTGAGGAAGTTCGGAAAAATGATATATGAAGATAGGTAATAAAAATTAAAAAATGAAATACGATTTGTTAAAATTAACACGATACATCACACGGACATTTCATTATGAATCTTCCTCAGCCTAAAGTGACCATATTTTTAGGAGCAAAAAGTGGGACATTTTTCTATTTTTGGAGTTATAAACTAAAATGTCTATATTTTGAGGAGCCAAAAGGGGGACACCTCTCTACCTTATATATATATATATATATATATATATATTATATATATATATATATATATATATATATATATATATATATATATATATATATATACAGTGCCCGCGAAAAGTATCCGATCACTCAAGAAAATACAATATTTTCCCTTGATATTCAGAGACACGTAATTCACTTTCTATTTGTTCTAGCGACATCTGGTAACTTTGAGGTTGCTCGCTGATATGAGAGCTATCCAACGCATTCTCAAATTAGTGTTCTGGTAGCCTTCGTTGCGGGTGGCTGTGTCTCAAATTTGTCAGATTTCACTGTTTGTGTAAATTTCTTGATATTTTTTTTTTTTACAGAAAGTGGTGTAAATAAAATTTATATATAATGTGTGCTAAAAAACAACTTAAGAGTGATTGTCGAGGTGCTATTGTTGCTTTGCATGCATGTGGAAATCACAGAGACAGATAGCTAAGGAATTAAACATATCCCAAAGTACCGTTAATTTATGGGTTTCACGGGCTAAGAACAATGGTGGCCTAACCACGCCAGTCCCTAAAAACGATCTGGCAGACCGAGAAAAACAAATTCGCGAACAGACAAACTTATGAAACGTTTAGTATTGAAAAACCCAACAATAACTGCGAAAGAAATAAAATTTAATATGAATAATTTGTTATCTGGTGTTTCTGAACGAACTATCCAGGAGCGGCTCCAAAAAGAACTCGGATTACCATCTCGCCATGCTGCTAAGAAACCGTTCATTAATGAAAAAATGCGTAAAAAACGTGTCGCATTTTGTAAAAAATACATTCATTGGACTGTTGATGACTGGAAGAAGGTTTTATTTAGCGATGAGTCGACATTTTTGACATTCAGAAGTTGTCCAAAAAAGGTTCGCCGGCCTATTGGCTCAAATAGGATGGACCCTAAATACACCCTAAAGACAATGAAACACCCTCCAAGTGTGATGGTTTGGGGTTGTTTCGGTTACTATGGGCGTGGAAACTTATATTTTCTTCCGAAGAACACAAGTATGAATGGTGCACGGTATTTAGCAATGCTACAGGATAAACTTCCAATGGCAATGGCAATCCAAAGGACAAAAACATACATGCATGATGGTGCACCATGTCACAGGGCCAAAATAGTGACAAAATGGATTACTGACAATAAATTTGATATTTTGGATTGGCCTGGTAATAGTCCAGATCTCAATCCGATAGAAAATCTGTGGCTAATAATAAAAAATAAGGTTGAATGCCACGACACTGGCTCAGTCGAAAAATTACAAGAGGCCATCAAAAAGGTATGGTGCAAGGAAATATCAGTGGAAGTTTGTCAAAACTTGATTAAATCCATGCCAAAACGTCTAGAACAAGTCATCCAAACCAAAGGACAGATGACAAAATACTAATATAAGGTTAGTATACATTTAAACATTGTTTTTTATGTAAAAAATACAAATTTCAAGGGTGATCGGATACTTTTCGCGGGCACTGTATATATATATATGGAACATAATTATTACTTCACTGCTTGTATTTTTCTCTTGAGTATATATATTTATGAAAACCTACAACTCATTGTATTGAAATTAGAAATAAGGCTAATGCTAGATTGAATCTAATGCAGAAACATATAGAATATAAATCGCCAGAAATTATAAGTAGGCTCTACACTTCATACGTGAGGCCTCTTCTTGAGTATTGCATTCAGTTCAGTAGTCCTTATTTAGAGCATGACAAGGACAGACTAGAAAAAGTACAAAAGAGAGCCACAAGTATGATACCATGTCTAGACACCTTAGTTACAAACATAGCTTAGATCACCTAAACATGTTTTCCCTAAAGAAATGAAGGTTACGAGGTGATATGATAGAAGTACCGGGTGTCCGAGAATTATCTGTACAATTTTTGGCTGTTATTAAAAGTCAACCATGAAGTGTAGAAATTCCAGTGTTGTCCCATTTTACAGAGAATCTCATTAAGTTGTTTCTGATACCACGTTTTGACAAGTTTTTTAGAAATGTACGCGGGTGACAGACATTGATGATTTAAAAGCAAGAATCACAGCTGCTATTGAGCGAATTGATGTGGATATGCTGCAGCGTACATGGCAACATTTGGAGTATCGATTGGATGTTTTGCGAATCACTAATGGAGCACATATCGAATGTTTGTAACAACGTTACTTTAATAAAAGAAACTTTTGAAAATACAGATTCTAAATAATCTTGTTTAAGAATTTTACGTGTTATCAAGAATTTTATTAAAAGATGAAATTGTACAGATAATGTTCGGACACACTGGAATTTCTAAAAAACTTGTCAAAACTTGGTATCAGAAAAAACTTAATGAGATTCTCTGTAAAATGGGACAACACTGGAATTTCTACACTTCATGGTTGACTTTTAATAACAGCCAAAAATTGTACAGATAATTCTCGGACACGCTGTACCTATATAAAAAATAATAAATGAGTTAGATAATATAGACTTCTCTCTTTTAAAAAGGATCACAATGATAGGACAAGAGTCCATAGCCTTAAGCTTTTTCAGTAAAGATGTAAATCACAGTTAGTACATCATAGTTTTTTCAAATAGAATAGTAAAATTCTGGAATAGCTCAGATGAAGAAGTTGTGAGTTCCCATACTTTGGAGACTTTTAAGAATAAACTAGATAAATTAATGAATGGAAGAGGTATTTGGTAATGACGTTTTACTAATAAGCCATCTTTGTCAATGTAGAGATTCAAGTTTATTACCACATCACCCCTTTAAAAAAGACAACTGCCAATCATCCTGAATCAATTCAGGTCCATGAAACCAATTTTTGTTGGATTTTAGGAATTTACAGGATAATCCTCTTCTAAGAAAGTTTGCAGGATTTTGTTTTGTTGGAATGTATCTGAAAGTTATGTCCAAATTTTGAAGTTATTAATATTTTTACTAGTTTATTTGTTAAGGGCTTTACTTTTTCTTCAGGCTTTACTCCTGACCTATCTAAATTTTAGGCTTACTTCATTTTTTATTTCGCAGTCTTCTGAGTCGGGCCTACTTAGTATACATTATGATGAACTTTTTATTCCTGCTTCTTCTTCTCCCTTTCGGCCTGCAAAATTTACGCGTATGAGTCTATATTTAACTGAGTTGAGTTAGATGTAACTGGGGTATTCTAAGTAATGATGTAAAATTAGGTTTTCGATGGTTTTCTGGAATAAACATAATTGTGTGTGCGTGTGTGCTTGTATGTAGATTTGAGAATATGTTAATGGAATGAATTCTTTTGCTAAGCCAATTGTTTAGTGAATTTTTTAATGTTAATATTGTTTTAGTTGATTAATTCTCTTAAAGGTAAAAAGTTAAACGAAACAAGACCAAAAGAACTTTTGAACGCCACTATATATATATATATATATATATATATATATATATATCAGGCATCTTAAATTTAGAAACTACGTAAAACGCGTAATAGATAGGACATTTCCAAAACTGATTTCGCATATCTACATTGTATAATTCAGCTCATTGAACACCAAATTAAACAAGAATGATATTTGTAATTTAAACAAAAGCATAAGTTAGCAGAAAATCGGTCACATCATATAACGTTAATAACATTTAAAATTACAATAAACGGAGAGTGGAAGGCACAATTATGCGGTTGTGCCAAAAATTTCCATTTTCTTTTATAAATATCCATAGAAAACGTCGTTTATTGGGTAAGCTAACTAAAACATAAAATCTAATTATATTATCTTTGAGGAGTCTGTTTAAAATAATTAATTGGCTCGTAATCATTTTATTTCTACTTAAATATGTGTAATCAGTAGTTATCAGAATATATTTGGATACAGGTTGTTAATAATAATAACTTAATGAGGGGAAATGTTTCCATTTGTTTAACATACTGCCTTGTCAGTCATATATGGGTGACGTGACAAAATCCCTATAGACCACGTCAAGAAGCTGTCATATTTTGAGGTAATGATGGTATTACATGTTATGAAACACCTTTTATGAAGATTGGCTTCGTTTTTAAACAGGTCTCGAAACTGGTACTTGATTGTGGAGTAAGTTAAGGGCAAGTTTATACATGGAAGTGTGTATAGAGCAGATTACAGCGTTTTAGAGCCGTAAAAATAGTAACTTACGAGCTATTTACATACTTTGCATTCTTATTTTTTTAAAATTTGTTTCACTCTTTTTGAGTTTTGATCCTTTGGGGTGGGGATACGCTTCTTTTAATATACGAATTCCTATATATATTATTAATATCTTGCGTCGATCTCGTAAGATCGTGTAATGAATCGGACTTTATGCGATTCCTATGCAAAATAGTATTGTGTGGGATAAGTATACTCGTTCTTGCTTATACCTTAAAGGTTTGCCCTGCAGAATATCGTGATGCATGTATGTTTATTTTTCATTTATGTAAATGAAAAAATCTTTAACTGACTTTCTGTATTTAGTAATTTTTAACACGCAAATTACCTCAAGAAATAGTCTATTATTATGAGCTTGTATATTACGCAAGAAGACGTGATATATATATATATATATATATATATATATATATAATATATATATATATTAATTCGCAAAATTAACAAAAAACATTTTGACAACTGGTACTGGCATTTTTATTCAGTAATCCAATATTCTTTTGGAAATATTTAAGAAGAAGGATTTAAAAGTGGGTTCGTACCTAGACGGGTACAATATACGGTCTCACATTTAGCGAAAATTGTGATATTAATAATAACAAAAATAGGAATTAAGTAATAAAATGATTTATTTCAGTTGTGTAAAGAGTGTGTGTTTAAATTCTAATTATTTATTTAATAAACAGAATTTCTTTTAAAATATTTAGTTCTCTTTAAGGAGAAAATTCATCTGTTTTGGTGCGATTTAAAATAAATGGTGGTATTTAGCAACTCTCCCTACTATGAATTAAAATATATGGTGGTAATTAGCAACCAAATGGCTGAATAATATAATGAATAATTAAATAATATTGCTATCTGGCAACTCAGCAGCCGACTGGTTGAACACTGTAAGGAGTAAATAAATAGTTATTGCTGTCTGGCAACTCAGCAGCCGTTTGGCTGAATAATGTAAGGAATAAATAAATAATTATTTCTATCTGGGAACTCAGCAGCCGATTGGCTGAATAATGTAAGGAATAATTAAACACATTGCGCTATCTGGCAACTGGCTGAAGGAGTAATTAAACACATGGCGCTATCTGGCAACTCAGGCAACTGGCTGATTAGCACCCTATAAGAGGCGGCGGACGGCTGAAGGACCCCATATGAGCTCGGCTTCCAGCCGAGTGAACACCCAGCTCTGGGTTCCCACCTCTGGGTCTCTCCTCCTCTCTCTCTCTCTCTCTCTCTCTCTGCCACTTTGGGGGTTTCAGCTTGGGGAAGAACTCCGCCTCCTAGTTGCATACCCCTTGCAATCCCATTTTGGGGTTGGCAACAAAGGTTGGCACTCCCCTTTAGGGGTATCAGCTTGAGGGATAACTCCAAGTTGCATACCCCTTGCAACACCATCTTGGGGTTGGCAACAAAGGGATTGGGGAATTTTTTCTTTTTTATGTTTTTTCTTTCTTTTTTTCTTTTTTTTGCAATAAAGGGGGATGGCACTCTTGCAACAAATGGGGATTGGGGTGGGCACTCTTGCAACAAAGGGGGGTGGGGTTGGCACTCTTGCAACACTACGTAACATTGCAACTTGCACTCATACATGATGCGGCTATACTACTGCCTTTAATTCTTTTGCAACGTAAATCACCCTATTGAGAATTAAAAAAAACAGATCAGCATTAAATAATAATGCTGTCAGTAAAAAATTCATTATATATAAACCCATAAAATTTCTCCACTGTTCATTCTGATTTGGCTGATTGAACTTAGAGGCTGAGCATTACTTGTAACATTTTAGCAGTAAAACTACAATAAAAAAAAATCTTTGTCTTCTCCTTCGAGCCTTGCTCTCTTCAGAGAACTTAGTTTTAAAGAGAGAAAAATAATTTCCCGATACGTTACAAGAAGAATCGGGGAACCTTCAGAGAATTTACTAAGCTCCACAGAATCCTCCGATCCACTACAAGAAAAAAATCGGAGAGTAGTATAGAAGAAATTCCTGCGATTCCCTATATGGTACCAGCTTCTCCAGAGTAACAAGTCCGTTGCTGCCACCTAACCAGAACCCCTTCAACTTCGAACCGACACAGGCCTTAGACGGAAGGGTTAACATGTATATAAGGATAAAAAGGATTATCAACGCCCACGTCAACATTATGAAGATTTAATATCAGATGTTTCTGAAGTTAAACTCCCATCATCTGTGGCTAAAAACAATAAAATAAAGTGAAAAAGATATATAAAACTGATATATAAAAAAATATACAAATCTAATGAAAGACTAGTGAGACAGGTGCATAATTAATTTCATTTAAAAAATACTTTCAATTGTACATGAAGTTTGACAACTGAAGAATCACCATATATAAAAAATTAGTAAAAATGAATGTATTAAAATGCGCTCATGAAACTTACCACGATAACTGTGAAAGGATGAAAGTTGTTTTCATAAGTACGTACACAAGATGTTCAGAGTGGCTTCCTCTTTGCAAAATCACTTGACGAATCCGGCCAGTGTACAGTAATTTCTTGTCACGACTTCCTGTGCTTTGTTAGAAGTGAAAAGAGTTTCACGTTAAATCGTTTCTTTCAGAACTTTCAGTATCATGGGATTTTCTTTAAAGAACTTCTCTTTTAGACATTCCCATAAGAATCAGAGGGTGTGAAATCAGCGAAAAAGGGAACCCTGCAAAACCACGGTACTTATTAAATAGAACTCTCGGGCCCAAAACTTCATCCAAAATTCAAAAACAACATTGTTGTACGAGGACTTGCGCCATCCTGCTGAAACCAAACTCCGTTCAGATCAATGTCTCAGCCCAAAGGAAATGGGGAAACTGTTCTTAGGCGATGTAAAGGTCTACCGTTATCATTAAAGACTGATCCAACGATCGAACTTATGAAACCACGTAAGCAACTGTTAAAGTAGGGAGTGAAGCGGATTATCCAAGACCACAGGAGGGTCTTCCAGAGTCTATAATCGCAAATTGTTTGTGGAAATACCCATCTAGGTTAAAATAGGCTTCATCACCGAACTAGGGCTATCGAGGTTAAGATAGATCTTCTGGCAGCAATTAATGCGATATGCGTAGTTAGAGCGCATAGTATTAGCTTTAATTTCGTTGTTGTTTGAAGACCTTCCGTTCAACCCTTCGAATACCCATTCTAGATTTTACACACTTCTTGGTAACTATTAATAATCGAGATAGTATAGTTGTCGGAGACTTTAACTGCCCTAACATTAATTATGAGACTTTTACTGGTAATGACGAGGGTTTGAGACAGATTTTGTTCATGGAAGATAATTTTTTACGACAGATGGTTACCAAACCAACGTGCGGCGACAATATTTTAGACGTGGTGATGATGAACGACGAAAATATAGTCGAAGGTTTGGAAGTAGGTGAGAGTTTGGGATGTAGTGATCACCAAATTATTAGGTTTAATCTATTCATAAAAAACAGTAAGAATAATAACGTAATAGAAATCCCTGATTTTCGTAGGGCTAATTTTGATAGTTTTGCGGATAGGATGAGAGTAGTTGACTGGGATAATTTATTTATGGGTAATGACACAATTTTCATTGGGAGGCGTTTAAAGAAAGTTTGGAGCAAGTGTACTTTACGTCCCCTACATTATCCTAGTGTAGTTTGCGTTCCCCAACTTTGTCCGCGTATACCTAATCAAATAAAACGTTAAAACTAACGAAAATATTACGACTTAACCTAACCAATCGTCAAATATATATATATATATATATATATATATATATATATATATAATATATATATATATATATATAATATATTGACGATTGGTTAGGTTAAGTCGTAATATTTTCATTAGTTTTAACATTTTATTTGATGGATTTATAGTAGCCTAATCTTAACCACTTTGATGTTATCGGTTTATAGCGTAAACTTGGCACTATAATATTGATAATGGTTAATTGATTGAAAATGATTGATTGTTAAATGATAAGGCTGGAGTCACCAATTTATAGTCACTCCAGAATCACCAGTTTTTAGTGGCCTACGGATCACCGGTTTGATGTGGCTAAGAAAGTAGGCTTACTATAATTTATGAATGATGTTATTGGAATAAATGACTAAGGGCTACCAACTTGGCTTACACACCAAGCAAACAATATTAATAAGGTTAAAGAAATTACCTTGTTGTTTTGTGTTTAATTAGGAAAATAATTCATTATTTGTTCACACTGGATAGCAATTCAATAACGGTATTTATAGTGATTAACAATGATATCACGGCATTTGTACTATGCTAAATATGACTGAGTATATCAATAAGTAAAATGGTTATACGAACTAATTGTTAAGTAAATACAACGATGATAACACTAATTTAGGTAGGCTAATGAGATATGCAGCATTGAACACGGAATAAATAAATATAACCTATGGACAACTGAAATAATGCACGTACGGTAGGTAGAGCAAATGGATTACGTAATACACTGATTAGATAGGCTAATACGATATGCAAAAGTGTACACAGAATAAATGATGTAGCCTATTGATAGCTGAAATAATGCCCGTACGTGTGACACAGTAAGTGGATCAGGCCGTCAAGAATGAAAGGCATAAAAGAAAATTTCAACAGTAGGATGCACGATAAGTAAATTATACCAGTGATCACAACTACAGGGTGAACAAAACTACGATATTGGTATGACACTTGAAATAGGCCTACTGCAATCTCAACGGGAAAGTTAGTTTGAAACGGTATTGAAAACACTTTTGGGGCCTACGCGATTAGGCAGAGCTTGTGGAAGCAAAACGTACAAGACAACGGTAGGCCTAGTGAGGGCCGACAAGAAGCTTACCGCAAATGATATAATTCTAGAGCCTGAAGACCTACTTGTTGGATTGACCGACATCTGGGCAGTAATGCCTTCGTAGACTGAATGCCTAGATGAGTTTGACCGTATGCACCTCGCCCGTCGAGGATGACCTTGAAAACGGTAGCGGGGCCTATTAAAAACTTGTTGAACGGGCGCCGACCGTAAAGCGGTGGAGGATGAGTGAAACGAAATGGTTTGGGACTTGAAGCTTAATAGGAAGTTCACGGACCTGTTCCTCGAAAGATGCTTCTGTAGTGTGGTGAACCTTGCCGGCGTCCTTGAGGATGAAAGTTGAAAGCCGGTCGAGAACTGGTAAGAAACCAACCTGACGCCTACAACAATGATGTTCTTTCTTGCAGAAAGGAATTGGAGCGTACTTCAAGTGTTACTTCGTTCTTTTATACGGTTGAAGTGTGACTTGGAATGCAACCGGCTAAAGTCAATGATGGCGCTGCGTAGAGAGAGTAGAATCACGAGGGACGTAGCTAGCGGAGTGAGGACGAATGTCAGTGATCTCTGCCTTATATAAGCTCATAGGACGCTAACTTTCGCGGGCCTTTCTGAGACGCCAACAAGCGTCCTGTTGTTTCTCTCTCCTTGACAAAACCACGTGTGTTTTTCGATTCCTGATGATTCCAAGATGTTTGAGAATGGTGGGGAAAAGAATTCCTTTGTTTTATTCTTTGTCTGTTCTCTATAAGTAGAGGCCTCTCAGAAACTGCATAGGAGCGATGATAAGGAGGATCACCATTTCGGGGCAAACTAACGCTGCCGCTCGGAGTACGGGCGCCAGGTCTTGCATTTAGCGGCGCTGCTGTGGCATGAGGGTGCGAAACATCGTCCTGGACTGGGTAATTGGGTAGAGTTGAGACTACCGTAGTAGGTTGTAGGGAAACTGTTGGGGAAATAGGGTCGTCCTCGAGGTACGCCGGCTTCAGGCGATCAATCGACACTATGTCCTTGCATCCAGCGCGATAGCAGGTGAAAGTCTTGTCACCCCTATGCAGCACTGGGAAGGGCCCGTCGTATGGGTGTTGTAGGGGAGGGTGGATGGTGTCGTTCCTGAAGAAGACGTGGATGCAGGAGGACAAATCGGCGGGGACAAAAGTGCGACGATTATTGGGATGAGGAGGGAAACCGGACGAAAGTCGTGCATGGTCGTCCCTAAAGTGTCGGCATAAGTGCTTCTATCCATCGAAGGGTGTGCTCCTGACGAAGTGAAAAATTCTCCGGGTAGGCGCAAAGGAGTACCGTACACCAATTCGGCCGATGTGCACTGTAGGTCGGCCTTGAAAGCTGCCCGAATTCCAAGGAGAACGAGGGGAAGGGCGTCGGTCCAACGTGGTCCAGCAGTGGTCATCCTTAGGGACGCCTTCAGGTGGCGGCGTAGCTGCTCGACGAGGGCATTGGCCATGGGCCCATATGCCGTAGTCCGGATCCGGGAACAACCTAAGAGCTGCGTCAGGCCCTTCCTTCCATAGGGTGGATTCGAATTGCCGACCGCGGTCAGTCATGATTGTTGATGGGACTCCAAAACGGGAGACCCAACCACTGACGAAAGCTCGGGCGGCGGATTTTGCTGTGATATCCTTTATGGGAATCGCCTCAGGCCAACGCGCGAAACGATCGATGCAGGTGAGGAGATACGTGTGACCTTCGAGGTAGGGAAATGGGCCGACGAGGTCCAGATGTACATGGTCGAAACGTGCGTCGGTAGGGGGTGAAAAGCAGCTAAAGGTGCTGTCGTGTGGCGGTGAATTTTGGCCTTCTGGCATTTTATGTAGGCACGGGCCCAACGTCTGACGTCACGGTTGATGCTGGGCCAGACGAAACGCGAGGTGAGGAGGGCTTGAGAAGCGCGAACGCCGGGGTGGGAAAGGGAATGAAGCCTATTAAAGACTCCGCGTCGGAATTCTTCAGGGGACTTAGGGACGAGGCGATCCCGTAGAAGCGTTGACCGTGAGGGTCATCGAAGAAGGCAGGGGAATCTCTTCTAGCTGTAATGACGTGGATGAACTACGGAGCTGCTGCAGTTCATGATCTCGGCGTTGGGCTTCTACTGTGGCTTCGTAACTGATGACGTCACCGCTGGCCGGAAAACGGGACACGTTAATCGTAACTCGTGATAAAGCGTCCGCTACGGTATTTTTGTGGCCTTTTATGTGCCGTAGGTTGATGGTGAATTGTGAGACGTGGTCCAAATGTCTTATTTTTTAATATCGAAAGGGAGTTTATTCCGCGTAGGCCCAAGCGCGCTAGTGATCATCGTGGGCCCAAGTGGTGCACTAGGGAAATAGGTGAGTTCATAAACGAGCGTAACAGAGCGTATAGACTTAATAAGCGCAATAGCACGGTAGCTAACTTTAATAGATATATCAAGCTTAGACGTCAGGTTAAAAGTTCTGTTAGGAATGCTAAGCGCAATTTTGAGATACTCGTAGCTGCGGATAGTAAACATAATCCGAAAAAGTTTTTTGACTACGTCAATAATCGTAAGCCAATAAAAGATAACAGAGGCCCACTAGTGGACGCTAACGGCGCTTTGGCTTCCAACGCTCAGGCGATGGCGGATATTTTTAACAACTGTTTTGCGACAGTTTTTACCGTAGGAGACGTAAATAATGTCCCCGACGTGCACGATATCGTTCCATTTAGTAGACAGACTATTTTGAATGAAATAACTGTTTACGAGGGTGAGATTGTGCATTATATCGATAAGCTAAAAGTTAGAAAGGCTCCAGGCCCTGACGCGCTTTATTCTAGACCAGTGGTTCCCAAACCTTTTTTGCCGCGGAACCCTTTGACATTATTTAAAAAAGCGTGGAACCCCTACCTATATTCAGGAATATTAAAAACCACAAATTGTGGGTTAAAAAGAGAACTTATTTATATTAAAAAATAAATAAAAAAATTCGAATAAAAAACACCTTAATTTTTGTAAATTTGTACATAATTAGTTTAACAAAAATGAAATGAATACCTAATGGGAAGAATGCTTCTGCTTCTTAAACTCCAGTATCCTCTGGAAATTTGGTTTAATGTTGGATAATTGAATTCTCATATCTGGTGCAGCATCCAGTCTGCTGCGATATTCTGTTTTCGTGCTCGCATATCTTGAAAATCCTGATTCACACAAATATGTTGTTGCAAATGGCAGTAGCACTCGTATGGCTCGTTTTGATAATTCCGGATATTCGTCACTTAAATTTCCCCAGAAAATAGCTATCGGAACTTCTTCAAACTTGGCCTTTAACTGAGTATCTGAAGTAATTCCTATTAAATTTTCATAATCCACTGCTAGAAATCCTGTTGGCTTTTCTTTAACTTTGAATGGATTCTGTACCCAGTAATGGTCTTTGTTCTTCAAATTTGGAAAATACTCAATTAGAGATTCTGATAAGCTGTTGAGATGATTTTTAATATCATTGAGGATTTCAACATCTAATTCCACTTCGGATTCTTGGAGAAAGTCACTAAGAAGCGGAAAACAGTCAAGAGTATTTTGTTCCACATCTGAGATCCAGTACTGCAATTTACGTGATACAGATACCATTTTATCTTGCGCTTGAAAAATGTTTACTTCTTTCCCTTGCAGAGATAGACATGTTTCATTCAATTTTGAAAAAATATCTGCTAAATATGCAATCCTTGCTAGCCATGCCATATTTGTTAATCTGTCAGATAATCTAAATTTATGATCAATAAAATAAGACAACAATTCTCTCCTCAATTCAAACATTCTCACAAGAACATTTCCTCGTGAGAGCCACCTAATTTCTGTATGTAAAAGTAGAGTGTTATGAAGACTACCCAGATCTTCACACAAGGCCTTAAAAATTCGTGATTGCAATGGCCGAGATTTAATAAAATTGATAATCTGCACTGCTTCGTCCAAAACTATCTTTAATGAAGCTGAAATCCTTTTTGTCACTAATGCATATCTGTGAAGAATGCAGTGATTACTGTTGCAGTTTTTTGCAACATTCTTGATTCGTGTTACAGCGCCAGCTAATTTTCCTGTCATTGCCTTTGCTCCATCGCTGCATACTGAAATACATTTTTCAAAGCCTATATCATGCGTTTTCATAAAATTATCAATGCAATTAAATATATCATTTCCTGTGGTATGCAATTCTAAACTTTTGCAAAAAAGCAAATCTTCTTCAATTTTCTTATTAAAGTCATATCTAGCAAACACAAGTAAAATTGCTAGTCCAGCAACGTCTGTGGACTCATCTATTTGTAATACATAAGCATCACATACACGCAATCGTGAAATAAGTTAATTTTGAATGTCATTAGCAATATCATTAATACGTCTTGACACCGTATTGTTGGAAAGAGATACAGCCTCAACTTTCTGAACAGAATCTTCATTAAACACGCAAGATATTATATCTTTTAATAAAGGTTTTATAAGTGATTCACCAATAGTATGTGCCTCACAAGCAAGAGCAATGCGGTAACATGCTTTATATGACGCTTCTGTTGCATTTTCATTGTCTGTTTTACATTTTTTTAATAAGACACTTCTAGAGCTATTCAGACTTTCAAGTTTTCTTTCAAAAAAGAAATATCTTTATTTTTAAAAGTCTGATGGTTTGTTTCCATATGTCTCTGTAACTTTGCTGGTGCTAAAGAACTGTTTGCTAATATTTTGTTACAAAGTAAGCAAAGGGCATCTGGGGCTTCTTCGTCACCAATACTAGTAAAACCATATAACAAATAATTAGGATCATATTTACGTTTTTTCATAGATGTCTGCACAGAATCGGAGGAAGCAGATTTCTTTTTTTGTGGATTAATCACACTAGAAGTTGGTGGTTGTGCAGCTTCTGCAATTTCTGTATCTTCTATAGATGCTTTTGTTTCACTAGTTTCTGCATTACTAGTAATTTCAGTTTTTTTACGAAACCCATATTTTAACCATCGATCCATTGAAGGGTTAATTTTCACGAATTTTGAAATATTACAATTACGAAAAATGAATAATAAAAAGTTCTAACCAAATTAATTCACAGAGGACAACGATTTCAAAGATTGCACTAACGAAGTGTTTATCAAGTAGGCCTAGTAGGTAGAGGCAAGCAACGTTGCTGCACAATCTTCTGCACTTTAATTATTCGTTAGGCTTCACTTAGGCCTGTTAGCGTCTTGTAAACAGATGCACAATATCCCATGTAAACATTAGGAAAATACTGATATTTTTACTGCGCATTCTGCTGCAGTTAATAAAGTCCTTTTGTATAACCACCTCAGATCACTTCACTTCCAAAGCTTACAAAACAAACTGATAACGCACGCTCGAGTCGAGTACCTCGACTACTATAGAAATAGATTATGACAAGTTCAAAACATGTTGGCTACGTCTCCAAACGCAGTTTACATCATTTTACATGCAGATTAGGTACTAATATTAATAAATGTTTTCCATTAATGATAATTTAGTTGCTATTTATGGAAATTTTCTTTTAAAAAGTAAATCAAATACCCAAAACATGATAAGTATGGCCAAAAAAAATTGGCAACTCTTAAAGAGGGCACTGCTGTTACGTTCGAAATGTTTCGTTCAAGCCTATTGCCGTTTCTAAATATTTCGCTCAAACCATACTTATGCTTTATTTTCCTTCGTGCAAAATTTCATATTTTCTTCGCTAGACTTATTTTTTTGAAAATGAGTAATTTATATTTTTTTTAAATAAAATATTTTTTATTTTAAACTTTAGCTCGCGGAACCCCTGAATTTTTTCGCGGAACCCTGGGGTTCCGCGGAACACACTTTGGGAACCACTGTTCTAGACATTTGAAAGATTTGAAAGACGTTATCGTAGGCTCCT
Source organism: Bathynomus jamesi (assembly GCA_023014485.1). Taxonomy (NCBI): domain Eukaryota; kingdom Metazoa; phylum Arthropoda; class Malacostraca; order Isopoda; family Cirolanidae; genus Bathynomus; species Bathynomus jamesi. The sequence continues at coordinate 182,858 of JAJOZX010001357.1, read as the reverse complement.
TAACAAAAATTATTCCCGAAGACTTCAAATTAGCTAACGTTACGCCTATTTTTAAAAAAGGCGACCGCACAGTAGCTAGCAATTATAGGCCCATTAGCTTAACGTCAACTGTCAGTAAACTTTTGGAAACTGTAGTTAGGGATCGTATCGTCGATCCCTTAGAAAGTCGCGATTTGATTAATAGTAGTCAGCATGGGTTTCGACGCCATAGATCTTGTTTAACTAATTTGTTAGAGTTTTATAACGAAATAGTGCGTGAATACGATAGGCATAGAGCGGCTGTCGGATTTATTTAGACTTTGAAAAAGCGTTCGATACAGTTCCGCATTGAAGATTAATTGCAAAGGTTAAAGCGCACGTATACGCGGTCAGGTAGCTAACTGGTTAGAGGAATAGCTTCGTGCCAGGAAACAGAGGGTCGTTGTTAATGGTAGAGAATCGGGGTGGTTGGATGTAGGCAGCTGTGTCCCTCAGGGTTCAGTGTTAGGCCCATTGCTATTCGTAATCTACATTAACGACATAGATGTATGCTTGACCAGTAATGTGTCAAAATTCGCGGACGATACTAAAATAGGCGGTAAAGTTCTTAACGTGGAAGATAGAAATAGGCTCCAAGACGATGTAAATAAGATTATGGAGTGGAAGGATAAGTGGCAGATGCAATTTAACGTAGACAAATGTAAAGTTTTGCATATAGGTTCTCGTAACAACAATTACACGTACACGATGGACAATAGACAGTTAGCGAGCGTTGACGAGGAAGTAGATTTAGGCATACACGTATCTAATGATTTAAAAGTTAGGATCCAGTGCCTGGAGTCTTGCGCAAAAGCTAATAGGATTTCAGGCTTCATAGCGCGTAATTTCGAATTTAAATCGAAGAATATTATATTCTTCGACGCACCACGAAACTAATTCCGTCACTATGCAACAAGTCTTACGAAGATAGGATTAAAGAGTTCGACTTGTATTCACTCGAAACTATGAGATTAAGGGGTGAGCTTATTGAAGTTTTCAAAATCGTTAATAAAATCGATAACGTAAATTTTGACAAACTGTTCACTTTCGATAATAGCAATACTCGTAATAACGGACTGAAGTTGCGTGGCAGACGTTTCATTACTAACATCGTTAAAAACTTTTTACGTTTCAATTAAATGATAAATGGAATAATCTTACTGCGTCTGTCGTGAACTCTACCAGCGTTAATATGTTTAAAAACTGTTTAGATAGGCATTTTATAAATATTGACGTCGTTTAAAATAATAAAACAATTAGAAAAGGAGCCCTGGGGCTAATGTTCGAGGATGAGTCTGTTGACGATTAATGCCAGTTTGTGATATACAAGCGTGTGATATGCCAGCAATAAAATGATATTAAAAAAAAATTAGATTAACACGAACTCAGATGTAGCTTGTAGCGTAAACTAACCCACTTTTTGTTATACTCTTCATACTTTTTTTTCTTTTCTTATCCCCTCTTTACTTGCATGTCTGTAGGTTGCATGGTATGACAGTGTTTGAGTTGAGACTGTGTTTGCATGGTTTGTAAGCTTTCTTATTTTACTTCTTTTCATCTTTCACCCCTTTCCTTTTCTCTTCGACTATTTTTCCGACTTGTCGGCAGTGGCCGGCGGATGAAGATGGTGAGTCTTTCTCTCTCTTTTTCTGAATGAATGATAACCCACGAATGATAAGTTTTGCTACTTTCTTGTCTCCTTATTCTCTTCTTTTAACCCCGTACTCTCTTCTTTCTCTCGGGCTAACCTTAGAGTGAATCTTAGGGTCTTTGTTAGCCTAGCTTCTGTAGATCTGTAGATCGTTGTCACTACCATCATCGTCGTCATTTTCACTCATTATTATTATTATTATTATTATTATTATTATTATTATTATTATTTATTTATTCCAAAAACTTTCAGAAGGATACTCACAAAATCAAACATCCACACTATTTCTGAATTATACAATTTTAAATTGAAATTAACTTTACGTTCGAATAACGCACACAGAAAAGCACGATATATATATATATATACACACACAGGTTTAGAAATTTCCTTGCACAATTTACTTGAGTCTTCCTGTTCAGTTTTGTTAAAAGAATTCTGGAATGATATGACTCAAACTTTCAGTTTCCTTTGAAAATGAAGGTAAATATATTTTATACAAGTTTTTCGCTCAAATATCAGACGCATATCTTAAAACGATTTCCCGAGACTGCTCCCCAAACTTCCCCCCGCCATGCCAACTTCCAATACTTTGAATTGAAAAGTTTCGAGAGTCATATAACTTCACCTCGATCTGCGCGTCATAGTCGATTTGGGCCTTTGAACATCTGTTTTGACCTCTCCATTTGTCATGTAGTTTGACGTGTATTATATACGAAATAAACTGTGCATAAACAGCAATAATTTAGAGAATTTAAAGGAACTCTCGTCAGTTATATACGGGTGAATACTATTACTTTCAAATTTACGCAATTATTCACAGGAAATGGACCATTTCATCCATGATAAAACACTTTTGATATTTAAATACAAACTAAATATACATTTATTTCTTCACCACCCAAATTTAAGCAACCAGCCATCATTGTCGTCTGATTAATTTAGTAATTTTTATTTCACCGTATATATATATATATATATATATATATATATATATATATATATATATATATGGATATAGTTTGCTTGTACCTTGTGGTGAATGGACGTGCTGTGGCTCTCTCTGTATTTAACACCCAAATAATAAGGGAATAAACTACTCGGCGGTTTATTCTGTTTACACCCGAAAGTGTATAAAGTAGCAGGGAATCCGTGCATATAATATATAAAGTGAAATTCATTAAAATTAAGAAAGTACAATACTGTTTACATAATTTATCACCCGTTTTAATGTATATATTTAAAACGAAATACGGTTTGCATTCGAGAAAGTTTGAAACAAGGCAGGAAAAAGGTCATAAAACGCAAAGGTCAGAAATCCTCGAAAAACCTTCGACCATCGAAAGTGAAAGAAATAGAAATAAAAATAAATAAATAAATAAATAAAGAGTTTGTGTGGGAATTTCTTTTTACGCTAATTAAGGACAGCATGGTTATGGTTCCAAATTCTCACTTAATCTGCAATTTGTGTAATCTGGAAACAACGGAAAACGCTGTGATTCGATGCGACTTCTGTCAACGACTGCAAGACTTTATCTGCATGAATTGGGATGATAGGAAATAACACTTGTCTCGAATGGGAAACACGTTGTGGGAATCAAATTTCTATGTGGCGCATGTACACAGACAGTAAATTCATTCGCGATATTTAAAGAAATGTAGATAGTAGATTCGAATATTACAAAAAAAAATGAAATAAAGGGGACACAAGGGTCCGGAAATGTCCCAACGAAAATCCGGGTGGATGAGAGAGAGGAAGAAATAACGAAAAACAGCATAATAACGAACAACAATTTAATAACGAATAACAATATAAACAATATAATACGGAAGGAAAAGATAGCTGAAAGAAATGAAATAAGTAAAAGTAGCGAAGTAGTCAAACTGTTCAACGAGCGAAATGATAAAAAGATAATAACTAAAAACGTAGAAAATAAACAGCCAACGAAAAATAGCGATAATACCAAAATTAAGAACTTTGAAAATAATAAGAAAACAAGAAGTACAAGCGTAGAAAATATCGTATGTAAATACTACGCGAAAGGGAACTGCAGATATCGGGATGGGCAATGCATGTATGCACATCCCACATTATGCAACACGCATTACACAAGTGGATACTGCAAATTTGATAAGAAATGCAAGTTCCACCATCTTACGGTCTGCAACACCTATACAAGATATGGGACTTGCAAATACGGAAAAAAGTGCCGTAACCACCACCCTCAAAGGAACGCAACGGATGAACAGGAAAAACGAACATCAAAGAATAGTGCCAATTTTTAGACGCAGCCAACACAATTCAGCTGCTAAATACTATTCAGCAATTACAAAATCAGCTGACAAATATAGGAATCCGAGAGCCGGACAGAAGGCACGCACAAAGACACTTCATGCATTATCGGGACAACAGGTACCGACAAAGATAAAAAGAGGTAAATTCTCGGAGGACCAAAAGGAAACCGGCATCCCAATTGGAAAACGAATCGAAACCACCTGTATGCGAAAATAGAGAAAAAATAAAAATAATCCTAGCCAACATTTAGAGTCTTAAATCAAATCATTCCCCAAACAAAGTTTTATACCTGAAAGGTCTTATGCAAGAAGCCGGAGCAGAATTTGCATGCCTCACGAAAACTCATCTAAAGGACTGCCAGGCGAACTTTGAAAATTGTGAGTCCTGTATTGATAAAAAAGGAATACAAATTGACAAATATAACATCTTCCCAGCCGACAGAACAGTGAGACGTAAAGGAGAATGTGCTATTTACACACGCGAAAGGCATATACTCGTATAAGTACCTCAAACAGCAAAAGTTGAAAAATTAAATATGGTACTAATTGTAATGTACAAACCCCCCAAACACGCCAACCTCAAAATTTTCAGATTCCATTACAGAGGTAAGAAGTTGGGTAAAAGTTCTACACTCTCCAACCCCAAATATTTGTCTCTGTGGTGATTTTAATTTCCCATTCATGAAATACAAAAGGATAGGAAAAAATGTATGTATACACCAGGACAAGGGGGACACACGAAAAGACCAGGAACAGGTAAAAATGCTTCTAGCTCAAGCTGATGAATTTATGTTGACGCAAGTAATAACAGAAAACAAGAAAAAACAACTGCCTAGATTTGGTATTCACAAACAACAGCAACCTAATTGATGATGGTGCTAGGACCGTTCGCTACTGGACAATTCGCTACCGGACATTTCGCTACCGGACATTTCGCTACTGGACGTTTCGCTACCGGCATCTAACTTCGCTGGCTGTCGTTAGAGAATTTTCTCCTATAAGAGAACATGCCCAGTCCTGCAATCTTGTCCTTTTGGATAAACATTTTAAAATTTTAGCCTCATCATCTGATGACACTTCTCTTAGAATTTTTAGAATTTTAGAATCTCTTCCTATAAAAACCGACATTTAACATTGATCCCTCTGCCTCTCCCCTTTTGGTTACTAACCTAACCTAACCTAACCTAACCTAAACGGAACTCAGAAGAAGAAAAAGTATAGGGACTGTGAGCAGAGGATCCATAATTTACTGAGAAGATACGATTCTGGAAATAAACTGGAATTCCTTCGCGCTATTGCGCATAATCTTAAATATTTTTAGATATTTTATTGTATCAAATGTTTTATGCATTCTTTCATTCTTTTTAAAAAATAAAATTCTTTTAATAATTCATGTAATCATGCGTAATAATTTATGTAATTCATGTAATCCTTTAATAACACAGGTCAACAAAAAAACTTTTTTTTTTCGTTGCCAAGGAAATTCGTACGAATTTAGGGTATTTTGGGGTTGCTGAATTCCAAAATGAAAGTAGTTTTTCCGAATTGGCTCTAGTTCTTGAGATAATGAATACCCTCAATTAATAGGAAACGTAACCATAACGCGTGCATATGGGAAACTACCGGAACATTCTAGATGGTGAGACCGAATAAAATGCCATTATGTATTTCATGTGTTTACTTTTGTATGATTTGAGACAATTTCAATGCGATTTGTAAGTAGGCTCCGCCTGAACATTAAATTTTTTGCATTTTTACGTGTTTCAATGGGGTACCAATTATCTCATAAATTAGAGCCAATCTAGCAAAACCGATGTCATATTCGGAATCAGCACCACAAAGTTACCCCAAAATCACTCTAATATGATTGGCAATAAAATGAGTGTTGACCAGTGATAATCCTTGTATTCATTTAATAATTCTCGTAATTTTTTAATAAATTTTATTACCTTTTTTATTTTACTTACTGGTAAATTTATATATGGTAGCGAAATGTCCGGTAGCGAAATGTCCTAGTAGCGAAACGTCAAGTAGCAAAATGTCCGGTAGCGAAATGTCCGGTAGCGAAATGTCCAGTAGCGAACTGTCCGGGCACCGGATTTTTTAGGGCTTCTCTTTTTTCGTGCCGTAACAGCTGAAATTTGTCAATGTTAAACTTCATATTGTTGTCTTCCGTCCACTTGTAGATTCTGTTCATGTCGGTTTGTAGAGATCCTATATCTATTGGGTTTCTTATTTTTCTACTGATCTTTGTGTCATCCGCAAAGGATGTTACTGTGCTGTCTGTGGTAACGTCCTAAACTATGTCAGTTAGCATGATTATGAAGAGTAGTGGAGCTAACATTATTCCTTGTCGTACTGAGCTGAGGACCTCTGATTCTGATGAAGATACTCCTTTTACTGGAACGACTTGCCGTCGCTCACTAAGGAAATTATATTTCCATTTCCCTACTTTTCCTGTTATTCCTATATATTTCAGTTTATGTATTATGATTCCATGGTCACACTTGTCGAACACTTTGGCAAAGTCTGTGTATTAGGGCGGAGCGTTTTTAAATTTTTTTCGATTTTCGTTTTGTAATAGCGCGGAAAAGTGGCTCTTCCACATCAAAAGTGAGTGTGTAAAATCTCAGAGATCTGCAATAATATCTTCTGCCTTCGCACGCGCGTTGAAATCCAAAAAATGCGCCAAAATACGCATTTTTTCAATATTTTCTTACATTTTTAATTTTCATCCTACCTTCTTGTAATAGCAAGGAAAATTATCCTAAAGGTTTATTTTAGACTAGATTTAAATATTTTTGTCCTGCGATAATTTCTTCTGCCTCCGCAAACGTTCCAAAATACGGGAAAATTTACATAAATAGCATATTTTATAATGACGCTATTATGGTCAACTTCGGCCCTACACCACAGTTTATTCGTTAATTATGTATTAGATAATGCAATTAACAATTCATTATATCATATTTTAGTAATTTAAGAAGTTTATATATTTGAGCAATTCAATAATTTAGGTCCACCAATCCAGTTTACTTTGCATATGCTTGGTTTATTTTTGATGACTTATTATGTAATATGCATGCAGCTCCTCACTTATTTCGTCAATATTGAATGTACTATATTGATAAAATAACCCAGAACTCACCACGTGGAGGTGGCTGCATTTCGAGTTCCTCCCTGCCCGACCCAACCACCCTACCATTATCGGACTTAGCCTAGTTACACACTGTAGTCACTTTTTGTTTCCATTCTTGGCATTTTCTTTCTGGATTCTAATCTTGCTCTGATAAATCCATCCCTTACCTCTGAACCGCATACTGCAGCTGAAGCCTCTTTTACCAGCTTTATATGACGTTCAACCGCTTGGGTGTGGCAAGGAAAGCGTGGGATGAAATCAGGTACATTTCCTGATGAGATATAGTTCAGGATGTCGGAGCGTGATAGAACTTTTGTCAGAGGAGGCTCTCACAGCTCACAAGTTTGCCATTTAATCATGTTGTAGTACTCACTGCACTGAAAGTTCAACGTGGGCAATTTAAACACTCACTGCGGCTGACTCAGAATCTCTTGCTTTAAGGATTCTCCTCTATCCTAATTCTCTGATATGTTTTGCTTCATCGTGAATCATACGAAGGAGAACATTCTCAGGATGAGAAAAATAGGAATTTCTCTGAATAACACGATCAACTATTTCTATACAGCGGGCACTCAACGACCTCGAGCGTTGTATCATTTGATAAAGATGTTTGGCTCCCTGTGTTGCTGAAGAATTTCTCTTGATTTGAAACCACATTGGAATATAAACTTTCATAATATAATCCACGATACACTTAAGGTTGTCTGAAGGTTCTTCAGTTGAAACGTAGAGACGAAGTATGCGGTTAGCAGTTGTCACTCATCTGGAGTGTGCCATTTTGCCTGGTTTCCTTTGAGCTAAAGAGGGAGTACATTCACCTTTTGACACAGCATCATAGATTTCTGCCAAATATTTCTGATCTGTGCTCAGATCATCTCTGTCAACTACAATTTTTTCCGCTTCAACTGCTTCAAACTCAACAACAGGTCTCTTTTCACAATCAATTAACTCTTTTCCTATAGGCCCCGTAAAACTCTGAGGACCTGTTGTTTTACCATCACTGTCAGTCACTATGTGCCGCAAGGGAAGTTCATTAGTGTGAAGCAAGCAAATCAGCCACTGGAGTGCTCTCTGAAAGTGCTCTTCAATACTTCTTATCACTCCTCCTTTTGGTCCTGTATTAACTGCTGTCCCGTCACATCCAATGGCTTTAACTTCTGAAGTACCAATCTCATTTGAGCGAAAAAAATCCAAAATTGCAGAAGATATACTCTGTGCTGAGCCAGAAGCGGGAGTTACATGCCCAATATAATGCGAGTTTGGTTCTTGAAGCAAAGTGACATGTTATTCTGTTATATTTTTTTGATAACCCTTACTGCCAACTTTTTCTTGCACTGCAGTTCTGTCCTTTCTTCCATCGAAATAGATACTCTCCATAGTTTCTTCTTTGTAACTCTCTTTTGAATGATAGATCTCACTCTTTTTCTAGCTCTCCTTACTTTGCATCTGTCTATTACTGAACTTAAAACTTTTTCGTTTATAATTCCCACGTCTTCAAGAACAGCCAAAGCAATTATAGCAGCAGACCTGTCTGACACACCAGTTCTGTCACAAGCTATAACCAGTGATGAGATTGTTCCATGATGAGATTGTTCCATCGATTTGATTCTCTGTGTCGGTTCATAATCAGAATACGCTCCTTCTGTTTCACTTGATGTTGATGACAGTGTTTCAGTTGCTTGTCCTTTACTGGTAGATGGTTTTGGTTCATACTGTTCCATTCTCTGTTGTCCTTTAGCAACAGCTGCTAGATCTTTACGAGATTGTGAAGCATCAAGAGGGCTTATTGCCAATTTTCTTGTTGTTCTCTGATCTTTAAGGAAGTCTTGTTCAATTGCTGGAACCATGAGATGGTTTTCACATGAACACTTATCAAAATTTTCACATTTGCAAGCACTGATGTCAAATAATTTGTTTTCTGCAACTGCAGGCTCTTTCTTCGATGTCTTCAGATTCAACCTAATTTGATGAAAATATTTCATGACTTCCTTATAGGGTGGAAGGTACCTTTTGTCTAGATCAGCTGGAGCCCCAAATATAGGGCAACTTGAAGAAGTTCTTGTTGCTTGAGCTGGTACTGACATTGTGAAAAACACAGTAATTAATTAATTAATATAAAAATTAAGAAATTACTCCTAAAACGTGAAATATTTGCGCATTCTGCAGAAGTTTTGTATATTACACCAACGTATTATTATGCACTAAAATATGCAGTATATGTCCACATATGCGTGTTGTCGTGTTCCAAAGATGTATTAACAACAAGAGCAACACAATCCACATCTTACCCGAAACGTAGCTAGCACAACACTGCGAGGAAGTGAGAGCAAGAAGGCCTGGTAGAGTGTTGTGAATCATGACTCATCAGTCATCACTCACTGACTCATTGCCGTTTATGGCAATGACGAGCAACACACCATACCAGGCTGTGGGGAAGCTTCTAGAACGATGTGGGAGTACTAAATGACGTACAAAGTGAATTTATTAGCGTATATGTTGAATATGCAAAATACGTGATTTATGCGGATTTTTCCATATTTTGGAACGTTTGCGGTGGCAGAAGATATTATCGCAGGACAAAAATATTTAAAATTAGTCTAAAATAAACCTTTAGGATGCTTTTCCTCGCTATTACAAGAAGGTATGATGAAAATTAAAATTATAAGAAAATGGTGAAAAAAAATGATTATTTTGGCGCATTTTTTGGATTTTCAACGCAAGTGCGGAGGCAGAAGATATTATTGCAGATCTCTGAGATTTTACACATTCACTTTTGACGTGGAGAGCCACTTTTCCGCGCTATTACAAAACGAAAATCGAAAAAACTGTAAAAATGCTCTGCCCTACTGTGTATATTACATCATAGTTTTCATTACTTTCAAGTGCATCAATAATGTTGTTGTAGTGCTCCATTAGTTGTGATAGGCATGATCTGCCTGACCGAAAACCATGTTGGTTATCATTTAATTTTTTCTAAGTTTCCAGAAAGTCATAGATTTTCTAACTATTCTTTCAAATATTTTAGTGAGATGAGATGTAAGCGACACTGACCTATAGAGTTTGGCCTCGGTTCGATCTCCTCCTTTATATATTGGGACTATGTTCGCGCTCCTCAGGATGCCCGGTATTTCTCCCGTGTCTAGTGATCGTCTTCATATCCAATATAGGGGCTCAACGATTGCATTCTTGCATGTTTTTGATCAGTGTGGCATTCCATTTATCCGGTCCTGCCGCTGAGTGTGTTTTTAGTTTCCGTATGGCTTGTGTAATATCATCCGTCGTAATTCGAAGCCCGTTATACTTTCCACTTGTAGTTCTTCTTCAAAGAACGTGTTCCTATCGCATATCAATTTGTCAGTTTTTGGGATACTGAAAGATGATTCGTACTGAGCTCTTAATATTTCAGATATTTCTGTTAGATCATCAGATAAAGCACTGTTCTCGTTTTTTAAAGGTCTGATAGTCGCATGGTTTTTCGACTTTCTTTTTGCGAAATTATAGAAGTACTTTGAGTTAGCCTTTATCGCTTCTATAGCGTCGTCTTCTTCTTTTTCTGTATGCTTCTCAATTAGTTCCTGTATGACGTCATCGATACTTTGCACTTTATCATTTAATATTTTTTGATGTTATCTTTACAGTTACTTAATTTTGCAGTCACCCTTTTTCTCTTTCACAACAAAGCCCTCTTTTGTCTCTCGAACCTGCTTCTCTTTCCTCTAAGTTGTATTTTTGGGACATGTTTTTCCACAATTTCTAACGTCTTCTCCTCTCAAGTCATTAGCATCGCCTCCATTGTCTTGGCCTCGAAAATGGTTTTCCAATCTATTACTTCCATGCTGGATGTAACATCTTCCCAGTTTATAGCTTTGGAGTGAAAATTAAAAATTTCGAATTTGCTTCTTTCTGTTGTGCGTGCTCCTTCCTTTCCTGTTACCTTTATATTAGTTGTTATTTCAATGATGTTGTGGTCCGATATCATAGTTGGGGATATATCTACATCATCAATGGTGCCCGGACAGTTCGCTACTGGACATTTCGCTACAGGACATTTCGCTACCGGACATTTCGCTACCGGACATTTCGCTACCGGACATTTCTCTACCGGACATTTCGCTACCGGACATTTCGCTACTGGACATTTCGCTTCTAGGACATTTCGCTACCGGACATTTCGCTACCATATATAAATTTACCAGTAAGTAAAATTAAAAAGGTAATAAAATTTATTAAAAAATTATGAGAATTATTAAATGAATACAAGGATTATTAAATGATTACATGAATTACATAAATTATTACGCATGATTACATGAATTATTAAAAGAATTTTATTTTTTTAAAAGAATGAAAGAATGAATAAAACATTTGATACAATAAATATCTAAAAATATTTAAGATTATGCGCAATAGTGCGAAGGAATTCCAGTTTATTTCCAGAATCGTATCTTCTCAGTAAATTATGGATCCTCTGCTCACAGTCCCCATACTTTTTCTTCTTCTGAGTTGCGTTTAGGTTAGGTTAGGTTAGGTTAGGTTAGGTTAGTAACCAAAAGTGGAGAGGCAGAGGGATCAATGTTAAATGTCGGTTTTTATAAAAAGAGATTCTAAAATTCTAAAAATTCTAAGAGAAGTGTCATTAGATGATGAGGCTAAAATTTTAAAATGTTTAACCAAAAGGGCAAGATTGCAGGACTGGGCATGTTCTCTTATAGGAGAAAATTCTCTAACGTCAGCGAAGTTAGATGCCGGTAGCGAAATGTCCGGTAGCGAAATGTCCTAGTAGCGAAACGTCCAGTAGCGAAATGTCTGGTAGCGAAATGTCCGGTAGCGAAATGTCCGGTAGTGAATTGTCCAGTAGCGAACGGTCCTAGCACCCTAAAATCCATGGAATATTATACCCCAAATGGACAGGAAATTCAGAGAAGTTCTCGAGCAAAAGATTTAGGGGTTGTAATGACTGATGATGCGAAATTTGAAACACAAAATAAGATAGCAGTAAACAGAACAAACAGAATAACGGGGCAGATTTTACGAACATTTAAACGAAGGGATAATAATGTAATGATTCCTCTACTGAAAACACTGAGCATACCCAAATTGGAATACTGCTCGGTCCTAACATCCCCATATAAAAAAGAAGACATTAGACAGCTGGAAGGGATTCAGAGAAGCTTCACAGCCAAGATCGAGGGGTTGAAATAGGAGAACCTCCAAACCGCTGGACTATCCATGAACTGTCTTGAAGACGTCTCTGAGAACGACCTCCAAGATATGGTGACTGCAAGCAAGGTGGAGGAAATTTCTTCCCAGTCTTTGTTCAATCAGAGTGCAAGCTCCACCAATATGATCCGTATTGCTTGGAGTCGTATCAAAGCTCATGGCGACGACTCCGTCTTCGACCTTCCAATCCTTCAAGGCCTCAACCACGGTGTCTGCTTACGCCATTCCTGTTCCACATGCGAGCTTCGGAACACCCAGGAGTTGGATGTTCTCCTCTGACGATGACGAAACATCCTTCTCAGAGATCAGTATTGGGAGACGATCGACGTAGTCATTTTCTGTGAAGAATGGAAGGAGCTTCCCGTCCCAATGAACAACAATTCCAGTATTGGCTTGGTGCCAGAAGATGAGACAGCTTGTTTCACAGAAGTGATGTGGTCACTGTGATGTCGCATACGGGTTCTCCTGAATGTGGAGTGACTGATGGCCAGTTCATCAATGTTCCCTTCAAGGCTTTTCACAGTAGCTGCCACGATGTGAACTGCCTCACGATCGCTGGTGTTGGTTCTATCCAGGGCGGCAACGAGACCAGGGGACATGAAGTTCTTAGGCCTCGTTTGAGTTGCAGGACGAAGAGCTGTATTTGACGGGCCAGGGACCTGAAAATCCGGATCCATTCCAACTCGAGGCATCTTCGGAAATGAACGAAGGACTTCATCATCAAAAGAGGTGCTGATTGACTCCAGCTGAAAGGTCTCTTGCTCTTCACGCATCTGCTTCTCTGCTACTTCCTTTTGCTCTCTGGCCTTCTTCTTAAGATACTTCTGTTTCATTTCTTTCTAAGCCAGGGCTTCGTCGACTCGTCCCATGTGAAACTTGCGTTCCCTCTCTTGGTCTTTCAAGAAGACTCGTGGTTCCTCTATCCGGATCAGTCTTTCCACATCATGATGCTTAATGTTGAAGAGCTTTTCAAGATTGTTTGAGAACTCTTGTTCCTTCTGTGTTTGTGGCTTACTTCTCCTTTTGGACCCCTTTTTCAACTTCTCCCAAGTGGACAGGATTCCATTCAGGGTTCGTTTGATATTTCGCTCCTCTTGAGTAGGGATGCGGGCCATTCGCCAGATAGCTATGGTTTCCTTCACCACCATATTGATGCACTCGTTTTTCGTAAGAGTTGGCTCACTCATTTTCAGGAAATGAAAATAACGTTGGAGAACTTGCCTAAGAGTAGGCAGACGGGACTTAGGAATCGCTTCGACGGTGCTTTCAACCAAGTAGATAGTTGTTTTCTTACGCAATGCAGTTGCCATCATCACAACCTAGAAAGAGAAACCAAAAATTGACATTTTTTATTACTATGTAGAATACAGAAATACAGCAACTTCAAACATGTAGAATTTTAAAGTCACACTTTTACATTAAACATGCACTAATGTACATGAATTTTCAGCAAAAATTATTATTCAACATAAACCAAAAACAATGCAACAGGAATATAGAAACTTTAAGTGTCATAGCAATTTATAACGCGATAGAAAATATAGCAATTTTAAGCATACACAGTTTTAACGTTACTTTTTAGGACTAAACTTGCACTAATGTACTGTACATCTCTTTCCAGAAAAAAAATTAGGTGCTTTCCTCTTAACGGGAATATCCAACCACCCGCCACCAAACTGTTTGTTATGTATTTTTGCTCTTGTCATTTTCGTTTAAACTAACGAAAATATCACAACTTAACCTAACCAATCATCAAGGGCGTACAGTTGACCTAACCGGGCATTGAATTAACCTAACAGGTTAATATAGCTGAAAATGCCAGGTTAGGTCAACTGAATGCCCGGTTAGGTCATCTGTACGCCCTTGATGATTGGTTAGGTTAAGTTGTGATATTTTCGTTAGTTTAAACGAAAATGACGAGAGCAAAAATACATCATAAACAGTTTGGTAGTCCCGATAATACGTAAGTACCGAATTTATTAATCATTTAAATGAAATTAGTTAATATGTAAGCGATAATCAGTTAGTAGGGGGCCAAATGTCTTTATGTCATCTAAAATCGCAGAAAAAGCGTCGCTGCTTTCGGTACGTTGTCGCCACATGAATTCCGCAAGATGATGGCGGGCAGTTGGATATTCCCGTTAACAGGAAAGAACCAAAAATTATTATTCAACATAAACCAAAAATAAAAATGCAATAGTAATATAGCAACTTGAAGTGTTATAGCAATTTATAACGCAATAGTAATATAACAACTTGAAGCATCATAGCAATTTATAACGATATGGAATATATATTCACCTTAATTAAATATTAATATCAATTAATTATTAATTAAATATTAATTAAATATTAATTAATTAAATATTCACCTGAGTCATTAAAAAGCAAGCTAAGATAAATGATTCCCAGTGATGCGTGAACACTTAATACACCCTATCCCATTCATGCCGGGAGAGTAACTGAGGAAAACCGTTAGTATTTGAAATACGATGCCAAATCGTAGTATGTTCAAAAATAAGAGTTGCCAACTGTAAACTTAATTAATTAGTTAATTAGGAACGTAATTCGGAATTAGAAACTGGGCGAATTGCGCAATTTTTTTTACGTTCCGAGTTATGCCTGCTATATAGGCCACGTCAGAGCCGAACATTACAGGGCATTAAAAATAGCAGACGTGTGCATAACCTAAATATTCATTAATTAAAAAAGTTCACGTGCCCTAGTTTCTCATCTCGTGGGTACGTTTGGACTATGAGCACACAAAAATTTCGGATAAAAAATTTTTCAACCTCCTTCTGTGGACCACCCTAAAAAATATATATATACAGTATATGTAATATATATATATATATATATATATATATATATATATATATATATATATATATATATATATATATATGTGTGTGTATATATATATATATGTGTGTGTGTGTGTGTGTGCCTATGTGTTTGTGTGTTGAATGCGAGGTTTCTCCCGGGGAGAGGTCCCTTACACAGGGACCCCTGCGGTCGGTAACTGGTGGGTGAACCTTCAAACCTTCCATTGACACATTCGTGGCAGGTGTTAACGTATCAATACACGATATTGTTTATGACATAAAGATGGTAGCGTGAACGCGAGTGTTTTCCAAATGAATTTTACTCCCTGCAGATAAGCGATTATTTTTAACTCTACATTATTTCCCACTTTATATTTATGATCGTGTCTCTGTCATTTGTTTTTAAACGACATTTATGACTTTCACTGCTATTATAAAATACAACAAAGTTTTCATTTTTAAACTTATGTTTGTTCAGAGAATGAATTAAACTACACTTACGTTATTTAATTAATACAGGGAAATAGGCCATGATCGGAAAACAAATACACCAAAAGAAAGGGGAATATGGTATAGCGCGGGACAAGGAATAAGGCCTAGGGCTTGAAGAGACATCGTCCTTCCGAAAGTCCTAGGGGAGAACTGAACTGAATTTACTGGTCGAAGTTCATCTTAAAAGTAGGCCCATTTCACCCGGTATGAGAAAAGATATTAAACTAAAAATGACAAGGGAGGGCAAATACGATCTTCTGATGGACTGCTCTCGACTAACTTCCTCTGCATAACTCTCATTCCGACTCTTGATCTGCACTGCGCTCTCTTTTTCCCTTCTAGAATTCAGATTTTGATTTCCCATTAGGAAAACACAATCGTACATCTTCTTTTCGTATGATTCTGGAACATAGAAATAATTTTAGAATGCATTATATTATGAGTTTAACAAATTCTTAACTGTTTTATATTACTTAATTAACTTACCTATTTGACATTATTAAATGATTTTGATATTTATTTCAAGTACTATTTGGAGCTAAGATTATTTATGAATGCATGATTTGTTGAAATGGAAGGTTGGCATCACGTGACGTATTCTCTTAACCCCCATTGGTTGAGCAAAACAACGTCACATATTCCAGTACAAACACGCTGAGACCTGTTCGGCTGTTTTCGTGCAAGTCGTCAATCTTTGGAGCACCCCCTCACTGAAATGCTTAGATCCGCCCTTGTATGTGTCCCGGCTCCAGAGGCGACACAAAAGCTTGATGAACTGTTGTTTGTTTTCATCATTAGCCAAGAACATCTTCCAGTCAACATGTTTCTTCGTGTCCTCACCCTTTACGATGAGCTTTTCTCCACATCCCCTCCTCAGTCGTTCCTTCGATTTAATCGAGTTGGCCATATAGCTATCTGTATTGAACACATCACCAGTCTTTGGCATCATGTCATAAACTTTTTGGCAAATCTGGCTGAAGTAGTACTCGGAATGTCCTTCATGTAGTTAAAGGATGCATTGCCATCCTGAATAATGAGAGTTTCATTGGAGGGTGGTATCATAACATCTTCGTGATTTTTAGTCAGATATTAGAGTGATTTGGACTTGTCCGTTTTTACCAGGAATCCATCAGCAGTACCTATACTGTATGGTGCAGGAGACAACGGGTAAGTCAGCAGTTCCTACAGATCTAGTTGTACGCCTTCACTCTGTGACTTCATAAACAATTGGAAAGCAATATTTCCCTGTTGCTTATACTGAACCACTTTGTTTTCCGTTGTTGTCGCTCTTACCTTCTTGTTCATGTCTTGTTCAGGTTTTGAGATTCAGATGTTTTACTAGTTCAAAGAAATCTGTTCCAGTTTGAAGTCAGTTTGTTATGACGGCATCTTTGAAATCTTGACCTGAACGTTCAGTTCCAAGCATATCTTTTTCTACGTCATTGGATGCAGCAGCACCAGACGATAGAATCAGAAAGTCATCTTTATTGTCTACAGTGAATGGGTTCATGAAACTTTCCAATGCATCTTAAGCAGGATGAATGTCACGATGCTTAATTCCCTCTGTTTTTCCGATATTCACATACTGTAATCTTGCATGTGTTCTTCTAACCCGGCGTTGGTAAGCATCATGATTTGTGAGAACACCAGAAAAGCCGACACCATTTCCACCAGGTCCCGCCTGCGATTTAGCGTGTCGCATAAAGGTCTCTTCCAGAGTCTTGTCAACGGCACATCTGTTTCTAGGGATGAAGGAACGGGCAACACTGATTGCATCGCATTTTATCAACTTTCTAGCTCCTCGATAAGCTATCTTAATGTTGGCTATGAAGGTGAAGTATATGAGGTATCTTGCATAATTATGACCCCCAAAACTAAAGAACAGGTCGGCCATGAGGTGAAGACATTGGGCATATAAGAGAAAGTTGGTGTATTTCATTACTTGGATGACATGAGAAAAATGCAAAGAGTGAAAGAAAAATCTTACATGAACAATGACTGAAATTTTAAAAATGTAATAAGAATCATATATGAACATATCACACCAACCATTTAGCAGATAGGAATTACGTGTTTGTGCTGTATTTCCCGAGATAATCACCGAGATAAGCAAACTAGACTATCAGCAGTACTACAAGTCAGCGTCCAACAAGAGAGCACGTCATGCACCAAAGTGAGCCATCTCACTTTCTCACATTCACACCTTTCAAAACACAGCTTGCACACGGCTTGCACGACATAGTTCGTGTCCTGAAAACTGCATACACAGATGTATCATCACTGTTGCACAACAGCAGCGGCACATGGCAACGGTGACTGTCGATACCACAGTGCTCATGTTCTTAAAATTTATAGGCAAAAGCCAAATAAAATAAAGTATTTCAGGTATGAACTACTAACTCAAATAATCTAAGCATAAAATAAATAAAATATATAAAATATAATAAAATAAAATATAATAAAATATAAATAAAATGATTTACAATACGCATTCATTTGGTGCATAACATGTTTGGTATGTAACAAATTTTATGATTTTTACTAATAAAAGAAAATTATATCTTGATGACCTTAATGTTGATAAATCGCTGAAAAGGAGTATACTGTAACAAAATTACTTGGTGTAATGCTAGATAAGTTTTTGCAATGAAGTAGTAGTATGCCTGCAAAATGTAGAGTGCAAATCAATTGAATGCAAAATGATCAATGTTGCAATGGGGGTAGTGGGAGTCGAGTGTGCAACAAGCGGGAGGGGGTTATTTCCCCCCAGGCTGTATGAAGGGGGTTTCAAGGAAGGCCCGAAAGAAAGACCTCCCCACAAAGGGGTAACCTAACCTAATAACCCTAACCTAAGGAAGTTGAGAGAGGAGGAGGAGTTGTTCTCGCTGGCATTTCTCCTCGCATAATGAATATCATGAGAGCCTCTGTTCGCCTTGAAGGCGTAATCAGCCAGTTGGCTTAGAAGGCGTAATTGGCTTAGAAGTCGTAATTGACTTAGGGGGCATAGTAAATATATATATATATATATATATATATATATATATATACTAGGGGCACTCAATATATTTTGCCCCACCCTTTTTTATTAGCTAAATAATAGGCCATGGGGCTGAAATATCTTTTGGGCCGTACGTTTGAACTTTATGCGCTTCACATAACGGGATTTTTCCAGTTTGAACCTCCCCTCCTTGTATAAAACCGCTTTTAAATGCCCTTGTATAAAACTGATGGTTAACGCAGTTTCAAAAATGGCGTCTGACAGTGATGTGCGTCGTAAAAAGAGAGCTGTTATCGATTTCTTAACCGCAGAGAAGGAAACAGTTGGAAATATTCACAAACGTCTACAAAACGTTTACGGAGATGCTGTTGTTGATCGAAGCACAGTTGGACGCTGGTCTAAACGTGTGAGATCATCGGAGAGAGGGAGAGCCAGCCTCGATGATGAGCCACGCAGCGGTGGCGCGGCATCGGCTATCACATATCACACTGCGGAACGTGCTAACAGCATCATACGATCAAATCGGCGCGTCATGCACAAGGAGCTATCACTGGAGCTAGGAATTAGTGAAGGAAGTATGAATACGATAATTCAGCAACTGGGATACCCAAAAGTGTGTTCACGGTTTGTTCCTCGCGAACTGACTGAAGATCACAAAGCCCAAAGAAAAGAAAGTGCTTCCGAGTCGTTGGTTCGATACGAGACAGAAGTGGATGACTTCCTTTCACGAATTGTGACTGGGGATGAGACTTGGGTATATCACTTTGAACCTGAAACAAAACGCCAATCCATGGAGTGGCATCACGCAGACTCCCAACGCAAGAAAAAGTTCAAAATGGTTCCCTCTTCAGGAAAGGATCTTCTGGGACATGAAACGGTTGATTCAGGTGGATATTAAAGCGCGTTCTAGACTAGAAGACGTCCTTCTTTTGCACGATAATGCAACACCACACAACATTTTACAAACAAGAGAGGCCATCACAAAAATGCTCTTGGCTGTGTTACCGCACGTTCCATACAGCCCGGATCTGGTACCTTCAGACTTCCATTTCTTTGGGCCAATGAAGGATGCTATTCGTGGAAGAAAGTTTCAGAGTGACGATGAGACTGTTGAGGTGGTTAAGAAGTGGCTCCAGGGGAACACAGCAGACTTTTACCAGCAAGGAATAAATGCCCTTCTTTCGAGGTGGAGGAAACGGTTGATTCAGGTGGATATTAAAGCGCGTTCTACACTAGAAGACGTCCTTCTTTTGCACGATAATGCAACACCACACAACATTTTACAAACAAGAGAGGCCATCACAAAAATGCTCTTGGCTGTGTTACCGCACGTTCCATACAGCCCGGATCTGGTACCTTCAGACTTCCATTTCTTTGGGCCAATGAAGGATGCTATTCGTGGAAGAAAGTTTCAGAGTGACGATGAGACTGTTGAGGTGGTTAAGAAGTGGCTCCAGGGGAACACAGCAGACTTTTACCAGCAAGGAATAAATGCCCTTCTTTCGAGGTAGAGGAAAGCCATAGAAAAAGGTGGAGACTATGTGAAAAAATATAAACTTGTTAAAAAAGGTATGTAACTATTTGTGTACAAAATTTGTGGGACTTACAAGGAAACTTTGAAAGAAAAAAAAAGGTGTTGCAAACTATATTGAGTGGCCCTCGTCTATTAATCCTTATCCGCCGGGGTGACTCAAATGAGCCAGATTGGCGGACGACGGGA